>OZ010579.1:42998389-43000889 GCA_963932145.1 Acanthosepion lycidas
GTTTTATTTTATAAAGAGCAGGTTCGATTCTTCATTGGTCTGATGTTCTTGTGGATATGGTTCTGAGTGTATGCTTTCTAACATATATAATATTACCTGGGTTCAACCGGATATCAACCTATATCCATCTTACCCGTTTTCAAAATATGTGTTTCTTACTAGCCCCTTACCTATCACTTACAACCTCATCCAGTAATCAATTATCATAAGTGTCCCTTAGGTCATGTTATCTAAGAATTAATAGTAAAATACAAGTTCAAAAATAATGGTTCTTATATGTGAACGTTTAAAGAGAAAATCAACATATAATATTAATATTTATAAACAAAGTAATATACTACTTGATCTGAATGATTTCCTAAGCAGTGATGGTCTATTATATTAGTAAGGCATTATAGATCATGTATTTTATACAATACAGTATATTGATATTATAATATTAAGGCATTATAGATGATGTATTTTGTTTGGTTTGGTTTGCTTTGTCTTGTCTTACGGCATATCAACCTCAATTGGTCATTTAATGACAAACAACATTTTTATGGCTGGTAATATTTTTTTTTCCAAAAATGTATTACTCGTAATAATGTTTTCTTCAAAAACTATTGCTCGTAATATATATTTTTTTTTTCAGAAATGTATAACTAGTAATTTTTTTTTTTTTTTTTTTTTTGAAAAATGCATTGCTGGTAAGATTTTTTTTATAAAAATGTATTGCTGCAATTAAAAACCTTTTTTACACTTCCGTAGTGTTTTGAATCCAGTTTAGGGGTTAACTATTTGTCCATAGCTGGGACTCTAACAAGGTATTATCAACCCGGGTCAGGATCGACCGGGGAACACTAGCAATTAAGTGGTGTTTCTACGCTCTTCAAAACCGGATCAGAGGCGTTGCTGTTTGGCCATATTTTATCGTCTTACCCAAGACGCGGATGTAGTCTAGCGTCATACCCAGTATGACATTTATTTTGTATAGGATAAAATAAAGCTAAGATTCCCCATAAATCATATTTTCAGTTTATAATTTCTAGCTTGATATAATAAACAGGAAAATTTAAAACCATCAATATGTTTGAATTTGAGATGTTCACAAAAAATATTTTTTGTTAATTTGGGCAAAATTAACATCATATGATATTAACATACGGCTCAAGTTCAGTAGCATGAAGGGTCATTGTTTTACCTTGAGGGCAGGTCACCTAGCTGTACCACTAATGAAAAAGCAGAGACACTGAAGGCTTCCGAACGGCAATATTCCAGTTATTTGTTTACTTTTATTTTGCAACGACTCAATTATTTTTACTATATTTGAAGTAGATAATTCTATCAAGATTGTATGTTTAAAACGAAAAACTTAAAATTTAACACCAATAAAAAATAAATAGTGAAACTTCCAATATAATTGAAACTATTACTTATATTCAAGATGTCATGGAAATATCAATGGATGTTCAAACTCCATGAAATATTATAAATAATTCAGAAGATCAAACTGATTATTTTCTAAGAAATTTGAGTGAGCTAAAGAATTATCCGTTATCACTCCCGCCGTATTTAAATTCCTAAACCTCGACACGGCAATAACATCGGCCGCTATTAAATTATTGATAAAATAAACACAAACACACGTATAAGAAACCCGGCAGAATTGATGAAAAATGAGACTTGTATCTTGTAATTTCCTTTCGTGAGAGACTAAGTATTTATAAATATTTATTAATCGAATATATTAATATTATTATCTTTATAGTAACCGATAGTCTTGGCGTTTTCGTATTCGCTATGTCTTATAAAAGAAAACAGATGGATACATTATATTACATGAAAATACACTGTCAGATATCAGAACAAATGCGGACACGCAAACACATATGGACACAGACAGACAGAAGGACACTAAAAAACACGCCTAGGAACTCACATACAGTCACATACACGTAAACACATGAACACACACATGCACTAACACAAAGACAAATACAAGCACACACATACAGACACACATAGACAAATAACATATAGCCACATCAACGAGCTACGCACGTGTGTGAGTATATATATATATATATATATATATATATATATATATATATATATTCTCTCTCTCTCAGACACACACACACACATACACACACACATATATATATATATATATATATATATATATATATATGGGTAACTATACTCGTCTCGAAAAACCTTCGAATTTTTGATTTGCCAATAATCAAATCAATCACGAAGGAAAAAAAGTTTTGAAAAAATAAAGAGCTAGAAACATGAAAGTCTGTCGAAAAAAATCGCACAGATACGGGTTTAAAGGCCAAAGAAAAAAAAACCGACACGAGTAAACACCTAACTAAAAAGACCTCAATACAACCGTAGAGCAAACCTAGTCAAACCTAGTGAGCCAGACAAACCTACCGATGTTTCACCTAAGCGGATCGTAAGGCTGATGAAGCAATGAACTCAATGTTGTCTTTCCATTTCTTGTTAACCGAAA
>OZ010579.1:43005889-43018389 GCA_963932145.1 Acanthosepion lycidas
TGCTGTTTTAATGTTAATATACTGTCAACGTCGGACGTTTTGGTCTAATATGTCCTGAAGATGGTTTATTAGACCGAAACGTCCGACGTTGACATTATATTAACATTAAAACAGCATAATTGCATATAAAGATTTTTGTTTGTTTTTTTCTTCATATATATATATATATATATATATATATATATATATATATATATATTGTTATATATTTATTTATTATTTATGTCATTAAATTGATTGCATTTTATCTGAAGTAATGAACCACACCAAATACGATGCAAACGATTACGGAACAGTATTTTTAAAAACAGTTTACTTACATGTAGATTTCTAAAGATGCTTTTTACTTTTATTCATTCGAGATATTTTATTACTTAAATATCATTTTCAAATCGATACCCATATTTGAATAGACGATCCGTTAATTTAGTAAACTGTATATTTACTTATTTTCTTCTATGGGCTTGAATATGCAATAAGTTTTATTGAATAAAACATGAGCTATCACTGGCAGAATGACAACCTCTGTCCCGTTGAAAAGAAGAAACTATCTTCATATTCAATGTGCGTTAGACCGTCTCGGCTAAGAAGACCGATGATTCGAGCCGGTAAACGAGGATGAATAAATATTTTGTTTAATAAATAAACAAACCGTTTAACCAAATATGGATATCTACTAAAAAGAATGTGTAATTAGTAGTAAATCGGTGTGCGTTGTGGATGGATGTGAGTTGTGGTGTATATCGGCTCAGATTCCTGTCGAGTTAAATTGATTTCCTTGAAAAGGGTATGCATCCAACTTTTCTCCCTCTCTCAGCTATGGGCTGAGCAGTAGGGCACACTGGAATTTTAGCCGTGGTTAGTAACCAGACAACCACAAAGAAATGGTAATCTACTGCGAAAAAAAATCTGCCTCGTTAATCAAGTAGCGAAAGATACAAGTTTGTCGAAGCTTGTATCATATAGGACACTTAAATGACTCAATTAATAGAACGTGTGTATAGATGTCTTTTAATTAAAATTGGAAAATCATTTCTGATTGCAGTTCTATTTCTTTTCACGTTGGACAGATTAAGTTTCGAAAGTTTATATTAAAATGATGACGAATGTATTATAGTAGCCTGCTACTTACGAAGTTAATATAGGCAATTGATTTACGTACGACGAGTTTAATGGAAGATGAAAATAACGAGAAAATCCACGACTAAATTGGGAAAAGAAAAGGAATTTATTTACGAATTTACACGCTTGAATTTATGTTAGTATCTCGTTGCAGGAAAATAAATCACAATTTTTTATAATCCGGAGTTTCAAAGAATTTCATTAAGAGTAAATGCTTATAGAGTAGATCAAATCATTTGACATAATATTCAAAAATGCTTTTAAAAAAAATCTAAGAATGACCGTTGTTCACAGAAGGGATTCACGGTTGCATATATCAAAATTAGACGAAGAGATATAGCTTGAAATAATTAACTTTCTTGGATTGTTGAAATAATGGTCTTTAAAATTTTACGTGCTTAGTTCAGGCCTATAATATAATTAGCGATTAATGTGACACTAACAAAATTCTGAACGCTGGACGCGTAATCTGAATTGAAATACTTCAAATGATTTCAGAAACTCTTCACGTGTTGACTTAAGTTTTTTCTTATTTTATATCAAAATGGATTTTGCACAGGCTCGTTCTTTTCTTTTCATTTATTTCTGGGCTCAACGGCTAATTCCTGTGAAAACAACGCTTTAATTTCTCCAAAGAAAATTTCATATATCAAAATCAGTCCAATAAGTTAAAATATATTAAGCAATATTTTACCCCGTTGTCAAGCCGTAGAATTCTTTGTGTATTAATTTTATTATAATTCTTGTGAAAACCTAACATTCATAAATAAACAGAATGAAATAAAAAGTCATGTTATTATTCCATTAGTATTGGGCCAGTTATTTTGAAATTCTTCCTTGTGTTAGCTTTCTTTTTAGGTTTTTGACATTTGGCAATGGAAAATATTCCTTTCTTTTCAATAGAAAAGGAATAAAGCCAGAAGGTGGGCAGCAATACGTCAATCATTTTGAAGAAGCTCCACTTGAATCATCTTATGAGCAGTCGGCTGGCATATGATCAAAATTTTAGGCGATTTAAGAGAAAAACTGGGAATATAACGGTTTGGGCGTTCGGCCAATATGGTTGGAGAAAAGAAATCTATATTATAGGCATTCAACTTCTGCATGTTAGTATTTAAATGTGCGTCACCGGCAATGATTTCTCTGTTTATCATTTCGAAACCATCGGGGGTCGCCTTTCGTAAGTTCATCATATTTATGTCTATCAAAAATATGTAGTATTGACGACAATATAAAAAGAAAGCTATTAAAAATCTAATTATGAATTATCTCATTTTTGTTTTTGTAAAATCTTATTAGCTAAATAATATATCCTTTGCTGCACAACAAATCAAAAT
The DNA here is from genome assembly GCA_963932145.1 of Acanthosepion lycidas. NCBI lineage: Eukaryota > Metazoa > Mollusca > Cephalopoda > Sepiida > Sepiidae > Acanthosepion > Acanthosepion lycidas. The sequence continues at coordinate 43,008,349 of OZ010579.1, forward strand.
GTTTCAAGTGAATTTAACACTGAATAAAAAGATAACATAAAAGCAGGGAAAACTGCGAGTAAACTACTTGTGAATTCATGTAAGTTGAGAGACGAATAATGACTTTATAATGAGAAAAGCGGTAACATTCTAGAAGACCGACCTATGAATAGATCCTTAAGAGCTTACGTAAACTAAATAATAACTTTAGTAATGACTTAATTTCAAATACAAGATGGGGAGGTGGGTGTTAAAATTCAAAAGTCGTTATAGGTTTTCTCCGTCTTTCAAGTTCATGAAAGCCGTAACACTTATAAAACAAGAATCTCTCACAAGTTGTATTGTTAGACTATTTCACCGAGATACTTAATTCAATGCCCGAGGAAAAGTTTTAACGTTGATTGAGTTATTTCGCTTTCGCTATCCGTTATATCTAAGGTGTGATTTAGCAATCCGAATTTAGGAGATATAGGAGAAGACCGAAGAGAAACAACTCAAAAACACTACATTTGGCATATATAATATTAGATAAGATGCTCACTTAATTGTTATAGCAAAGAAATAAGTATGAAATATTGCTGTAAAATGAAAATACGTTCTCTTATTTTCCTTCTACATCGACCTTTTTAGTTCGATTTAAAAGATGGAACATTTGATACGTAAAATTTTGTGATCTGCAGTGAACAATTTATTTATCATTTGTTACAGTTTTATTCATTTAATGATAATCAGATACTATTGTATGTTTTTAACAGAGATTCATTTTAATTTCGGATTCTCCCGTGAATCTCTATTTCCAGGCTTCTCATGAAGCTTTGAGATTTAGCGAAATCAAAGTCAAGTCTGCTTCCTTGGTGCAATTGAACAGGAGTTCAATATTCGCTCCGTACGCCAACATGATTCGATATTATATAACACGATATGGGTTGATTTATTATAGATGAAAATTAATCTAATTTTATATTAAAGATCAGATTTAGAGAGAGAGAGAGAGAGAGAAAGAGAGACAGGGAGATAGAGGGAGAGAGAGGGAGATAGAGGGAGAGAGAGGGAGATAGAGGGAGAGAGAGAGATTTTTATACCGCTACATCTTACATAAAATTGTTCATAAACTTACGAATATTATTTCTCAACGGGAAATTGAGCCCCTTCTTTTGTGTCTCTGAATAAGACATAATCCAGTTTCGAGATGGCCGGATTTATCTGCTATGTCGATATGCACGACGTATTCCGCAAACGTAAACGCCGTCCTTTCTTCGTTCAAATACAGGATTACGAAGATTTATTTCCATAGGCGATGGCGTCAAGGACTTGTAAGATGCTGGGATAGGCAGATTTTGCCCCATCCTATATCGATAGGCCTGGGCTAAAATACAACTGCTCGGTTAGTCTGTTGGAAAATGATTGAAGGACTGGACACATCATTTGTCACGCTATGAAATGACACACATGATTTCCAGTGAGGAAAGGAAAGTAATCTCATTTTGTATTTTTACATTCCATTAGCCTCTGCATTAATATAAAATATCAAATAATATATATCAGTTAATACAAAATAACGAAAAATCCAGAATTCAAGATTTCCTCACAAAAAAATCCGATTCCTTGTGGGGTATAAAATATCGGATATTTATTCTTAGTTACTAGGTAATCGCTGGAGGAACAGGTAGTGTAAGAGTTAGACGCACAAAAACCGTAGTGCCGATGTCAAATTCCGCCTGTGTTCGTTGAGTTCCGATTTAGTACTAGATATTGAAAGACCAGTTCTCATACGATCCCCAAAAATAAGCAACAACGAGCCTGGTATGCGTCTACGTGGGTGCTCACCTAGGAATAGCAGATACTGTAACCTTGGATGTGTGGGTATTTTAATGGATTACGTCTCGGAACATGAAAAAAAAAAGAAAAGCAAGATTCCAGTTCAAATTCCAGTCACGTTAGTTATATTCACTTACGTGCAAATATCCTTGCGAAAAGTTAGAATCCACAACACCTTCACCAGCTATAGGTTAATTAGTAATTTTTTTTATAAGTATACTATTATCTCAAATAACTTTTTTACAAACTAAGGAAGATGTTTTATGTCTTTAAGTAACCTGCATAAGGTTTATAAACCGTACAAAACAAACCAGATCAGATCTGTTTCCAAATATAGGAGCAATGCCTACTGGACTCTCTCGTTTGAGGATGAAACCAGTCTAGGAGAAGCAATGCTATGAAACCTGACAATCAAGCTAATTTACACTATACATCAATAATGCAAGTGCTGCAGTACGTGTTCTCCTACACACCTAATGTTTTACATCATTCATAATGACTTATAAAGAATTACTACCGTATTCCTAAATATATTTTCTAAAGTATTATTTGCTGCGAGGTTCGTTTGCATTTAATATCTACTTTCAAATTTTCAAGTCAATTTTTTTTCCTTGGAAAATTTCAATATTTTTTTTTTTTATCAGGTTGACAACATTTTCATTTGTCTTATTTTTTATTTTACTTTTTTGCATCACCATTGCTGCATAGATATGAAATCCTAAGTATTTTCCTGTGTTTTATTCCAAAAGTATAGCACTTCCCACAAATATTTATACAAGTTACAATTTTGATAATCAGTTTTTGTGATTTAATTGCTTCACATTTTATATGGGAAAATTGAACATTTGCCTTCCTTGCAACTCTGAAATTAGTGTACGTTACAATTAACATTTAACATATTTTTCTCTCATTCTTCTCAAGCAGTTACATAGATCTATAGATCATTGACGGCGATAGCTATAAAGTTAAGTACCAACTGTAATAACTAATTATGTACTATGTAATAACTAATTATATACAAGTATCGGATATGCAGTTTTGTAACACTTATTGACATGGAAAATTATATTGCCAAGCCAATATTCACCTAGTCTGTTATTCTAGCCTTTAAATTAATGACATTCGCAAGGCTTTGAACTGTTAATTCTTAGTCCGGTGGTTATTGGCTATGTCGTATAGAAAAAATATGGTTCCAACCTGTATAGAGTTTGCTTAAAGAAGGATTATTATTATTATATCGGAATCGAGGATGAGACAATTAAAAATTAGGCCATTATTCTTGTAAAAAGTCATAGAAATTTGGAGATATTAAATAAAATGAAAGCGTAGACAGCTGCGATAACCGACGGACGGATGTGACAAATAACGTATCACATATCATATGGATTATATAATTTATTGTAACAAATTATAGGCGCTTTTTCTGTCTGTTGTACACACGGCATGTTTTACCAATTACATATTGTTATATAAACATTTTTAAGTAAATACATTTTTCAACAGTTATTAATAAAATTATTTCTTATATGGAAATTGACAGTATTTCTCTTTTTATTGTCTTCCTAGGATTTTATCTATTCCTTGCAAAGAGAAAATAGCTGTATTTAGACTCAAAATTTTACTTTGCATGAATTATATTTAATATGGGTTTTCTTGACTTTTGTTATCCACTCGTACCCTAAATTATTCATGTAGATATGTGTTATTTGTTGATGTTTAGAAGTAGATCTTCAAATTAAATACACAGATAACTACAAACGCCATCGTGTTTCGGCGCTTTGCAAGATTAAACATTTTCGGTGTTTTTCTGAAAGCATTTACATTGATGCTTATGCGACGTACGTCTTCCAGTTTACAAACCTCCCTTTTTGATGATCTGTTTATATTTCATACTTACACCCCTACAATCTACAAAAAATCCTTTGTTTCATTCATGACTTATTCAATGATTTTCTCTGTTATTCCTGCATTACAACTCTGTAAAATATAGTTTTTCTGTGCCATAATTTGCTATATATATATATATATATATATATATATATATATATATATATATATATATATATATCTGTGTGTGTGTGTCTATGTGTGTCTCTGTGTGTTAGCGCGTTTATGCAGCATATTTTCATTCATGTATGTCTGCTTAAATAATCTAGGCGTATTGTGTATGTTTGTTTTAGTTTTAATCCTTTCAAGTCCACGAATTAAATTCTTGCTGGTGGTGGATAATTGATGAAGAAAGAAAAAATATTTTATTTTTAATTTTCCGAAGTACTTTCAATCTCATCTGAAAACATCTTCAGTCTTCCTAGACTTGAAAAGATTAAAACTAAAATAAATAGACATAATACATTTAAATTATTTAACCAAACACACACACACGTATACACACATATACATAGCCAGACACACACACATATATATATATATATATATATATATATATATATATATATATATACACAAACACACACACACACATATATATTATATATATATATATATATATATATATATATATATATATATATGCTTATGAATTATTTTTGGCTACAGTATATAGATGTGATCTTTCTATTATAACGACTACACGTTTGTATTCTACTATGTACTACATCTTCAACTAGTCAATAACTTTGTACCAAAATTTACTGATATTCTTTCATCTCCCATCGTACTTGTATTTGTTTATCCTTTGGGCGAATATCAAATTTGCAATGAGTAAAATTAATCTTGCATATATCTAAAGGTATCTTTCGAGTAACTTTTTTTTTTATCATGTTGGTGTTTCTTATTAATAGATTAGTTTTCTATCCTTTTTTCCCATAGATATGTCAAACTCTTTAAAATTGTTCTCAATATTTTCTCAATATCACAAGTCTCTACTAAAAAGAGCATGATGAAAGTGACAACGAGTATTCGCTGGCATCACAAAAATGACAATGATTATTCGTTCACATCATTAAAATAAGCAAAAACAAAAACAAACAAAAAATAGAAATTCCATTAGGATTATTGCTTTTAACATTAACCATCTAAGTTTGAAACCACATTGATGGTTTACTCTAAGAAAAGTGAATGATGTTATTACCAATTAGGACCCATTCATTGTTTGGGTAAGACACACATTATAATGTATTTCCTACACACAGGTAAGACACACATTATAGTGAATTTCCTCCAACGTTGTCCTATCAGTAAAATACTCGAAAGATGCTGACTAGATAATTTTTGTTTACTATAACAGATACTGGTTATGTATGGACCCTTGCTAGCTCATTAGCAACTGTCATTTATCATGTACAATGAAATTCGCAAAAAAATGAGCAACAACATTTAATCCAAGTAAGATAAGTATCAAATATAAACAGTAAAACTATGTTCATGTTACTTCTTTGAAATCAGTTATAAACTTAACCCTTGAACACTACCCATCAATTAAAGTTACATCACTACTAAGCCTGGGTATATCATACCTGATTTTGAAGATATCAAAAAAAAATATTAAATATAAATCTTTATTTGAAATATTCTACTTCAAACTTTGTACTTTGAACTAACATAAATAGCAACTGAAAAACATATTATTTAGGTAAGTAAATCAGATACCGAAAATTGTAATTAAAAAATAGAAAATTTTGCGCTTGGTACTATATACCCATGGTTAGTCTTCTAGGGTTAATGAATATACCGTCAAACGCGGTATAAATTAAACCAGGCCCACATTAACTTTCGTTTAGTAAGTAATACGATTTTAATTAATAGGGAAACAATTTAGAAGACTTCCCTAAATTATTCCAGATTCAAGCGATGCGTCTGCATTCTCCCGTTTGTACAGAAGTTTGTTAATGGGCTTGCGTAGTTGTATGTTTTTTTGTTAATTTCTCTATCCTTGCCTCTGCTACGATCCACATTATCAACAACCTATTTTTTTCCCTACAAGCGAATTAAACTATCCGTTTTCTTTCTCAGTTTCTACTCTATATTTTCCTATAAATCACACACCATACATACATAAGCGTCTCTGTTTACACTATTTTCCTGATATGAGTGAATCGGTACATCCTTATCATTACGATTGATGATGACTACTAATAAAATGTGTTTATAAATAATCTGCAGATTTTGAAACTGTTTATCTCCCGGTAAACAATTTCACTGGTCATCATATTTGATTAAATGTCATGTAATACATCATGAAACTTAAATTCATTATTCCTTAGCCGCAAGCAATTTCCTACAGTATATTATGTTGTACAACCCTGACAAATAATTATGGAATTCATTGAATTATTGGATTTCTTTTTAATTTTAGCAGTGAGTTTATCACATGTAAGAGGCAAAGCATCGTATTATAATTATGATTTTTCATTCGATCTTTTATTTAGCACTTCAGCTAAGCCCATTTAATGACGTATACAGTATAGTTGAGTCCCGTTCGAAGACGGAGAAAATGAAATAGATATATCAGAGACTCTGATTAGTTTCAGTGTAAGAAGGAAATAGTAGAAAGAAAGGGAAGAATGCAATAGCAGATAAAAGAGGCAATAACACGACCAGAATTTTGACGACTGCTTCAGGGAAATTTAAAAATCTTCTAAATTTCCAATCATTTCATTTGTTTCCAGCTCATTTCTTTAAATAAAGATCTCCATTCCTATATATTTTTGTAATTGTAATATCTTATTAAATTTGTTATACTCAAATATTTTTCGATACAATAAATGCATTTTAAAAGTACTTTATAGTCATAAACACGCAAGAGACATATTCACACAATAATTTGTAAAAATTATAAATTACTATTCAACGGATACTTAAAATATAAAAAAAGTCAAATTTTCACCATTTTCGTTCAGGTGCTACTTATACTTATCTTGAGATTCTTGACAAAATACAAAGAAACATCTGCAATGTAAGATATCCTCACCAGGCATCTTGACTTCAATCCATTCTTCACCGATATGATGTCTTCCCTCCCTCTTTTCTACAAATATTTACATGGCAACAGCTCTGATGAGCTTTTCTCCTGTTGCCTTGATTACATGCATTTAAGTGTGCTACTGGACTGGTATTTAGGCCCACACATTTATTGTTGAATTAGCTAAATGCAATCGCCACTTCTACTCCAGCTGTTTCTTTTCTCGTCCTTCCGACCTGTTGAACTCCATTCCGCTTCCCTACTTCGTAGATAACTACAGTCTTGAAACATATAAATGTACCTCAATCGTCATCTTTTCTCTTCTTAAAACTCATTCTACTCTTGTCCTTTCAGAAATCCTCCTTATCTTCAGTCATTTCTCTCACTATCACTCCCTATAACCCTCTGCGCATTCGGGACATTCCAGTCTTGCTTGAAGTGGAATGATAAGGAAGGCATAATAAAAGTCTTCATTTAACAGCTGTAAGTTTCATAATATATTCCTTAAGCAACGTATAGAAAACTATTTATATTAATAGTGTAGTTATTTACCTAGTTATATACAGGAAGTATCTTGCGCTAATGCAAAGCTCAGACAAAAAATCTAATGGAATCATCAAGTAATTTACAGCATTATTATAGGTATTCAGCTGGTTTCCAATTAAAATTGTCATCTTGCAGAGCTAAAGATGTGATAGGGTATCACGATCGGAAAATCTCTTGGAAAAGACATGTCAACTGAAAGCAAGGAATTGAATGCAAACTCTTTCAAGAAAGTAATTTCCAGTGAATTGAGGAGGAGGATGTTGGTTATTACCAATCAACTTCATCAAAAATATTGTACAAATATACAATGAAAGTAGCGGTTAAAAAGGGAAAACCAATGTTTAGACAAAGAAAGAAATGGTATCAGAAACGAAAGACCCAAATCAATATAACACGAAAATAGCAGAAAAAATGTACCCCTAAAATGTAGCAGAAAAATAAGAAGAAATCGATAAAAATAGAAGTCAATGTTTGTGACAGAACAATACTAAATCAGTTGAATGAAATGGGATTTATATGCGGAAAGTTCAACCGAAAACTCGCAATAGCATACAAGCTAAGAAAAATGAGGTTAAAGTGCGCGAGAGGAATAGAAAGATGTCATATGGACAATTGACTAAACAGATATTCAGTGACGAATCATGATTCTGCATTGGCCATGACGGTGATGCTGAAACAAGTGAATGTAACTTATATAGATGACTTTCGGGAGAAAGATAATGAAAATTTCTCAAGTTATTTATTTCATGGGGAAGGAGATAATTTCAATGACGAACGAATATGGCAATCACCACCCCCACAAAAAAACTCCACAGAGACAGGGTTCTTATTATATTTGTAGAATCTTCGAAGAAAAGTAGTAGTCCTAAAAAAGAAACTCTTAGAATAAATCTTGCATTTACATCTAGCCATTTCTACTGTAAAATGATGAGACCTTGCCATTTCTACACTAAATTGATGAGACCTTGCCATCAAACTAACAATATGCTTAAGACAATAAAGTCTATGTACCAAAGAAGAAAGCTCATTCAGAACAATTCCCATAACAATATTTAATTTAAAAAAAGCAAAGGAAGCTACTTTGGGAAGCTACGTTGCAGCAGTGGGAAAATGTTGCCATGATGTCAGGTCGTGACCAATAACACTGCAGAAACTTCGTTGAATTTTATTAAGCTTCTCTAAATGCATATCAGATCCACCAGACCACAACATCCAATGCGTGGGCGAATCTGTAAGAGAGATTTTAACAAAAAATATGTCTAGCACTTCACAGTAAATCAAATATTCACGAGGATGACCTAGTAGCCGATTCAATATAAGATTTCTACATCATGTCAGCGAGAAACTTTAATCCGCGAAGTCGTAAAGATTCATTCTCCAGGAGATTAGCAATCGATATTCTGATGAAAGACGAAATCCTTTCATTTAGACGATTAAAAGATAGCATTTTCTGTTTAGAATCATTAAAATATAAAAGATATTTGCCCTATTAACAACAGATTCTAACTTTTTTTTTTGGACCATCTGCCAATTGGACCATATCAAGCCTATCAGGTTTAAGTTTAAGCCAGGTTTCTTTAGTATGGATAAGGAGTTGTGAACTCATTGCCTCATAAATGTTGTTTATGTCACTATTTTCTCTTTTTAACATTTGATAATTATATTGTTTGCTCCCTGTGAAATACTTCAAGTGAAGTGTTTTTTCCTATCTGGTAGAATAATTATTGGTGATTCTGTAGCGCCAGATCAAAAGTTTCACCAACTTCCAAAATCTCAACCTGCCCATTGATCTGAGAAAGTGTTTTTAAATCACTGACAGTTTAAATTTTTCTATCTGATTTGACGCCATACATGACATTCATTTGAATGCTTCTATCTGACGTGATTATATAATACATGTCTTGAGTTTTCAGTTGAACGTTTTTGTTTTGTAGTACTTTGTGATGTTTAGTGAAAATATCTATGCCCAATAAATAAATATACCATATGAAATTTCTCGCAACCATTGAAGACCTATTAACCGTCAGTGGTTAAAACTAGAACCAGATGGAATATTGCTTTAAAACAAATTTGTCAAAATATGCCATAAGACTTGCAAGAGATTCTAATTAATATTGATTCTATTTTTTTATGAATTCCTTATTTTTTCATCAACATTGAATTACTCCCTTATATTACCCCTGAGATGATTGGAAAATTATACCGTCATGAATATTTTGTGAACACAGATTATCAGATATTAAAAAAAATATATTTTCCTTAATTATGAATAATTTATTTACCAGTAATTTAAAAAAGGTGAGAATATTGTCTAAGAGCATACAATTAATAATTTTTTTGTCAGCGGTTTTAATAAGCTTGTTATTCTCTTCACATGATTTCCCCATTAAGAAGATTTTACGTATATATTCCTGTTCACTCTAGATCTCTAATGGTTTTCATTGAAAACAGAATAACTCAGAAAAAGTTGAAAGAATCTTCTCAATTTACTCATTGCCTGTACTATAGACAATTTACCCGATTTCGATTCATCTGATTTTGACACAATTAGGAAGAAGAACATTATTATGAACACGATTCTTAAATTTACTTGTGACTGGGTTTTCTGAAAGTCTCATATTTTCGTTTCATTTTTTTCTCGTTTCTTTATTCCTCTATCCTATTGATAATAGCCCATCAACATCTACGGTACGGCAGGTAATTTCGCTTATTGGCTCGAGATTCGTTCTCAAATTTTGGATGTAGGGGTCGGTACAAATGAGAAAAATACATACATT
>OZ010579.1:43023389-43127515 GCA_963932145.1 Acanthosepion lycidas
CATGGATCTTTTATATAACATTGAGCAAACTTGTTGGATATTGTACAGAAGTTAACACCCAGAGGCGACAAATGTTTCATACGCACTTTAAGTAATAAATATAGCATATCTTAAGATTATCTTTTATTATATATATATATATATATATATATATATATATATATATATATATATATGTTTGTGTGTGTATGTTACGTAAGTGTGTATTGGCACGAGTGCGTGTGGGTACCAACTGCACTAGAGTTTCACTATGAAAATTCAACCTACTCAATATACGATGTCATATATATATATATATATATATATATATATATATATATATATATATATATATGTATATATATATATATATATATATGTATGTATGTATGTATGTATTATTATTTTCTTTGCTTTCTGGCGTTTACACATTTCTTTCCGGGTCCCACCCAGGTACCTAAGGTTAGAAATGACATCATGAGACTTTTCGCTGACAAAAAAAAAAAAAAAAAAAAATATAAAAATAAAAATAAAAATAAAATAAAATAAAAATTACATAGATAAAGCCCTTCGTAAAGTATGGGCTGTACTTGTCAGAACAATTTTTTGTATCTCCTTGAGGCATGGGCTTCCAGGAATCACTGCAATTAGTCTACTGCAATCTTTTCCAACCAGTCCTAGGGCTCCAACTACAACAGGGATTGTTGATGTTCCCATATGCCACATATTATTATTATTATTATTATTATTATTATTATTATTATTATTATCTACTGTACTTCTCAAGTTTTACCCTTTCTTTATACTATATTATATATCCTTAATTCCCATTTTAAGTCTGATCGGAACAGATCATGTGTGTTTCCATATATTTTATAAAAAATACATTTATGATACACCCTGTTGTTGTAGCTATACGAAACTTTCCTATCACTAAGAAAGTCATATTTTCTGTTTTTGTTTCTTTGTTTATTCCAGATTTGATAAAACTGCCCGCGTGTATTCTTCCTGGACTGCATATATAATAGATTATATTTCTATTCTTATGATTTATTTAAGTAAACACCGCCTTGACTAATCGTCTGCATCTATTATTATCTTTTTTCTCATGTCACTGAGGAGGGTATACTGTTTTTATTTTCTCGTACATTTTCTCACTGTCCCACTCTAATGTTTGTCGTTTCCTTAATTCTTTTTCGAGCAAAACTTTCCCTTCTCTCTTTCGCAAGTCTTCAAATACACGCATTTGCGACCTGAAAGCAGTATTTGTTTTGCTGATTATTTTTGCATTAAACCTAGTGCTTACCATTTCTATTGTTGAAAAAAGGATTCGTCCTCATCAGTTCCACTATCCATCAGTTGGTCAATTCTATTGTATCATTAGAAAAGTTTCGTACATTTTACTATTGATATTATCCATGTGTTCATCCCATCTTGAAATTATTCTGTTGAAGTCGACTAATCTTGAGCGCCTTCATTTTCATTCCCTCTTAATCCATTTGCTTATTTACTCTACAGGCGCCATCTTTAGCACACACCATCCTCCTTTTTACTATAATATTCTCACCTCTTTGATTTCATTCTATACTTGCTTCCACTTCAACCTCTTAACAGCATCTGTCACTCAGTTTTTTCCCTTTCAATCGCATTCATTTCATTTCAGTCCTCTGCTTCAACACGTGAGGGCTTGTCTTCAGCTGCTGTTATAAGACACATATAGAATGATTCTAGCACGATCTTAAACCGAATTAATTCTTACATCAATGTGAACATTTACACGGACATTAATGGGACGAAAGTAAAAATTAAAAAAAAAAAAAAAATTAGGTTGTTTTTTTCTGTTTTTATTTTTACTTGGCTAGAGCATCTTCCTTAATCGATTGTACATACCTTAAATACATTTTGTGATTCATTACCAGAGGTTCGCTAATATCTTTTTTTTTTTAATTCTCTAGATTAAATCTGGGAAAAAATTAAACATTTATTCTAAAATGAAATCTTGACTGCTTAAGAACTTAAATGTTATCACGCAAAACATCGCCTTCAGGAGAGGAATTTGCCTTCCTTATATTTGATTCATCTTTACTATTGCCCTCTGCTTAATAGAATTGAAATTATCGTAAAATGAAAGATTCGAAGATATAAATTGAAAACAAAATATTTCATGAGATTTTAGCGTTATATACAGTTTAATGCGTCTTTGTCGGATGTATATTAGTATCCAAATTAAAAGTGATGATGCCCAAACAAAGTGGAAATTTTTATTAACGACGCGTTTCAACGCAGTAGCCTATGATCTCTCTGGCTTCTTCAGGTTAAAAATGGAAGAAAGACAAATCTGTGTATAAGGAAAATACATTCGGATCTATTTTGTTAAGTTGGTATCTTACATCGAATTAATTATAGAAGCTTATCACCTCCTCATTTCGAGACTTAGAAAATGTCTGTCCTCCCCTGCGTTTGTTTCTTTTAAAAAAATGTGCATTAGAAACATTTGTTATTTTAAGATGTTAAGTCAGTTATGTTGGCTTTTTTTTTTGTTTACGAACTGTCCGTTCATCTAGTAGGTTTCTACAAAAGAATTCCAGAAAAAAAAAGCAAAAAAAAAAAAAAAATCTTAATAATTTTATTATTATTATGTTGGTGCAAAAATAATGTCGTTTTCTCACATATGTTACTATGTGAGAAAACGACATTCTTTTTGCACCAACCTATTACAATAATAATTTACTTTCTCGTCCAGAAAACAAATAAGCACACTATTTAAATGAATCTATTTATCTAATCGAAAAAAAAAAAGAAGATATAATGTTATAATCATCAAAAAAAAAAAAAAAAAAAAAGAAAAAAAAAGTCAGCCTGAGTCATAATTAATTCCCATTTTGGGAATAAATTTTAATGGCTAATGTCTCCTCCTAAATAATCATTTCTTAAATATATCCTAACAGGTGAATGTGTTACTTACAAAATTAATGAACGGAAATGTCGTTGGGTCAGATCCATCCACAATAAACACCGAATGCTGAGCACGATGAAAAATATGTAATGTGCATGTTTTAGGAATTTCGGCGTATTATGCATTTAATTAAGTACATTGCAAGTAAGCACAAAATGCACATTTATACGTTCAGCGGCTACAAAACGTCCGCAGATTTTTGTCAAAAAGCACCCTGCGCTCTTTACTAGGGGAAATACTGTTTTGATTTCTGAAAAACGCAAGGTCGTATACAGCAAGACAACAAATATATTTTTTTTTAGAAATCAGTTGGACCGGACACGACATATACCTCTGACTTCGCACCAAACGATTATTAGATTTGTTCATCGTTGCACAACTTTCTGATCTAGAATAACTTTAAAAAATCTATAAATATTGGGTTAGAAAAATTTGGAAAAAATTGTTCATGAGGAAACCTCCAGTATTTTATGAAAAAATGTATTGATGTTGGAATGTCACTGTAAATAACACTGAATATAAACGTGAAGAAAATGAAATTGGCATTTATTTTGTAAAAACGAATTCCACAGGCAAAATTCAAATTCTTTATGTCGCAGCCTAATATAAATTCTTATGAAAATCTAATATGGATTGTTATCCGTTATAGGATGTTTACTTGATTATACTTAAAGAGCATTCATCTGTGAAACTAAAATAATAATGATAGAATGCATAAACCCCGCCCATTGGGATGTATATGTCTTTAAACACCAGTAATATTTTAAAGAATATGTACACTTATTGGCAACTACACGAAGGGGGTGTATGTGTTAAGCTGAAACTCAAATGATAGAGGCTATTAAGGAAACTGAGATTGTGCTAAGGTCTTACCCGTATGTTAGAGATTATTGAGACATTTCATAAGAATTGTTGTTAGACCAGACTCGTTGATAAACAAACAATCCATCTAATTAAGGTAAGCATAAAAGTATGACGAAATTATTCCCGAGCTCTCGACATTTTCAACAGCCTTGCAAACTAATTCAGTTCTTTCTGTCGCTCAGATTTATCATGATTATCAAAATGGTTCAAGGAAAACGGACTCGACATCGCTGACAGCATGTATTACTTTTAGCAATTTCTATGCAAGAAATTCCCCAGCAGGATACTCATATTAATTTTTCCTACCGGCAGCTAATCGGAAAAAAAGCCAAGTCCCCAGAAGCTCCATCAAAATAAATGACTACACTAGCTGTTTTATTCTGAGGAACAGAATATTTTACCAGGGTAATTGGCATGTGCAAATCTTCTGTTTCATGTCGCTTCAGCTTCTGAGAGACCATTGCTTCCTACAACGCCCTAAAAATTGTGGCTCTTCACATCACACCCAATTCCACATACATTCACGAACATTAGCCAGGCAGGTAGCCATATATCTCCCATTTTCCGATTCCCTTCGATATGTGATGATAGCGTCAATTTATCCAAGCCCTAGTTTATCTCTATGCATCCAAGGAATTTCAGCATCTCTTCATTATTCTGAGTATGAGTTCTTTCTGCATCCATTTTACTTAAGACTTCTTCGTTGCTTACGGACCCTGTCTAAGGTATTCCCATCATCCTACTTAAAAGCACTTATTTTTCCTCTATTTTTCTGAGAATATATTGTTTTGCATTCTCAGCCGTATATGAAGAGTGATGTTACATAAACCATCAGCTCCTTATTTCTAAGAAAATTTTACTTTTTCTCCGTACTTTGCTTAGATTTCGGAATGCATGTTTTGCTATTCCAGTGCACTTTCGGATTTCGGAGAGGAATTTTCCATCATATGTTTAAACACCTCCTATTTATTTAAACTTATGTTATATTCATCCTTTAACCCCAAACAAGGAAATAAATCAAATACAACGTAAGAGGTTACAGAGTGTAAGAAAATATGTGTGAAATGAACTACTATGAATAAAGGGCAATAAAAGAACAATAATTAAGAAGACCAAAGTTAATTATGTTTAATGTTGATAAGTGCAAAATGCATTAAAAATTACTTGCAATATTTGATGGCAAATTCAAACTTAGTTGGTTGCTATAGCTCATAGATTATAATAATATTTTAATTATTCCTTTTGTAAAACGACCTTTGTCTCGACGGATATGAATGCGGAGTCATGTATAACGGCTCAGAATGAAAAATCAAGGAACCGAATTCGAATTCCAGTCAGGATTATTATATTCACTAACACATACACATACTCGGGGAAAAAAGTATAAACCATTCTCTTTCAACCTGCTCCCGCTATATAACAGGGTAGACAATGCATTCTTATCGTCGTTAGGAATCTGTCAGGGAAAGGAGAACTCCGAAACAGTATGTAGACCCGAGATCACATCACTTACTGTCTTTTGATAAGGCTTAACGCTCGAAAGTTTCTCAGGTTGCCATGAAAACATCTGCCTTAAGATGTGGGTTTGCTCAATATCGCAATGTAACAGACCAGATTTTTTTCATTTCTCACATGAATGATTAAAAATCGATTCCAATGAATGTAGATACTATGTCTCTGAGAGAAACATCCTTCTTCGAAACTTGTAGCGTTACACAATCATTTGTGTCATTTCTCACATGAATAATTAAAAATGACTTCCAGTGAATGTTGACTATGTCTTTGTGAGGACCATCCTTCTTCGAATCTTGCAGCGTTACACAATCAAAAAGAATTGTACCAAAAAAATAAAACATTATTAGGCAGCAGGAGCAACAAGTAAAATAGTAATTACATGAAACTCAAAGAGAAAATAATGACGTAATCCCTAATTTGACGTTCAACATTACTGCAAATGAAAGTTTAGGGAGGTAACCGACACGAATACTGGAAAGGGCAATAAAAGTAGTGAACTGAATTAACGTTTTTTTTTTGTTTGTTTTTTTTCATGAAGAATTGATCAAAAGTAATATTTTATGAATCTCCTCCGGCAGTGTATATGAATTATATCCTGATAATGAAAAGCCTATCATTACAATTAGCATGTTGTTATTTTTATATGTAAAAAAAGATAAATAAAGTCTATGCACATAGTTACACAGTGCAATATATAAACGATTATGAAATCACAAGAGTAAATAAATAAAACACTTCGCAGTTTGTGGAATCTGATTCTAAGAATTATTTTTAAGAAACTCGTATGAACATCATCCATATCCGGTTACAGACATAGGATCACTAACAATTTTATGGGATTTTGCAATGCACAGAGCCAGGCCAATAAAAGGCAATCGCCCAGATATCAGTATCAAAGAGCACAAAAATCTACGTATTTTTTTTAATGACATGGCAGTCCCTGCAAATTGATATGTATGTTTTTTTTTTCAAAATTTGTTATGTATAATTTTAGTTTAATTTTCAAAAATCTATTAAAGTGCAAGGGTGTTGTAGTGGAAATCTCAAAAATGGGGCACATGAGGACATCAATAATTCCAGTAGTAGATGGATCAATCGGATTGAATAGAAAGGTTTTTAGTAGACTCATTGAATGGATTCCTGGTAGCTTATGTCTTACAGAAAATCAAGAAATTCTACTCACAATTACAGTTCACGCAGCACGAAGGACTTTATCTATGAAAGATATGTTAGATCCTAGTTTTTCATTAATCTTTATTTCTAAAAATGACCAGAGGAAAATGTAACAAAAACATTTCTAACATAAGGTCCCGTATTGTGAAACGGAAGGAAATGTGTATGCAACAGAAATCCAAGGAAATATTATTATTATTATTATTATTATTAATAATAATAATAATAATAATAATAATGATGATAATAATGATGATAATGATGATAATAATGATGATAATAATGATGATAATGATGATAATAATGATGATAATGATGATGATGATGATGATGATGATGATGAGTAGGAGGAGGAGAAGGATTAAACTGTCAACTATATTATCTCAGGATTTCCGAAACCAGCAAAAAAGGAATATACCCACAGATATAACAAGACAGCGACATATGTACAGTGGAAGATATGCTTTAAGCACAAAATTGAGACAACTGAGAGATGGTATGAGCACTATCAGTTACCCAACATAACGATGTACCTATCCTGAGGGACATGTCAATTGATGCTGACAGGGAAATAAAAGTCAACGGACCTGATATTATCATAAAAATAAAACAAGAAATTCGGAATGCGTATGCTATGTATTGCTATAGCAGTTCCATCTGTGATAAACACCACCATGATAATTATCGAGAAATTGTTCAAGTACAAAGACCGGGAGATTGAGATTAACAGGGTCTGATGAATGAAAACTGTAATCGTATCAATAGTAATAAGAGATCTGGGTCTTGGGAGAAAAAGATGGATAATTTTAATAACAGTGTCCCAAGTAACATCAACATGAAAGTTGCCCAGTGGATCGCCCTACTATGAACATCCCATATACGAAAAAAAGTTCTGTCACTTATGTGATAATTCTCCTATATGGACTAAGGACCATAGTTGGGACCCGCCTCTACAGGATACAAACCAGGAAGCACAACAACAACAACAAGAAGAAGAAGAAGAAGAAAATTAATTATAATAATGGCGATAATAACGCGATATTGTTCTGACTATAAATATAATGTAATCGACTTTACTTGCAGCGAGATATTCGAATTTTATTTCAGTAGATATACTCCGAAGACTCATTTATATAAATGAAATTAGGAGCGAACCTAGATATATTAGGTTGGTGCAAAAATAATGTCGTTTTCTCACATATGTTACTATGTGAGAAAACGACATTATTTTCGCACCAACCTAATAAATACTGGATGATGAAAAAGTATATCGTTAGTTCCTGAGAATAAATCGTATTTGATATTTTTTAAAGCGAAAATGATGATTTTAATTTCTGTTTCTTGAATTAGAACTATTTTTCCAGCTAAGTCGGTGATACATTGTTCCGCTCGATTCAATTTAATTCGTTTTTAGATCAATTTTACTTGAAAATGATTTTTAAACATCAATTATTATCCTGGGTATTCCGTATTGGAGAATTTCGCAGTTGTCTGCCGTTTAGTTCAAAATATATTAAATTTTAATTCATCATATATTCGTTTTGTCTAGCAAATGTAGAGTAACTTATTCTGGATAAAATTCTCTTGAGAACCGATGAAGTATTCGGCAACAGTTTGTGTTTTCTACGATGTAGAAATTGTCCAAACGAACTTTCCGATGGTCGAAAAAATCGTAAATTAGAATTTATTTTCCGTATATATTGAACCAAGATTCCAAAATAAAACAGATAATTGCACTGCATTCGTGTGAGGAAGAGGAAGTCGCGTAGTAATATAATAACCGATATCTGAGATTATGGAAATTGGATGCGACCCTGAGGTCCTCAAGTCTAGACTAAAACGAAAAAAGATTCGAAAATCGGAAATCCTAGTAAATCAAGAGACATATGATGGTTTCTTTTTAATTTATCATTTCTTGTCTTACCCTAAACTTTACTTATTCAACTAAATCGATCTGGTGTAGTCAGAAATAGTATGTCTAAAATGCTAATAAGTAAACATTGTGAAATATATTAAAGTTGGCAGGATAGGGATTAAGAGATAACTGTTAAAAAGTCAATACTTACGACTACAAAAGACATGAGTTTGTGGAGAACGCATATCGCCCAGGCCGTGAAATGAAACGCACATAAAATAAAAAAGAAACAATGATACAACTTATTGTAGAATTTCATTCCGAATAGAGATAAAGGTATACAGTGAAAAAGACATGACTTATAGTTACAAAAAAAAGAAGGATTAAGAAATTGTTTCAAAATATCCATAACATATTATCATAAATTTTAAAAATATACTATTAATTATATCTCCTATGGGAAACAAAATAGTGAATCTGTGAGATCTATGGCAAACAAAATAGTGAATCTGTGAGATCTATGGCAAACAAAATAGTGAATCTGTGAGATCTATGGCAAACAAAATAGTGAATCTGTGAGATCTTCTACACTTAAATATTTTAAAATATTGAAAAATGTTCATGAATATTGTTTAGAAATGTATCCGATTATACTGTTCGCCGTTTAGACTTCATCAGATTAAAAGCGAAAAAAAGTATGTTTAAATAATGAAATCTTATTACGTTTCCCAAACTTGCGTTGCTACTGACTACAAAAGATGGAAAAGGAATGAATTCAAAGAAGTCTTTAAAATTTATGTTCTTTGCATTAGAGTTCCGTGTCGAAAGATATAATGTTTTTATTCTTGAGCAACGCCAGCTTGGGAAAAAAAAAAGATTTCGTTACTCAAACATACACAAATATAGACACACACGCAACTCATTGTTTTCGGTTTTGATCTGATTAATCCTAAACGGCGAAATGCATATATTTTCATAAACATTTTCAAATTTTCAATACTTTAAAAAATTTTCGTGATCATATACCCCAATTTAAACAAAAAAAAAACTTACTTAAACATGTAAGTGTTTCCCGACGGTGAGATACAAAGCTTTTCAAGATTAGGAATTTTATCATTTAGAAAGTAGTCATTCCGATAATATAAAGTTAACATGCCATTTTGTCTCACTAGTTTTTGTTATATATTTGGTATCATAATCCTTTATGTATCTAATATCTCAGCTGAGAAAATAAAGATCTATAAATTTCACAAAATTAATGAATATTGATATTATATTCGCATAGAAAATATTCATGTAGATATTACAAAAAGATTCATCACAGAATATGAAAGGAATGAATTAAAGTTGGCCCCTGTGTTAATCATAAGGCGTGTTTCAGCTGTAAATATCTTATTTGCAGTACCTACTGAGCTTGCTTTTATTTATTTTTCTCTATATTAATCAATAAACGTTTTAATCCAAAGTGTTGTTTCAGAAGACTGACCTTGTAACATATTTAGATAAGCAAAGGCTTTTTTTCGTGATTCTATGATTTCCGTATTTCCAAAATTAAACCAGATATTGGTATTCATACCCAGGCAAGTTTTAAAGAAAACAGACGGTCTTTTTCAAGGTATGCTGGCTCTCTCTACTCGGTAGATTACGGTAGTTGGTGCAAAATAATGACGTAATAATGTCGTTTTTTGATGTTAAAAATACGTCAAAAAACGACATTATTACGTCATTATTATTGTACCAACCTAATATTAATCACCGCTAACATCTCCTGTTTGCTAAAAGAAAGAAGCAAAACTTCTTTGACGTACTATTTTCTTTTCGGGATTTTGCCGATGATGGCTCTCTTCAGTTTCCTATCTTTTTATCTATTAATAAATTTTGTGTGTTTTTTTTAAATATTTCCTTAACCTTTTACCAACATACATTCACTCAAGCTTGCTACGTAGGTTAGGCGTTTTTTTTAATATGTCCCACCAGGCTTTAATCTGACCCGTGATTATCACATTTTCCAAGTCTTCCTTCATTATTATGTGCATTAGAAATTTCATCTGGCTCTTCCTGTTGTTAATTATGTGTGTCCTTTTTGTTTCCTTTTCGTCGAAAACTTCGTAGTTTGTCACATGTTCAGTCCATGTTATTCCAAGTATTCTTCTCTAGAAACAAATTTCTGCTGCTTTATGACTCTTCTTCATCGTTTGAGATTGACCAGCATCCACTACTATGTATATTGTGGTTATCCCTCGAGGGTGATGATGTTAGTATTGTTCTGTTTTTCTTAGCCAATTTGGATTTGGGATTCTGATATGACTGAGGAGACCGATTTTTATGACGTTTGTACTGGATCATAAAACAAGACGCCTGTGCTCGTGTATTTATTTTTTTAAATTTAACATGTACTTGTTCCTGCACAGAATGAAGTTGACAAATCTAGATTCAATATCAACGAGAGCAAGGCAATAGGTGTTGAAATATTGGTTGCATCCTTCATTTGCGTTCACAGCAATTGGGTATGATAACATCTTCCACCTGCACCGAAGATGATGTCTTGTAGGTTGCATCGTTCTTTGTCTGGTCTCTCATCTTCGATCATGCCGGTTTGGGTGAACTTACCAAAACCTTAGCTTCCGATGGCATCCCTCTCAAAAGGTTTATGACACGCAACATTCTTAACCTAGGCAAGGTAACGATCAAGAACACTGAATAATAGTTCCGTGGTCTTTTCTTTTTTTTTTTTTTTTTTGGCTTCTAGCGTAATTTTTCTTTTTCTTAATATTTAGCTTAGATTTTAGAAAGAATCGTACGCTATCCCGAAGAGTCCTCGGATGTTACGAAATCAAATAACTGACGTAGGACACTTTTACAGTGTGGAGTAAACCAAAATATTATTTAATCGAATCAATGCGCTTAGTATTTCTTCAAAGAATATGCACAGGGATCTGAATCAAGCAGAAATATAAATACACTGTTTATACACTGTTGATACACTGTATTAATGATATTTGCCATCGAATAAAAAAGCAAGGGTAACAGAATATCCCTTTGTGATATTTTTTCGTGATTTCTGAATGGCATATAAATTCAGAGAGAGAGAGAAAAAAAGAAAACTAACAAGGCAAAAAATAAAAGTGAAGGGTTCCGTGTGTTTGGCATTGGTGAATAAACAGGCTTTCGGGTGTAATTAAGCAAGTAAACATTCAAAATCATTAAACGAACAGTACTGGATGACCTCTCTAAAAAAGTAGAAACAGATAAAAGGGGAAAATATAGAATATACATATAATATCTGCCGGGCTTAATGAAGGAACTGATATAAACGTAATGGATCTAATTGATGCTCAAATTTATGAATATTCTTTGATATTCACCGCGTTTCGCATAGAGTGCGGTAGCATACATATATATTTTTCAAAATATATTTAGTTGTGTCCTTTTAATAAGATATAAATTTTCAGAAAATAAAGCACGCATCTACATATAGGACTCCTCTATAAATTGCATTTCAAGATTCATATATTACTTTAGCAATTACGTTTGCAGTGATAAATAAAAAAAAATAATACTGCTAGAATATTATCCTTTTAACTCATGGTGTATTTAGGCATACTTTGGTGGTTGCCTCAATGTGCACTACTTGGGAATAGAATAATTATTCTGTGCAACTGGAAATTCATAGACCCTTTATTTGCTATATCTCAGGAATTCATTTAATCAGGAAATAGAGAAGCAGTTTCATTACCTTTTTTTTAACTCGATGAGATAAGTATAATGAATATAAAATTGAGTGTTTCGAACAAATATGCGCATTGCAACAAAACCATGCCATATACAGTGTAACCCGGATATAAGAGAGTTGTCGGGACCGGATAAGAAGTCTCCTATATCCGGGTTTCTCTTATATCTGGGTTTGGTCTAATATATATACATTATCACGGGCTTTAATTTGGGACCAGATAAAAAATATCTCTTATATCCGGGTTTCTCTTATATCCGGGTTACGCTGTACCTAAAAGAGACGGCTAATTAAGAATTGTGACATATCGTGAAAGTTGTTTGAGAAATTGAAATGAAAGATCATGCAGTGTTATTTCATTTTGCTAAACTATCTACATCTATACCAAAATTCACTTGATGATAGAAAACTAGATATTTGATTTGATTTAATTTCTATTAATGAAGATTTTAGATTCAGTTTTTGAAACATATGGACTCTTATTTAGCGATGGAATCATATTAAAATAAATAATTATAGTATAGGCTCTACTATAGTATCAACCACTGTTTTTGAAAAATAAAAACAAAAAATACTAGAGAACTTTGGATAATTAACCTAACGCTTCTTCCCTATTTTTCTACACACACATAAACACATATATATGTGTGCCTGTATATGTATATATTACTGTGTTTGTGTATGTGAATATATACACTCACATACACACATATATATATATATAACGTCATCGACAGACAGTCATTCACAGCTCATCAGTGTGGCTAGATATCCGGTTGCCTCTAGCTCGGATCGAAACCCGACTGAATTGGTATCAGCCGGAGATTCTACCTAAGCCGTCGGCGCACGGCAGGAAAGCAGGTGGATTTTTAGCGTATTTATTTTTAGAAACACGCCAAGTGACTGACATTGACTCAATTCACTATGCGAAGAGACTCGCTATATATAAGCTATAATAGTCACTGTTTACAAACCCAGACCTACTACCATATATATATATATATATATATATATATATATATATATATATATATATATATATATATATATATATATATATATATATATATATATATATATATATATATATATATATATATATATATATGTGTTATCGAATTGAGGAATAGGACAGGGAGCCGAGTTTGTATTTCAGTCGAATCCAATACTCTCACTAACTTGTTAATAATCTTGGGAAATATATGAAGAATTTTCTTCTACCGCCCGCCTCTCCAGGTATGGGCAAATAGCAGGACACGTTTGGACGGCAAAAAAAAAAAAGACCACTTAGTCTTCAAACCTGAGGAAGGTCGTTTGGATACCATGTGGCACGTAGAGCACCATGTCACTCTATTCGTTTCTTCAAACGTGTGACTGGATCTGCACAATACCTTCAGTATTATATTCATTGAAGTCAACATTCAGAGGCGACAGATTGTTTTATGCTGAACGTAATTTTCAGGACATGAGGTGTTTTCTTCACGGGTATTTCTATATACAGGTCGGTCTTTGATTGTGGATTGTTTATTGCATTGCGTGTATTCTTTTCTGACCTTTACTTTCGCGAGAGTGGTAGATTAATGTTTTTATTATTTATTTTATTTATTTGGATTAGTTTATTTAATTTTTTTTTGTTTATTTCGTTTTTTTTTATTTGTTATTTATTTTCTTCAGTTTTCGGTTTTTAAATAACGAAGACAATATTGTCTCCACGTTGTTTTCAGATAAATTCGCTGAAGTTTTGATAGTATTAATGTATGCAGCATATATGCCTCCGATTACTTGTGTTTGCTAGGAATCTCAATGTTCTATTTTGCAACATTTTATTAGCATTTTTTTCCACATTGAATATGAAATAGTAAATGTAATTAAAATGAAAACACTCCCCAAAAAATGCTTACAAGTCTCCTTGGGGATATAACAAGAACTCATACAGCGTATTTGTCAAACAAAGACAAATGAACATGGCTGACATTCTCATGACCAGTTAGATAGAAAAAAAAGGAAAGAAACAAAATAAACAGACCAAAAATGCGCATGATGAAGCAAAACCTGAATACAATTTGGTGAGTTGCCATAAATAATAATATCATTATATTGATACATTTAATATTTAAATGATTTTTTTATAATGGATAACTGAACTCGAAATCGCTATGGTAATATTTAATTGCACTGTATAATTTTCGTAATGAAATATGTATATATATATATATATATATATATATATATATATATATATATATTAGGTTGATGCAAAAATAATGACGTAATAATGTCGTTTTTTGACGTTGAAAATACGTAAAAAAACTACATTATTACGTCATTATTTTTGCACCAACCTTATATATATATATATATATATATATATATATATATATATATATATCTGTGTGTGTGTATGGGCGTGTGTATGTATATTTACATATACTGATATTGACTACTCTTGGACATTACTCAAATATAGAAAAATGAATAGTTGATATCAAAATTCATTTTATAACATCGCTTGAAGCTGACTTACATTGTTCAAATACTGAACACGTACACTCATATTCTGTCAGTCTATCTTCTTTTGAAATCTGATTTTAGCGGTTTTTTTTTTACTTCAGATAATTATATATATATATATATATATGTATATATATATATATATATATATATATATATATATATATATAACCCAGGGTCACAAACTCACATCAATCCAACCAAATATATATATATATATATATATATATATATATATATGTGTGTGTGTGTGTTTAGTGCATATATGTATATATTCATGTTTAGTGCGTGTATATGTATATGAACTGCATGTATATATATTATATATATGTTGTGCATATATATATATATATATGTATATATGCACAACATATATATATATATATATATATATATATATATGTGTGTGTGTGTGTGTGTGTATAGCGGATCAAACATAAGTGTAACCCTTCCTTAATATTAACAAATGTATTTTCACTGATATTGAGAAATGTTAATTAAAACATTTTCTTTAAGTCAAGCATTTATTAAACGATATACAATCACATTTTTTTCATCCTCGTTGAAGAAAAGATGTACAGACGGAAGTGAAAACCTATTACCTGAATTTCTTGCATACACAGCCTTCTTTAACTTGAACCACAGATTTTCAGTTTGGTTTAGTTCAGGACATTCAGTATGGAATTCCAATTCTTTGTATTTATTTTTCGAAACCATGCATTTTGGAACTTCGGACCATTTTCTTATTGAAAGATGCATTCACCTTTTTAAGCCCACCTTCCAAACAGAGTTGCTGACACCTGCGTTCAGAATTACTTCGTATCTTGTGGTGTCCATTGCGCCGTCAATGTGTACTCTTCCACTATTTTCCAGTTACACCTGCAGAAGAGCACTTCAAAATCATAATGCTGCTACTAAAATATTTAAATGGTAGTCTCTATTTCTTCTTTTCAAAAGCTGTACGAGGAGCTCGCCAAAAATGCAGCCTATCATCACAGAAAATTCTAGTTTGGTCTAAAATAAACTCTTTTTCCACAAAGTTTCTAGATTATTATAAATATACTATAGTTGACTCGAGCAAGCGCACCAGCATCACTTAGATTTCGTCGAAATGTAGACGTCTGCGCATTAATTCTGTCATTGGTTTCAGAGCCTTCGAGAAACGCAGAGAGCAGAACTGGATTTTCTTTTGCTTGTTTGTCTTGATTTCTATGTCCTGTTGCAATTATCTTTCGCGGACGGCTACTTTTTGATTGCAATGCCGTCATACTAATGTCCTTCCATTTATAAATAATGTCTCGCACGGTGAAGACGTGGATCCCAAATCGTTTTGATAACTTTTTGTAGCCTTCTCCATCATTATTCGCTTCAACTGTGCGATTTGTAAAGCTTCATGATTTTTTTTGCTTTTATTATTGAAATTTTGCTTTCTAACTTTCTGCATGCACAATGATTTATGTTGCTTAACTGCAGTAGACAATGCTTACTCCAAAATGAAGATGATACTATATGATTCTTTTGCGCAACCATGTAAAACAACAATTCATACAACAATTCATAGTATAAAGGTTCACTTATTTTGTATATCCCAATTTTTAGTTTTAATATTTTCATTCCAGCATGATAACATTTTTTAAAGGGGTTGGAATTCGTTTACTAAATGAATTATATATAAACGATTTTATAGATTATTGATTCCCTTAATTTGCTGGTTATTTATACATGTTTGTTAGTGTTTCATTAGTGTTAATAATTGATGCCAAGATTATAGGATGAGAAACTGACGAAAGCGATTCTATTGGACGTTGACATAATGGAAACGATCACTGTATAAAAGAAAGAAGACGTTTACCGACGTAGTGATTTTGAACTGTATTGAAGCGTCCATTTCTAAAGCAGGAAGAGAACTCGGTAGCTGTAGATGCAGTGCTTAAATTGTCTTATACTTCAGACCGTTGCGTGCTTCTTAAAACAACTAACTCGAAAGTGCCAAGATCAAATAAACAGCTATTTTGCCAACAGATCCATCACATCATATATGTCCTGTATGTTTGTTAGTATCCAAGTCAGCTAGTTGTTTAACCTTATATTAAAAATCAAAAAAAAATATATATTGTGTATTGTGTATCAGCCGGTGGCACTGAAAGATGGACTTTTTATTTGTCACATCTGCAAAAAATTCTGCAAGTCTGAGAATGGTCTGAAGAATAATACACTTGCACATTGTTCTGATGAATTGCTTTTAATATTAGGGTGAAATCATCGTATAATTGACGTGCTAAAAATTATAGGATTGCCGCTTATAATTTTAAATCAAATTGGATCTAACATGACTTAACTTCATCTGTCACGCCCTGTGATGAGTCTGAGACAACACAATATCGCCTGTTCATGGCAAGGCAACGTTAATTATCGGAATTTAAACTTGACCTGGTAGTTGGAGGTAGGGTAAAGAACCATTATATTTCTGAAGTTGCCAGGATATTTAATTTCCCTCCATCACATTGTATTATATATATGTAAAACTTATATAGAATATTTCGGCGTACAAGACGATCTTTTAATCATAAAATTAAGTGGTCGTCATACGCCATATATAAAATGTAAATCTTTAATCTTATGGTTTATATTAAGTTATATGCGTGGAAGATTTTTGACGATAGACTAACCCCAGCCTCGCCCAATTTTCTTGAAGATTTTGAAGAAAACCACACCTGGATATGTTTTATTAAGCTGATTAAATGTCTCATTAGTGGAAGTGGAACGAGTGGCTTATTTACGTGGTAATAATCATTCCCTCTGCCGTAATAGCCTACAGAAAACAAAGGATCTATTCATGAGTTATTGGAAATTGTGATACTTAATTGACAATATATCCAAACTGATTTTTCATTGGAAATTGTTTAACGAATTTGATTCATTCTAAGATACAATATAGAGGGGAGGTCGTTTCTAACTGCGAATAAACCCCAAAAACTATATGGTGGCAAAAACAACACCCACATTCAATGCCCTGGGCAACGCACACATATAAATCATCTTTAGTTTGCATGCCTAAATAAAAATATAACAGAGTGTGTTTAAAAACTCATGTGGCTCAGTACCATACTTGTTAATCATTTTCCGTTCGTGCGGGTGGTAGATTCATAATGGGATGAAGAGCGTTCATGTGGAGAGTGTTGTGCATGCATTGTTTGTCAAATGGCATCATTGATCGGAAAACTGCATCGTGCCCATTTCTACTTACTTTTTCATCCATTTAATCCCCAAATAATTGGTTAATCCTGAATCATAATGATACGTGATTATGCCCAAGTTATCTTGTATTGATTTCGGAAGTACTCTAAAGAATTCAGAGCAATAGTGTGATTATTACATTCACCCAATCAAACTCCAAGCAAGCATTTATACAAACTCGTGAGCGATATATTCGCGCGCATCTTCCAGCATTTAGAAACAAATTATCTAGATGAGATGACTGTTTTTACCGTCGTGTCTATCTATCTATCTTTCTATCTCAGTCTACGCCATATATATATATATATATATATATATATATATATATATATATATATAAATAAATAACCTGTACTTCTGTTTCTTTTTATGTTTGCTTGTCTTTTATAGGCACCTAATCATTTAGAACTTATAAGCTGAATTTTGGCATGTCGCCTCCTTTGGTGCTTAGGTAGTTTCTAACACAGACGGCGGCAGGCTAGCCGCGACCAGGCTGCGGATCAACATCAGTTTTTAGTAGAAAATTGTCCAGAATACTCGGATTTGAGATTCTATAGCCATAAGATAAATCCTGGGATTTAAGTCAGCGCGTAGGCCACGCCCCATCCCTCGGGGGGATTAGTTTCGATTTTATTTATTTTTCCCTAAAACTTGCTCAGAAAGCCATAATTTACAATTTGGAACCACCGGGAGGCATTTTAGACTAAGGCGTTTTTAATTTCTCTCAGAGCCAGGAAAACAGTTAACGTTTAGTATATTTGAAAAAAGAATCTGAAATAGCAAAGAATCAGACTTTTTTCACAGGAGCTGTAAACGAAAACACACGCATTACCGAAGTTAGGGCGGGCCGACCCTGCAACTAGCGCGAAAATAAATTTTAAATTAGGTTCCAGGGACTTTTGTGACATTTTTATGCGCACTGTAAAAATCGAGAGGGTAAGTTTCCCAAAATTTGAAAGAAATCCTTTTTCACACATTCAATTTTGGATACTTACTTGAAAATGCTTTAAAGCCATAAAATGGGCAAAATATCCTGCAATAATTTATTAAACATGTCTAAACATGTGTATGTTGGATTGAACGTCCTCCATAAAATCAAAGTATAAAAGCCATTAATCATTTGACAGAGTTTCACTTCTTATCAAGCTTCGAAAGGAGAAACATTTATAAAAGAAATAACAGAGCTTATTAGAAACAAGTATTTTTTTAAAAAAACATCTATACATAAATAGAGTATATAACCGGATATTTTTATTTAAAAAAATAACTCCCAAGAAGAAATGATTTTCAAGTACGAATTTGCCTAGTACTCTTGCAATACAGGGCCAGAAACAGCTGAAACTGAGGAAGAAATATTGCTAGGACTAGACGGAAAGAGAGCCAGACATGAACAACGGTGTCATCAATAATCTGAATATTAAAAAAAAACAACTTCAAGGAGAGTGAGTTAGATATGAAAAACTGAGACAACAGGAGCATGAGGAACAAAGATTGCAAGGACTTCAGTGAGATAGGGATAGACATGAACAGCACAAACATCAATAATCAGAAGGGCGATGTGTTTAGTCATAATCTTATAAACCAGGCTGTTTAGGCTGAAAGATGTCAAAATGATGGATTTACTTACAATAGATCTGGTATGTGGGTAGATGCCATATGTACACTATAGGTAGCAAAAATGTGGGCTGACTCATGCATATATTAGGTTGGTGCAAAAGTAATGTCGTTTTCTCACATAGTAACATATGCGAGAAAACGACATTATTTTTGCACCAACCTAATATTTTATTTGATCCGTGGAGAATGTTCATTACAATCAAATTAAGCATTTATGCTTAGGAACTAAATCAAACTGAAGACAGATCATAGTATGATTTTGGGAAAACATATGAAAAGCGAGTATCCTGGTTGGCATTATATATACACTCTTACACATAAATATATATATGAATAATCTTTCTTAGTATACGTCTTAAAACTTTCGTAATATTATGGTTGGATATAGGACAATATTTGTCTATAACTTTCTATGAAATTGATAGTATCCTAAGATTTTAGAAGAAATTGCATAATTATCAAAAACTATGAACTAATTGACGTTTTAAATCTCCATATGTCATATATTTATAAATACACCCACACTTTATCCGCCATATTTCTTGTACTACAAATCCCCAGATATAAACTAAAAAGCAACTCAATGTATAGGGTTACTGACTGAGGTGTGCAGATTTATGTGGTAGGAAGTGAAGATGATGAAGTGAATAAGAGGAGACGTAACCAAGGGAATTGACCACAAAATCAAATAGTGTATAAATAACTGCCACAAATGCTGTCGCTTGGTAATGTTAGAACTCTTCCATATCAACACAGCAGCATAGGTTTTTTATATTCAATGTATTGTGAGAGTAGCAATCCTGCTTTTTATAAACTTTGAATTATCATTTAAAATATTCATTGATTGCTTCCAATATTAACGTTCGTATTGTAAAGAATCGTGAATCTGTAATATGACGAACGTGAATTGTAATATCCAGTCCGACAACTCAACCAACGGACACGCTCAAAGAACAAACACTATTTCAAGTGCAGAATGGCTTACTCTCCGGTAATGATTTATTATCCATTAGAAGAATACTTGGCGTCCAATCTAAATTTATAGCCATTTAATCAGAAGAGAGCATTGTCCGATATTTATCTAATGGAAAAATCGAGCGGATGAGATCAACGGTTGGCTAACATTTAGATAGAGTCGATGTTACGTACATGCGATGCAAATAGATCATCCATTAATTGTGTAGAATTGTCTTAAAAGACAATAAACCCCGTATTGATTAACGATGAAACGCACACATAGAAACTAACACTTCTTGCAGACCGGTCTGGTTGATGAGCGAACATCGAAAATCAACACGACTTTCCCGATTCTACATTTTCATTCGTTTGTTCTTTTATTCTTATTCTATCATATACAACCTCCTCGTTTTTTTTTATTTTATTAAACAGTTATATATTTTTTCTTTCCTTTCACCTTTTTTTCCAAAGTTTTTTTAGCCATTATTTCACAGGAATCAGTTCTTCCCAGTTTTTTTTAGTTTTTTATTTATGTGTTTTCTTTATTTCTTTGTTTTATAAATTATATTCATAACGTTTCATTGTCAGTGTATCACTTACACGCTTACTCTACCTGATTTCCTTAATTTATTTATTTTTGTATTAAAAGTTTTCCTGTAGCTGTTCTCTTTCTTTTGCATCGTTAAACCTTTTTATTTCTTCTTTCTTTTTATTTTATTTTATTTTATTTTGTTTATTTATTTTCCTATACTTTTCATTGGCTATCGATTAATCTCACGTACATGTCATATTTTCGTCTTATTTAACTTAATTTAATACACTTTTCTCTTCAATATCTGTTCATCTATATTGAACACATTCATTTGCACATTATTTAACTCAGTGATTTTAGAGCAAATATACAATGTTAGTGACTAAAGAGAAGAACAACCTCAATATAGTAGTGTATTACAACATCATGTATCACTACAATAATATGTTTCTATGTGTTTGTGCGTGCGTGACTCTATATACCGAGTGTAATAGAAAAATTGTCTATTTGTATAGATTAAGATTTGAAACGTGGTACCTTGCAAAAGATTTAGGATATCTTACTGGATTTTTCCGAGGTTTTTATAAGCCTATTGCAAACCACTTTGAACACTAAGAATGCAAAATTACTCATCAAGCTTAACAGAGAAAATCGTGATGAAATCCTTCATAAATGACTATAACATGATAATCATTAATTAATCACAACTAAGGATCGGAAGTTCATGAAGAATTGTAATAAAGTTGAAATATATATATATATATATATATATATATATATATATATATATATATATATTACAGGAATCATTCATACAAAAAACAGATTAGTGAAGTTAATGATATAAATGGCGAGAATACATCTTCGCAAAAAAAATATTAAAATTACATTAACCCACGAACCTCTAGATGAATGGTTTGATCACTGTTTTTAAGAAATTCATCTTGTATAAGGTATTTTTTGTAAGTACTTTCATCTGTCCATACAGACATCATCAGGCATGGAAATTGATTTTTTTTTTTTTTTAATCCATCCAGGTAATAATGGGACACGAAAGATTAGATGTGAATCGATAATATTTTTATAGAAATGGTTAATTGTAAGAAATTCTGGGGCGTGCGGTCGCATTGCTAAGGTTATTTTTTTTTTTTTAAATTTAAAAGAGAGTGTGTTTTTTTCACTAATATGTTAATGATGTGGGCCCAAACTCGGGACCACGGAAGGAAAACACGGAACATGGATTAGAGGTAAGAAACATATATTAAACAAAATGGTTACAAATATAGTTTAAGTGTAAGGGTAGCTTACTATGTGCTAGTGTCCAATATTGGTAGTGGTACGCGGCTGATACTAGGGTATTAGAATACTCTCTATTTCTGATCGCGTTGGCTCTTTCTGGATCCGGCTGAAGACCGTCTTTATTTATGATGTGCCCTAAGTATTTAATCTCTGGAAAGAAAAAGTCACGCTTTGCCTCCTTAACTTTAAATCAGTATTCTTGTATCTTTTCGAATAATATTATTATATGGTTCCGGTGTTCTGCCGTAGTTTTACTAGTAACCAGTATATCATCCAAGTAGGCTGTTGGGTAGCCAAGGTCGCCCAGCATTGCGTCCATGACCTGCTGGAAAATTGCAGGCGCATCCTTTACTTCAAAAGCTAGCCTGTTGTATTTGTACAACCATCTATGTGTGTTTATGCAGAGCAATTTGGAACTTTGTTCTTCCACCTCTATCTGAAGGTATGCGTCAGATAGATCGATTTTAGAAAAAAAAAAATTCCACCATTGATTTTTATTGAAAATTTCTTCAAGGCTTGGGAGAGGATAGTGATGATCTTGCAAGGTATCGTTTAACCCTGTGGAAAAATCTGCGCATACTCGTATTTGATTGGACTTCTTTTTTACGTACACCGTAGGTGCTGCCCACTCGCTGAAATCTGTTTTTAACAGAATACCTGCTTGTTCGAGTTTATCTAACTCTTTGTTGATTTCCTCTAGACAAGCGAAAGGGACATTCCGTTTCTTTTTGAATACCGGTTGTGCACCGTCCTTCACCTTGAACCCTGCTTTCATTTTAGTACATTTCCCAAGGCCGCCAGAAAAAAACCTGGGGAAATTGTTGTTTGAGTTCCTTTTTTGAGATTTAACAAATTGGAGGTTGTACTTTGTATCCTGCGACAAAATGTACTCATTGGGCAATCCCAAAGATTGAATTTTTCTATCCAATCTGTTCCAAATAAGTTATCTGAAGTTTTCAATGCGTAGGCTTTGAGGTTTTTGGTAACTCCATTTAGTGTTACTGTAAGTATTACCTCGCCTAAAATGTTAATCTTTTCGACAGTTACGGATTTTGCTGTTTTATCCGTTTTAATAAGGTCGACTTGTTCAATTTTCGCCAAGTACGCCAGTTAATGGTGGAAAGATCGGAACCCGAATCAAGCTGGAATTTAATGGGATTATTGAAAATATCCACAGTTACATATTTCTTTAAATTCCTATCAACAATATTGTCAGATTGATCTTGCCTAATTTTATTTTGGGGTTTTCTCGTTCTGTTGGCGTACCAGCACCGAGTTAAAGAATGCCCACTTTTATTGCAATTTTTGCAATATTTTTAGATCTTAACTGGACAGAATTTCATTCAATGCCATTTACCACAATGTTAACATGGTCCGGGAGGTTTCTTTAACCTATTTGGGTTTTGGTTACTGCGGAATTTAAGACATGAGATTTGCCTTTTGTCATTTTAAGGGGAATAGGATGTAGACTTGCTTCTGATTTTATTAATCTGAGCCACACCTGATTCCTCGATAGTGTTTGAGTCACACTTTACAGATATTACTCTTTGATAGTCCTCTACCATTTTTTGGAGAGTCAATCCTTGTTCGTTCTCAAGCTTAGTCAGTACCCGTCGTCTGACTTCGGCGTCTTCTGCTGATACTAGACCTTGTGCGAAAATTAAGCACTTGAAATCATCGGCAGTCAGTTCGGCTAGTTTAAAATCATTACAGAGCTTGTTTACCGATGCTGCAAACGTTAGAAAATCTTGCTGGTTGTCTTTTCAGGCATTTCCAACGTTTGTGGAACAAGGTTGTGTTAGGCCCGAATAGTTCCGATAGGAGCTTAATCGTCTCTGAAAAATCCAAGTCAGTCGTTTTCTTGGGTAGTATGAAGTCTACGATCCTACTATGTTCTGTAGTTCCCAGTTTTCTCAATAGTAGACGTACCATTTTTTTACTGGGCCATTGTTCACAGTCTACGTTGAAAATATCTTCGTAGCGCCTGTAAAAAGCCTCGAACGTTTTGTCGTTCTCTGGTACGTATTCAAAGGTTTCCATTGAATTGGAGATTGTACTCTAGGAGAATATTGTATCTTCTTCAGAGTTTGAGCCTTTTAATGCATTTACGAGTAATTCTTTAAGTTGTTTCTGTTGTAGTTCAGCATTCCGAAGCGTAATTTGTTTGAATTCCATTTGTTGTTTATGTCATTCCAAAAATAGTTGTTGTTGACTTTCTTCTGATTTTTGTTGCTGATCCAAATTTACTTTTAGCATTTGGACGATTACTTTTTGAAAATCTTCCATATTTAGATAAGCAACAATGACAGCGATTTTTTGTTGCTTTGAACCCCGAGTACCAAGGGGAGGTACACAAAAATATCTTGATAGATTTTTTTTTCATTTTTTTTCTTTTAGATATACAAGAAATAGAAAACTCGCCTCAGTGAATGTGAGGGGAGAATAATTTTATGCACGAGTTCAACTCAGTTACATAAAAAAAAAATAGTTTGTTTTTTTTTCGAAAACTTGAGTCGTAAGTAATACTTCGGCTCTTGTGTTGTCAGTTTGTTTTATGAACAAACTGTTTTTTTTTGTGTGGGTGTGTAAGAAATCGTTCTCGTAATGTTATTTGGACAGACTTTAACATTCCCTAGATGTCGAATCGCTAGTTCCTCACTGCTGTTTGGTATCGGAATATTTTTTTTTATATGTAGACGCTGGGTGTTACGTTTAAATCGCGAAGGTAATACCAGCTTAATTTCTCGTTCAACACTGCTGTGGGAACGCATGGAGTTTCTTTGAATTTTTCGAGTACTCTGTCGCTATTCATATGGTGAGAACGAAATTCTCAAATCCTTCTCTCGCGATTGATGTAGGTTCTGGCAAGTTATTGCGGATTTCGACGTGAATGCATTTCTCGAATTCTTCGTCGACACCGACGTGGAACTGGTAAGGTATTGAGTTTTCGGCGTGAGTGCGTTTCTCGAGTTCTCCGTCGGCACTGATGTGGAACTGGTAAGGTATTGAGTTTTCGGCGTGAGTGCGTTTCTCGAGTTCTCCGTCGGCACTGATGTGGAACTGGTAAGGTATTGAGTTTTCGGCGTGAGTGCGTTTCTCGAGTTCTCCGTCGGCACTGATGTGGAACTGGTAAGGTATTGAGTTTTCGGCGTGAGTGCGTTTCTCAAATTCTTTGTCGACACAGACGTGGAACTGGTAAGGTATTGAGTTTTCGTCGTGAGTGCGTTTCTCGAGTTCTCCGTCGGCACTGATGTGGAACTGGTAAGGTATTGAGTTTTCGGCGTGAGTGCGTTTCTCGAGTTCTCCGTCGGCACTGATGTGGAACTGGTAAGGTATTGAGTTTTCGGCGTGAGTGCGTTTCTCGAGTTCTCCGTCGGCACTAATGTGGAACTGGTAAGGTATTGAGTTTTCGGCATGAGTGCGTTTCTCGAGTTCTCCGTCGGCACTGATGTGGAACTGGTAAGGTATTGAGTTTTCGGCGTGAGTGCGTTTCTCGAGTTCTCCGTCGGCACTGATGTGGAACTGGTAAGGTATTGAGTTTTCGGCGTGAGTGCGTTTCTCGAATTCTTTATCGACACAGACGTGGAACTGGTAAGGTATTGAGTTTTCGGCGTGAGTGCGTTTCTCGAGTTCTCCGTCGGCACTGATGTGGAACTGGTAAGGTATTGAGTTTTCGGCGTGAGTGCGTTTCTCGAATTCTTTGTCGACACAGACGTGGAACTGGTAAGGTATTGAGTTTTCGGCGTGAGTGCGTTTCTCGAGTTCTCCGTCGGCACTGATGTGGGCCAAAAGTCGGGACCACGGAAGGAAAACACGGAACACGGATTAGAGATAAGAAATATATATTAAACAAAAATGTTACAAAGATAGTGTACTTATAAGCGGAGCTTACTATGTGCCAGTGTCCAATATTGGTAGTCGTACGCGGCTTATATTACGGTATTAGAATACTCTCTCACTCTTCTTCTCCTCTACTAGAGTTTTATGTCGCATACTTTATATAGTCCTGGAAGAGTCCATGTTGTTACGGTGTCACAATAGTTAATTGGATAATTCTTTTGTTGTAGTAGTTTTTATTCAGTCGATGTGGCATGAAATAAATTGTTCAATAAACAGAGGAATGTTGCAGATATTATCCCAGAAGTCGCTCACTTCTTTTTAAATCAAATATTTGGTGCATTTCAATTTATATTACATGAATCATTCATACAAAAGACAGATTATTAATAATAATAATAATAATAATAACAATAATATATATATATATATATATATATATATATATATATATATATATACGTGTGTGTGGGGGTATAATTTAAGGATAATTTTCCACCTTATTCAATATGATCTTCGCCCTCTCTAACACTTTAACTTTCAGTCCTGGCGTAACAATTTGCCTCACATGTTTCATGTACGATTTCATTTTCAAGTCATTTTCACTACTCTTTGGACTGTCAATCCTTAAGCTCTTCTCTCGCGTACCAAAGGTCATATGAATTTAATTATATTTTTTTTTAACTGATCTCTTTAGCTCAAATTTGAAATGATGATCCCCCTTCATATTGCGACATCCTCATCCAGTTCCCCTTCTATTTTTTTCTTACTTTTTTTTTCTGTCATACACAGAGTTTGGATGAGACTGCACTTAGTCATATTGGAGTCAATTGTCATTATTATGCAACGTTCTGTCCTGGGTAGACAAAGGGAGATGTATTATAGTTTGGCACTATTCAGGGAAATTACTGCCTGACTGTGAACAGGTTTAGTAATATTTTTCTCTTTTCCCACTTATATGACTATTGGGAAATTTATATTTTTTAGGACCATTTGTTGATAATAATTTTTCTTATCAATATCTCTGTTTTATATTGCCGACGATTGTCTATCTAAGGATGCGTAGGCCGAATGACGCGTAAAATAATCTTTTTCTCATACGACATAATTTTGTATGTATTTTAATAATAAAAAGAACATGATCGTTTTCCTTAAATTCATCTTGTCTTGGCGTGACAGTACGAACAATCTATATATATATATATATATATATATATATCCTATTCTTCAATCCGATAATATATATATATATATATATATATATATATATATACACCTACGTTTGTAATTCATTTCCTTCCTTAGCAAATCAACGCCCCATTTATTTTGTTCATTTCTGCTGTGGCTAGGTGTTGGTCAAGTCATTGTTTTACTCCAAACAATTCTTTTCTCCAATGCGCCATGTGTAGTCAGATAGAGATAACAAAAATGGAGAATTTATTAAGATATACAAAGGATAGGACATTGGGTAGAGCTATGATCGCAAATTTCTCGATGTGGTACGCCAGATAGAAGAAGAAGACAAAGTAGAAGATGAAGAATAAGAAGTCTTATCGAAATTTAATACCTAAAAAAGCTGTGTCTTCCCGTTTCCGTACGCCCATATCCTTTACACCGGATAAGGATACATTTGTAATGCTCCTTCAGCGCTTTCCTGCAAATGCATGTATGTCCTTTATCAGCCTATGTTTTGCATTTTCTTTAATCCTATTTTTCTCAAATCCCCATCGTTTCAATGCCTTCCACCCTTTTTTGGTATCTTTATTTCCTTAGATATCACGTTATGCACTTTCATTTTTAGGGCGAATTACCTTTTATCAGCTTTCTATTAGTTTTATTAAGCTTCCCTTTGCTCTGTTTTTGACGTTCGATTCTTATTTACTTTTAAATCAGTATATTTACTATTCACTCACTGAACTCAATTTTTTCGAGGATATTTTTCGGTTGTTCGTCATCGACTTATAGAGTTTTGTTTTCTTTTGACTTTTTCATGTCCTAATCAAATATATTACCATTTATTTTTCATAACAGCTTGTTTTTCCCCTGCATCTTTAAACACGATAGTTATTCTTTTTTAGTTTATCTTTTTCTCCTGTGTACAATATGACTTCCTCCATGCTGATTCTGTCTTTTCTCTTTTTTTTTTTGGTTTATGTTAAACGTGAGGTTTTATGAACAAAAATTTTTACAAGCTCCATACCGTTCCACCGGTCTTTTTTTATTTTTTATTTTTTTGCCAGCCTTTGCCAATTTTCCATAAAATACATTATCTCTGATGAGTATTTTTTTTTTTTTTTGCTTTCGGTTTGTCCTTCCAGTACTGCTCAGGTTAAAAGAAAAACTCATTACATAATCCAGTATTTTGTAAGTGTATTTTTCTATTATTTGTTTCTTTTCTATGTTTACTGTTTATTTTTGCCTTTATTTTTGAGTGTTTCGTTTTTTCTTTACATTTTACTTTTTAATCTATTTCTGTTTCATTATCAATATATACCTTTCCTTTACAAATCTTTTTTTTTTCTCTATCTTCTTTACTTATTTTAATCCTGATGCGTATCCAATTTTCCTAGCTCCTTTTCAGGTGTATTTTGGATTCATTGTTTTAAATTTCTGCATTTATTTTGTTCGTCTTTATAGCTCTCTGCGATTTCTTTCCACATTTCGATTCTACGCATTCTACCACAACATTCACATTTCATTTGCAAGCATCATTTTTTTCTTCCATTTTAAAACTAATATCTTCTTCATTTTTCTTGGATCATGGCAAGACATTCGAATAACTGGAAACGTTTGCGCGGCCCTGTTGAGTCTAAATATTAAATCAGCACGGTAATTTATTACCTAGTCAAGAAAAGAATCTTCCGATTGAAGTAAGATAGGTTATATATTTCTTCGCCCTTCTCTTACATTCACCGTAGTAGCTCGAATATATATTTCGAGCATCTCGATAGAGAATTTCCATACATGAATTCATTTAACTTCCAGATGAGGTTTGTTTTTTTTGTACGGTTTTCCAAAGATAAGAGCAGGACTGAAACAACATATGCGAGATTAAATGGAACGTGAGAAAATATTCGAAGGTGATTTTTGAAACAGGATTTTAAATATCGTTTGCTACGTGCCAGAGTGCGGTATGTTACATCAGTTAAATCTACAAGGCAATCATTGTAGTTTATTTAGTGGCAAAAAAAAAAAAAATTATGTGGTACAATGTAACTTGCCACCCAAATGAGAATCATCAACAGTTCACGATAATAAAAGTATTAACAATATAAATTTTTAAATTAAATTCTGATAATATGTGTACAGTGTATACTATTTTTACGTAATGCAAGTAACTATATAATTCCCGGACAAACCGGATATCCGTCTGCACTTTTCATACTAGATTACATCTGAACCTGAATATATATATATATATATATATATATATATATAGTTTATGCAAAACTAGGTAATCCGTATGGGTAGACCCAAAGAGGATGATATCCAGAGAGCTCAATGTAAATTCAGAGCAAATAAATTTGAATAAAAACAGACCACTTTAATCCTACGTTAAGTTGAGCGAAGTCTGGCCTACACCACATGAACATAAAGATAAAGAATTGAAATGGTACATCTAACTCACTCATGTCTTCTCTCCCAACTCACTTCCTGACTTCGTTAATTTACATATGCTTAATATGGCCCGTCAAAATGTGTAAATTTCTTTTCATTTTAACCTTTGGAAGTAATGTCTGATGATCCAGAGCCCTTTAAATTTATTACATGGAATCTTAAAGTGATCTGTTTTTATTCAAATATATATATATATATATATATATATATATATATATATATATATACCTTCAAATAATGTTAATATATATAAGGTAACTTAATTTATATTTGTTGTATTATTATTAATGCTTATTTTATATATATATATATATATATATATATATATATATATGTGTGTGTGTGTGTGTGTATGTATGTATATTGCACACAAGAAGTTTGGACTGGGTCTCAATTTCGGACAAGGAACCTACCAATAACGCGGAGAACAATGCGTCCAGTGGTGCACGAACAATTACCAATTAATGACCAGCATTTTCTTCCAAGAACATTGAAGACGATTATAGATATAGAGATGCTCAGCAGGAGAAACTGAAAACCAACTCAAATACATAACTAAAAAGAAAAGTTTCAGCAATTCATTTTTTCACCGCAAAAACTATGCACGTGACGACTGCGAAAGATACGATCTCCTTGTTATATATAAACTAAAAATGAAACTAGGGAACTAAAATTCCAATAGAATTGACTTCTGAAGAACCCGAATCTGGAAGAAGAAATGCTGGACATTGTTAGATGATAGGATAGAGAAAATAGAAATGGAAACTCGAAATGGGACAAACTAGCAGAAATTTTAAGGGCATCAGCAAACGACATCATCCTAAATGAAAATCATAGTAATTGACAGAATAAAAATATTATTAAATATGAGATATTAAGTCAGATTTAAAAAAAAAATAAACCTGATTTACCAATACAGGAAATGTTTAAAAGAGACTGCCGTATTTCACGACACATACGCACATACAGACAGCCACAGACACATATACACACACATACATATATATGCATATGTATATGTGTGTGTATGTATGTATGTATATATATATATATATATATATATGGGTGTGTGTGTGTGTGTGTGTGCGCGTGCGCGCGCCCTTCATGCAATCTCACTGCACTTGGCCTTCATTAGCCCACGCCCATGTAAATACTAACCAGATATGACCGCAAGCCAGACGTTTTTGCGTGCGATATTTTTATATTGAGGGTAGAAATAATAAATGAAATCTACAACATTGATGATATATCGGTAGAGGTAAGCACTGCCTATGAAACCAGGCGCAAACGAACGTGAACTCCACAGAAATGTCAGTCTAATGAGCCACATAACAAAACACCTCATCCGAATTCTGATTAAAGCAGCGTGCAGCAGAATCAGATCAGCGATATAACAATAATAATAAATTTGTTAAAGACACCGGGACAAGTAACGCAATATTCATGATCAGAATATTATCTGAAAGAGCAATGCAACTGTAGAAGTTCGTGTATCTGAGTTTTATAGACTACGCAGTGCCTTTCGAAAAATAGTACCTCACAAATATCCTTTACAGCTTCTCAGCAACCTTGACATATTCGTGAATTACATTAGAATAGTCATAAAATCTATACCGGCAAATACCCACCTGAATATGAATATAAAATGATTTCAGCAGATATGCAAAAATAGAAAGGTGTTTGAGGCAGATCTGCCTTCTCACCGAAATTCTTCAATCTATACAGCGAGGTAATTCTGAGGGAATTAGAAATGCTACCCGGATTTATCATTGGTGGTCACAATCTTTACAATATAAGATCACACAATGCTGATAACATATGGAAAGATCTCAAATTCTTTTACAGAAGTTAGCGGAGGTGAATGAGAAAAGACAAAGTATCAATTAAAAGAAATACAGTATACATGGTCATCAGCATAAAATATGAAACAAAAATGCAACTTACAGGTGGCGGGGAGTTACTAAAATCAAGCAAGTGCAGAAATTTAATTATATGGGAAGTATTGTAACACACTACGGACAATGTGCCACGGAGATCCCAAGATGTATTGGGATTTCTAAAGTCGCATTCCAAAAGCTAAGGAGAGTATTAAGAAACAGGAAAACTTTGCTGGAAACAAAGAAAAGGACACTGAAATTTTAGGCAATATCTTTCCTTCTGTATAGCAGTTAATGCTAGACAATCTCCTCAAAAATGAGGAAGAAACTAGGAGAATCAGAAATGTGGTTCTACAGAAGAATACTGAGGATAACAATGTCCGAAAATATGAGCAACGCACGAGGTGTTGGAGAGAATGGAAACAAATAGAAAACGTATCATTAACATTGGGAAAGGCAGTTGAAATTCATGGGATATGTTTTGGAGAAAGAAGGATTGGAAAATTTGATACTTACAGGACTGACAGAGGGAAAGATAAAGAGGAGAAAAGAATGCGTACCATACACGATGGACTTGAGCAAATGGATGTGAGCGCAGAATCTTGGAGAAATATCAAAAAGACAATAATTATTAAGAGTTACAAGGAACAGGAGGACGTGGAGGAATAGATCGCTTACGTTCTAAATGGACAAGGCACATAAAAGAAGAAAACATCCTATATAATTTTTATCACATGCGATCTTATTTTTCTCTAGATTTTTATGAACATATTTCCCTTTTAAATTTATTTTTTTTTTGCATTATTGGCATTAATTTCGTAGGTTTGTCTTAAAAGAAAACACAACTTGTAATCAAATTCCCTCATCTAATATGATGTAGTCCCATGACATTTTTCCATCAATATTTGAACTATGTTTGCACATCTAAAAATGAGTGTCTCATTCTCAGAAATATAATATTGCTTTATTTGTATTTGTGAATCCATGATTTCTGCAGTTAATATTTATCATCAATTTCTTTAACAGAAGCTAGGAAAGTTAGGATAAATTTAAAATCAGCAAATTTTATTTAACTGATAAAATCTTGTATTTCAGATAATTTTTACAAGAAATAAAAGGACAAAATAACGGATATTATATATATATATATATATATATATATATAATGTTATATATATACAGATATCTAAAAAGAATATTTTTTTCTGATATTTCTACGTATTTAATATTAAAAAAATATAAAAGGATACAATATCATCAAATATTTAAGAGCATTGTTGTTGTTTTTTTTTGTTTTTTTTTTTGTTTTTTTTTTTGTTTTTTTTTTTTTGTTTTTTTTGTTTAGATTCATTCAACAAAGAAACCGGAGAAGATAGAGTATAAGATTTTAGATAATGATTTTTTGAAAAATTTGAACACTCGCTTCACTCATATAAGTATATTTTTAGGCATAACCACGGCGCTACGTAGGAAATGATACTACCATTAAGTGCTCTCTATCAATATTTTATTTATTTAAAAAAAAAAAAGGCAAAATATATGCTGGGCACTGTACATTGTAAATGTAAATAAATATAGACCACTTTCAGAGAATATATCTCATGAGATATTCTGTACGCAACTTATGAGTGAATATGTTGAAAGAGAAAAATGACACTAAAAAAAAATATTGACATCAATAAGTGAACGCTCCAAGACTCATTTTTTTTCGTCTGGAGAACATTTAGCCATTAGTTAAAATACCAGAATAGAGGAAATGTTTTGTTAGGAGATAAGAAATGTTGATCGCGTTGCTGGAATACGTACATCAGGTACTGATATATATATATATATATATATATATATATATATATATATATATGTGTATGTATGTATGTATATATATATGCCATAAATATAAATAGTCGAAAAAAAAATGTGTGCCCAGATGATTGCGTCTAGCATGAAGCAGTGTTGTCGTCTGTGAGTGTTGAATTCAATGTTGACTTCTTATATATATATATATATATATATATATATATATAATTATATATTGAACCCTCTTTTAAATTGAATGTTACGAACGCCGAAAAGTTTACTGAACGAAGAGAAACCAAAACCGTTATTGGAAATCAAATCTTAATCTTTATAACTTCAACTAAATAAATACTCGGCAGCGGCGTGAATTCGGTAAAACCACAGCTCGTGTTCTCTTAGAATGCATATTACTTCCACTTACAATAGTTTCGAACGAACTCATGAGGATTTGGATATACCCATTGGTGGTCTTAGTTACGGTGTATTTATATATATATATATATATATATATATATATATATAAATTGAGAGAATAGAAAAGTTCAGAGCAAATACCATTAGAAAGATTTTAGAGTCCCATGAAAATAAGTGGATACAACGTCTAAAACCCAACATCCAGCCAGGCTAAACCATAAATTTAACAATATAGATAGTACTAATATATAACTCAACAAATCAAAACCTACCCACATTTCTCACCCTGACAAGACAGACATGCTTACGGAGGTGTTGAGGATTCACACTTATACACTCACCCACACGAATATACACACTTACACACATCAAACTCACTCACTCCCTAATGAGCCAAATGATAACACACACCCACAGCAATACACACGCTTACACATACCATACACACTCAATCCCTAAGAACAAAATAAACACACGCAAACACTAAACAGAGACACATCCCCTCTCCAGGACCAATAAAACTGTCAAAGTGACCACGTGAATTCAGAGAAGCATAGATGCATCCAGCTCTTTATCTCAAATAACAACTTAAAAGACTGTTTGTCCAACACAAGGAATGTTAAAAGATTCATGTTAAAAAGATAAAAAAAAACAAATTAAAAAAAAAACAAATTCAAACTACAGACAAAAGTTCATTTTCTCCATCAAGACATTCATTTCTGTAGTTTAGTGCTAGCAGCAAGCAGAAATATTTCTTCTCCCGATGATGGCCATTTTGGCCGAAACTAGTCGAGGAATCTAAATAAAATAATAATAAAAAAACGGAAGAATATTAATCTACAACCCAGTGTGTCTGAAGATTTTAATTTTTTAACCTTTCTTATTGTTCAATATATATATATATATATATATATATATATATATATATATATA
This sequence comes from Acanthosepion lycidas, assembly GCA_963932145.1. Classification (NCBI taxonomy): domain Eukaryota; kingdom Metazoa; phylum Mollusca; class Cephalopoda; order Sepiida; family Sepiidae; genus Acanthosepion; species Acanthosepion lycidas. The sequence continues at coordinate 43,058,091 of OZ010579.1, forward strand.
TATATATATCATGTGTATGTACCACTGGACTACCAATTTGTTAATATAAAGTTATGTCTTTAAATGCCCATTGTTTTTTTGTATTAGTGCATGTTTTCTTGTTTTCATAGAGGATTAGGACATATATCTTCATATGTATTCTGAAACCTTTCAGATTTCTGTAGGGAGTATATCATATAATTACTTATTGTTACTATTGTTATTCCTTTATAGTCTTTGTTGGTTTTCCCTCTTTACATCCCTATGTATAATGACATGTAAGAAAACAAGACTTCACCAATCAATGTTTCTTTCCCAGTTGACATCTATTTAAATGGGAATTAAGTTTATAATATATTTTCCCGAAGTGAATGAAACTGTAATAATTTTTTCTTATTTATTTTTATTTTGTAATAGTTAAGGAGGCTAGTATTTTTAAGAGTTTTATTTACGGTTTATGTTGTATAATATAAAGAGACAATATTTCCTTTCTCAGACTTTAGACATTTGGATACACGAAATAGAAACGTAATAACAGCACTTCAGAATAGCATGGTTCCGTAAGTGTTTTGTGCTTTTGAAGTTAAGCATTCATCAAAATAATTTAATTGTCGATTACCCATGATGCAAATATGGACATAACTTTTTTTGGCTATTTCTGAAATCATGAATTTTTTGACATAAGAAACGAATAGAAATATTGCATGTACTATTGTTTGTTTAGTGGGGGAATCATGTAGAAACACCTAATTCATGTTCTACCAATGTATTATATTTAGTTTTATATTAGGTTGGTGCAAAGATAATGACGGTTTTTGACGTATTTTTTAACGTCATTATTTTTGCACCAACCTAATACAAATTTTGCAAATGAATTTGATATGTTAACATAAATATTTTTTTTCTTTCCAGCAATCGTCTTGGCATACAGATAGCTGAAATATGATGCTTATACAACACATTAAGAATTGTAGACAATATATACTGCGTAAATATATCTAAAAAAAAACAACTGTATTCATCTTGGTGATTAATTGTAGATCGGCTAATAAACATGATCAGATATTGTTGATATTATCATCGTATATGACCTTCCAGATTGGGCTTCACCTATCTACTCCGTATCTCAATGGTACAATATTTTTACAGCGAGTTTCAACCCTTACAAGACAAGGGTTATACTCGAGGTAAAGTGATACGAGGATACTTGTTTAGAAATAAGTTAAAGATAACAATTAAACCTAGACTTGAATAGGTTAAGATTGTAGTGTTCGAGGAAACATCCAGATGGGAGTCGGTTCCTCAAGGTATTACTTCGCGAGAAGCTACTCGAGTGCAAATTACTTCTCAGCGATGGAATACGGAGAGAATGTCGGCGGTTGGCTTGGCTTATTCTTGCTGTGAACGTTTACCTCGGAGGAACGAGGTAACATATTAGGTTGGTGCAAAAATAATTTCGTTTTCTAACATATGTTACTATGTGAGAAAACGAAATTATTTTTGCAACAACCTAATAGTTCACCCGAAGACTTTTCGGGGAAGTAGCAGTATAGCAACGAGAAGTTCGCCATATCCCTCCCTTGGGACAGAGTTTGAAATTTTGAGAATAATTCGTCACCCATATTTTGCACTCAAGGATTATCAAATTCACTTACTTGTTTATACATGTCTGAATGGTATGACATTCATTGTGTGCTGTATTATAACGAATGTATATTCTATACCTTCTACAATAAAATGCATCTAAATTGTTTAATCTTGAAACAAACTGACGCTGATGGAAGTCAACTTCAATATCCAATTTAATATTCACATTCGCTCTATAGTTTTAAGGTGCGCTATATTTATGGGATAAAGTGCTGAATATCAGGGATAGAGCGTATGTAAATATAATTATAAAAGTAAACATTGAAGTCAACACTCAGAGGCAACAGGCTGTTTCATGCTAGACGAAAATCATTCATCATAAAACAGCCTTTCTCCCCTGAGTGTTGACTTCAAAATTAATAACGCTCGCTTTCCGTCAATAAGCGTCGGCCTTCGAATTTCACATGGTTTCTCAGGAAGGTGAATTTTTGCTGTTATTGGCCTCCGGCCTAGCATGCTGAAAGTCTGAAAACGGTTGTCCCAAGCCTTTTGAATGAAGTTGGTTATAGAGAATTTTTGCGTAACTATGTTTGTATTAGGAAAAATTTGCAAGTCGATGTGCACAAATGCTCATCAGGACAGATTATGCGATGCCCTCAGTCCTGTCGTAGTTTAACCCACGCAATTTAGAAGTGAGTTTTAAGATAAAAACAAAAAAAAATCTATGCAGGGGAACAGCTTTCTGTGACAGGGATTGCCTAGCCGTCCATTCGAAATTTTGCAACGGGAAAAATTATTTATCAGCATTTTAATAAAGATAGGTCTAATATAATACATTCGTAAAATGTTTACTTGTATGATAATGTCTAACATATGTTTCTTATGTAATGATTATTCTGTTTGCCTATAAATAATGGTTCGGCTTTTGTTACTTTGGAAATAATAATCACTTATATCCATTTTTAAGATATGGTTCACTGAGTAGTAAATTTAATCACATTTTAAATCGAGTTCACACCAAACATTGCACGAAAGTGTCTGAGGCACAAGGGGTTACTGGTTGTGGAATAGTTATAAACAGGAACAATTGGTAGAGCGCAAAACAAACGAACAGTAACGAACAGGTGATAGCGATTGACATTGCATTTAAATTTTTGCAGATAAATGTTGGCTGGGAAGCATGTAACCGGAAGGAAATATCACAAGTGGGGAGTACGACATTATAAACTGTTAGCATTGAATTTATGGTTACATTTACCCAGCTCAGCTGTAAATAGCTGTGACCTTGTCGCTAGTCTAGAGCATAGTTAAAATTCAAAGAGAATAGTCATCTTTGCGAAGGGCCCATCCGAACAATTACCATGAGACATAGAGAAATCAATCTTGCGGGGTTAGGAAAGTGACTAAAGCCGAGACGCAAGGTCGTCGATTATAATATAGCACATTTGTTTGGATTTTATCAAGGAGCTGCAGGTAACTAGCAGAATCTCCGGACTGTATGTGCAATAATATTCCAAGCATAGACGAATATTAGACTTATACTTATATGTAAGATGTAAATCTCTGGAAAAATAATCTTCTAGTAGGATACAGTGCCTAAATTCTCTCAGCATCTGTCCTACCAATATATTCAATATGTCAGCAGAGACATTAAGAACAAGAAGATGCAACGAGTCACTCTCCTGGATGTTAGCATCAGACAAGCTGATAGAAGTTAGAAAGAGTTTTCTAAGATGATTAACAGAGAGTAGTTTCGTTTTCAAAGCGTTAAAATTAACAAGCCATTCTTTACCCCAGCATCTGACTGAAATTCATTTTGAATATCAGCCGCCATTTTCACGTAATTCTTATCTAACTCACTATCAAAAATAAGGTAGGCCTAAGGATTGAGCACGGAGGGATACCTGCGTTAATACGAAAGCAACTGGAAAAGTGGCCGGTCAGAATTACTTTTATTTCACGACTCGATAGGAAATATTGCAACAGTTCAAAAATGTCCGTAACCTTTCAGCTTGTGATAAAAGCCTGCTGGCCAAACCCCGTCGAAATATTTAGGAATATCCAACGCTACAGTTCGGGCTTCAACATTCTTATCTAGTGCTTGATAGACTAATTCCGCATATATCGTCAGTACATCATCAGTTGATGTGGAGAAATGAAAACCATATTGATTGTCTGAAAACAAGGTTCTGCGATGTGATATGCTTACCCAATTAAGCTTTATTTACGGTGTCTAAGTTTTTTCCAAAACGTGATAGATTGACTAATAGACTGGACGCTCGAATAGTTCAACAGAGTTCTTAAATACTAGAACAGACGACGAGGAATTCCAATAGTCAGGAAAGCAAGAATAGACTTACACAGTTTACTGATAACGGGAAACTGTTCATGGGGAACATTCTTAATGATTATTAAAGGGACATAATTATGCTTTATAATAATAAAAAATAATAATAATAATAATAATAAAACAGACAATTATTTTCATCGCTGTACCTACAGATTGCAATGGGACATTGAAGATCTTCAAAATATATCCAAATAGAAAGATCTTGAAGTGGAAATCTAGAACATTGTGGCCCACGAGGACATCAAAAAATCTAGTTGTAGTTGGAGCCCTCGGATTGATTAGAAAAGCGCCCGAGAGACTCATTAAAGAAGTTCCAGATTGACCATCTCTTAATGGAATAAACAATATCGTAATCACTAGTACAGGTGACACATTGCCAAGAGCTTTATGAATGTAAAATGTGTGTGATTGTTATTTTTGTTTTCTTTTAATTTTTTTACAAAATTGAACAAAGGAAATTATCATGATTCCATTTCTGATTTTCGGTCCCTGATCGGGACCGGGAGGGAAATATTTATGCAAGATAAATCAAAGTAAGTAATAATAATAATAACAACAACAACAAGATGAAGAAGGAAGGAATTGAAAAATACGTGAAAAATAGAATAAATTAAGAAAAGTGAACACACACACACACTCTCTCTCTCACAACACACGCCGGCACGAACACAGACACACACACACATATATATATATATATATATATATAATGTCCGGCTTTCATCTTTGGCAACAGGGCTTCACGAATTATGCGCAGTAATTGTGATCTCGATATCAGACATGAAATTCCTAAATGTATCAATAAATTAGTACTATTTTTTTCTTCGCACGTACTTTCCGTTTGTGTAAATCTCTTCCGGCCTCTGAAATTTATGAAAAAATATCCAAACATTTAAATAACAAAGTCATCATCATCTTCAATTTTGTTCTAGCTATGTTTTTATTCTCCTTTCTCCTCATATTTTTTTCTTTTTTTTTCCTTCATTCTCAACACATTCTTGCGTCGTAAGGGCTTTATCGCCTATTTGAAAATTATATTCCTGCATTAATAAATTCTCCAGCGGCACATTAGCATTAATTTTGACTTGCTGCTTAAGATATTGGTCTACCGAGCCGTATTTTTAAAAGGGACCATAATTTTCCGCAAACATTGATATTCATCCATTTCGGTTGTGATGACTACCTATAGATTGTAGCTTCAATTTGTATTGTTTATTTAAATTGGGTTAACTTGACCGATTTATCGACTTATCCTTGTATTCTTAAATAAATTACTATTTTCTTAAGTTTATTTACCCTTTTCTTCACTGTATGTACAAGATTCAATGAATAGATTTTGGTCTAAATTTCGCAAAAATGAAGACAGATCTGTCATCTAATTTTAACAGGTATATTTACCAAAATTGCACAAAAATATCTCGAAATACCAAAGACTAAATTTATTCAATATTATCGCCATTGGCTTCAACCAGAATCTCAAGACAACTTCAGAATATCCTGCATCTCTTTTGGACAGACTTCTAGATAGCTTTCCTAGTTTATTTAAAGGCAAATTTTTGATTTTATTCTTCAACATATACATACGAGACTTGCTTTAATGATAAATTCAACCAACATATAATTATTCCAATAACTTTATGTGTCTAACCGATTAACGCAGAGGTGAACACTACAAAAGATATATACATATACACACATATACACATGCACAAGAATATAAAAATCCAACCAAATACAAAATTATTCAAATATCTTGGTACATTTTAAACGACATAAACGAAGGTGACATCTATAAATATTTCTCACACAGAAACTTATAGACTTGCATAAAATAATGTTACCGTCCTTCATGCAGGTAGATACACAAACGTTTCATTACATGCACACTCTTACACTATCACACATTTTAAGTTCCAAATGATACTCACACATATTTATATATTATCTATTGCTTTTATAAACCTGACACCTACCGGACCAATAAGAACTAAACGAATCTTATTCTTAGCATTACTCTGTCCCTTTGTTTTTTTCATTTCTCTAGCGAACTTTGGCGAAGCTTAACAAAAGTGAAATATGCTAGATTGGGATACGTTTCCTACTTGTTCTTTATTCCATTTATAATCTTGTCGGATCCATATATATATATATATATATATATATATATATATTCGGTTTTCAACTAAATAGATGTTCGGCAGCCATCTGCAATTTACCACGCCTGGAAGTAAGACGTGTCGAATCACGTCAGATGACATATGTAGGCGGCAAAGAAAACAGGCGTCAAAAACCCACAGCGTTATGGCGACCATAGAAAACTACATAATCTCACAAGTAACTCAAACGATACCACCGGCCTGTCCCAGTTTCCGTTGAGATATATTATAAGTAAGACACTCTTTCATTTTACCCCTTACCCACAGCTATTGTAAATTTATGTTGTAATATCTTTAAGTTGACAGATTAGTGATAAATATATATATATATATATATATATATATATATATATATATATATATATATATATATATAACTTTTTTAGAACCATGTATTTTTGGCATCCATTATTTTAGATATTTTACTACGTTAAAATATTGCGATATTATATTGATGCTTATCATGTGGCAAATGCAAACGCCTAGCATATACTTTCAGTCAATTTCACTTGTTAATGAAAGAGATAGTTTCTGGAATCTTCACATATCTATGACATATGCGTCCGATTTTATTTTTATTAGACATTTTCATTTTTGCTTTCTTTCTGTAGTACGTATATTCTATTAGAAACGAACTTTGCTGAATTAAATCTCGTAATTTGGTTAAGTATGACATCATTATAAGCTGCTTTAAATTAAAATCTTTATTGTCTTACATGAAATGTTTATATTATCGAAATTCGATGCAAAACGATATCTGCAATTTATACAATTTTAAACATGCACGTTTTCATCGATGCCATGTTCGCATCAGTCAAACCGGCAAAATTGGTTCCTGCAAGAAAACAAATTATTTTGGAAAATCTTAGCTATACTCAGCAGGCGTTTGGGTTATACTTTCGAAATAAAAATGGCGTAAGTGAAAGACATTAGTTATACTAAATTCCTGCAACATATCCTAAACATTATAAACGCAATTATTAATTCAGCTATTTCGCCATATTTGTATTCTATGACAAACTAGCTCATTCTATTAATACTTGACTCTGCGAATATAAACTACAGAAGTGTGCGTAATTAATTTTAATCTATATATTGAATGTTTTTTTCTGTGGTTTATTGCTGTTTATTTTAACCAGAACATGTTTTGGAATTTTAGGATTTTCTTGTGGGCGATATTAATGTTTTAATGATACAATACTTATTAATTAACTCCTAGCTGATGGGAGAAGATGTGTATTCATAATTCGAAGGATATTTGCACTTAAATGATTTTGACGAAAAAACAGATTTGGAAATCTCCAATTAACATTTCAAAGATCATTTTCATTACACCACCCACAGGTCTAAGCTTAAAACACAGGTTTTTTTTCAATTGGTCTCCTATCTGAGTACTGAGCAGGCTCATTGTTGCTTAAGTTTGGTGATGGTACAGGAAGTGTTTCAACGTGATGCGGCCCTAAACATTATATATATATATATATATATATATATATATATATATATATAGTCAGATAGATAGATAGATAGATAAATAAATGCATGTATACTGGATATTTAAGCGTGGTATCTACTCTCATATTCCCTCTTATTTATCTTCAAATATGGTATGGCATGCAGAGGTGTTAGTCATATTTTAAGATAGGATTAGTTATAACTTCCCCCGAGACTAACAGGCTAAAGGGAATTGAAACGCTTTTAATGGAAATTGCATCTCATGTTCGTGATTCTCTTTTTGACGAGCAAAAAATCATCAAGCGAAATACATATTACTTAATCCAAAATTCTCAATAGCTGTGTTCGTAATTTGTCATAGTCAGAATAAAACTACTGCTGGGTTCCATTTTCTTACACTGCTGAAATTAGTATGCAGCTCAAGTCTGCGGCCATATGTCTCTTAATGGTCATTCAGTGGTGACTAGTTTTTTATCGAGGTACACTCTTTTCGTAGACACAAGTGAGAAATATGCTTTTCCCGCTTTTTGTGAGAAATAGTTTTTTGCTGTCTTTCTGAATACATGGTAATGTCAGCTCTTTGCAAAATCCATTACTTTAGTTTCCTTTTAATGTCGGAGATATTACCTGTAAAATACTTTTATACGTTTTTTACATATTCGCTTTTCTGAAAATAATTTTAAAAAAAAAATTCATTTCTTTCTTCAAAATTATTTTTTGTTTGTAGTCGGTCTCTATTCACCACACTCTCAAGATCACTGTCAGCCCATTTAAACCCATATATATATATATATATATATATATATATATATATATATATATATATATATATATATATATATATATATCAAAGCATTTATACTCAAAAAATTACTACATTTATTCACAACCAACGTCCCATTCTATGACCACAATGGGAACATTTTCACGTAAACTAATGGTTTTATTATTAGAAATCCGCTCGCCCAGTGCTTCTCCAATAATTGCATGTCCCTTGAAGAAACTAAGATATTTAATCAAGTGTGCAATCATAAAATATATGTCGGCTACGTAATCGATATTTTTTTTTTTATTTTAGCAAATAATACACAAGAAATATTCACTCCCAAGAATGCATTTGAAAAAAAAGACTATCCATAACTTTACCTACGAACTGACTCAAAAAATAAACTCCCATTCTTAGATGTTCATGTGGAATATAGCAACAATATATTTACCGCCTCATTGTATATATAAAAAAAACAAACACTAGCAGAAACTCTTGCCACCTTAACTATAAGAGTGAATGCTGGACTCAGATACAAAATAGCAGTAATAAAAAACTTCATAAAATTTACACCAGAATTCAACTTCTGGACTACTCTTTATTAAAGAACTCAATAATGCAAAACAGTCAGTGGTTTCCTATAGCTTCCCAAACCATCTTATAGAACACCAAATTACACTATTTCTTCCCTAAAGAGAATAACAATGATAGTGAACACAAAGTCAAAAATAACGTAAAAATAACGTAAATATTTTCTACAAAAAAACGAATGCACATGAGTTACAAACAAGAAAAATCTTTACTTAGAAATATCAAAGAAATACACTACCCCGATTGAACCGAGCAAAAAAAATCAAATAATTATCTACTAGAAAAAAATTTAAATGACTAAACTTATTCTCAAATATAACAATACACCAGCAATATCAAAATTACAATGAAGAAATATTATTTATGAGTACAAAAGTCGCTTAAGGAACTGCGTTTTTGATCAAAACGCATTCATAAAAAATTACATCGGTCACACTACTATTGTTTATCCATACGCCTTAGGCCACACCTATCCGACTAGTTAAAAACACAGACAAATTTACCAGAATCCATCTGAAACACATTATTAGAAAATATAAACAACTTCATCCACATGTAAAAAAAAAATTAAAACAATGCAAGTCCTCATAATAAAAAAGAAAAAAAAAACAGGATTCAAAAATATTAATTACGAACACGGCCATAATTTACCGTGTTCGTAAAATAAAACATCTCTATTACACTAAATACGTATGCACGAAGCATACGCCCAATTAAAAAGGAAAAATAATATCCTTGAAAATTGCTAGAAGTATAGACGAAAACGCTTGGAATTACAGGATATTTGTCATTTTCTACACAATTTCTATCTAGAAAAGAAAACACTCTTTTGAAAACGGGAAAAATTAAATAAAAAAACTTAATCGCAGTACGGTCTCTGTCGTCTTTAATGAAATATATATATATATATATATATATATATATATATATATATATATATATATATATATATATTGTGTGTGTGTGATTGAAACATTTGGGGGATTTAAATAATTTCTCATTGAGTGTAGAACGAAAATCCTCAGCTGAAATCACTAGACAGGCATTTATTTTTTTTTTTATTTTTTTTTTGTGATTCATCAGCAATGCTCATACGCTTCCGAAAATTGAACCCGAACCCTTACGATACAATGCAAGCATCATAACACGGGGACAGCGGGACTCGGTGAAAAGTCTCAATAGAGCGCAGGTAATATATATATATATAATATATATATATATATATATATATATATATATATATATATATATATATATATATATATATATATATGGATTGTTTAAAATTTTCTATATTTTCATGGAAGAAATGCTTATATTTGCAGATTGATTGCGTATTTTGATATGTAGGCAGTGTGAATTGTGAAATTAACTGTCACCTTGTTGTCTCTTCTTAATTATGATCTAGAATTGGAATGCAAACAGGAATGGTAAATGTCCTGAGTCCAAAATAAAAATTCTGGATTTTCCATTCGTAAATATTAAATCCTACAAATATCTCAGTGCATAGATCAGCTATAATAAATTTCCTGTAAATGATAAGGAAATTGAAAATACAGTATGATGTAGAAGGCTAGTTTTATACTTTCATATAACGCTAGAATTATTTACCAAACCAAAACCTTGCCCTACAAACTCGAGACATGTTCTTAAATAAAGACGCCAGATCCAGATTTTCTCATGGATGCTATGCATGGTGTAAAAGTCATTCAGAAAAATATCTAAACTGTCAGCTGTATGTAGACACTTTTTCACGTCAATGGTTAAAAATGGCTTTGAGTCAGGACGATCTTACTTCAAACGTTGCGGCTGGCGTTAAAGATTTGCATACTGAGGACTTTCGGCAAAAGCATCAACTAAAATCGGTGTCATATGTAACTCAATGACAGAATAATTACATAATCAAGATATCGAAGATCTAAACATCAGAAAATATTCTCCAAAATAAAGAGCAGTTTTTTGGAAAACAGAAATTATCATATTTTGAATAGAAATTATATATAATGATGTTTCTAAATAAGTATTACTCTTAATTTTAATTCGGATATTTTTCTAATTCACATGTTATTATAGAGGACACTCCGTTTTCAAATAGATGCTCCGTTTATCGGCTTGCGTATTAAAAAAAAAAATCATAATAGAGGAAATATGCACTTCAGCAGGGATCAAAACCCCGTCGCCATTTTTGTGAAGAACCCGAATTTTGATCCAGCGTGCTTTACCATGCAGCAACGAAGATTACAACACTCGGGGAAGCGCATATCCTCACTAATATTTTTTCTCGAACGCTCATATCTGCTCAGTTTACTAAGCGATGCTTAAACAAGGTAATATTAAAAGAACTATGCTGATATATTGCGAATATTATTATTTTTTTAATATTAGTCATTTTATTTCGAGTTGCTCGAATGTTTCGCAGAAATTGATATTTGTTTGATATAGAAAGGATCCATCCATTTGTTAAGTGGTAGATTTCTCAGATTGTCAGAGGAAATGAATAGCATTCCTTCTCTCTTAAAGATGTTGATATGAATTTTTAATTTTCCTTATGGTTTCTCATCTCGTGCAATTTCATTTATCGATGTGGAAATATGAAGGATAATTCGGAGGATTCGTCGGAATATTTACTTAGAATTTATTTGCTTCCAAGACCTAAATTTAATAACCAAAAACTATTATAATGTCGTTTTTTGACGTATTTTTAACGTCAAAAACGACATTATTTTTGCAGCAACCTAATACAAATGTTCTATATTTATCTGTTAATATACGACTGAAAGTGTAAGGTATTTGAATTTTGACTAACCTACATTGTGTATATGGAATGTATGTTTATAGCTATCAAATAGTTTTCTTATCAGTTTAAAAGAATGTATTTGATAAAATATAGTATACATTATTTTTTAATACATGTGTGTGTTTGTATGTGTGTTTGCGTGTGTGTGTTTGCATGTGTGTTTGCGTGTGTGTGCACGTGTGTGAGTATGTATTTATGTATGTGTGTGGTGAAAGGACGTTTTTGTATTTGTGTATATCTTGTTTTCATTAATAGTACAATTTTATCATTTCTTTAATCATTGGAGATATTATAGTAGTTATATTAGAAACACATCAGTTAAGTGTGTAATCGTACGAATGATACTTGAAATATGAAACTAAACAATAGCACTAATGTTTGCTATCATTGTATCTTAGTATCCAATTTTAAACACTTCGATATTAGTTCTAATATTCGTAGTTACTAATACTTGACTTGTATCGGTTTTTACCCTGGTCGGGTTGAACCGGCTTCCTCCCGAGCAAGTACAGCATCACGGACATTCGCTGCCCACACTCGCCGATCCTGAGCCAGGTCACACGAAATGACAAGCCAATTGCGATTCCATCGTCGAAGACCAACTACTTGTGGACCCGATAGTACTGCTAGCTCATCATTGATTGTGGTAACCCACGCCCTCAGCTGCCCACCGACACGTTTTCCTCAGCCAGGAAGAGAAGGAGGGAGAAGTACATCGCGGATGAGCTCTCCCTCTGGGCGTCGAGCTGCGTGCCCGAACCATCGGAGACGACGCTGGAGCAGGACGGGTGGAAGAGGACGGAGACTCAGGCGACGACGTAGAGTGGCTGTAAGCACACGATCGATTCGACGGCATCGTAGAATGAAGAGAAGGCAATCGTTGTCGAACACTTCAACCCTTCGCAGGTCAACCACGTTTCGCAGCCATAGTGAAGAAGAGTCCGAACAATAGACCGATGGATGCGCTCCTTCGTAGCCGTGGAAATCTCGCGTCGCCTCCATAGTGACCGCTTGAGACGCACGAATGCAGAAATTGCAGCTCCTTTACGGCGTTCAACCTCAGCAGCAGCCTGCCCGGATGGTATAATGATTGAACCGAAATAGACGAAAGACTGCACGCCCTCCAGACTGACCCCGTCCAGCGTCATTTACTAATACACACCTGTTATATCGCAGTCCTCAAAGAATGTCTTCCAAATACAGTTTTTGTTATATAATGTAATATAATTTTGTAATAATTAAATAGGTATAAGCAAATACTGTAATATTTAGCAAATTATCCTATGGGTTAGAACAGGCCTCACCGTAGAGTCCCTCAATCTTGTTTATAATGCTCGTTATAAAAGTAATGATTTTTTTTTTTTTTTACTTCGTTTGTGATAAAATGTATGCTAATTTAGTTTGCAATCAACACTAAAATAGTGCTATGTCAGGATGAATTTTTTGTTGACCAACAAAGGATAATTATTCTATTAGGTTCGTGCAAAAAATAATGACGTAATAATGTCGTTTTTTGACGTTAAAAATACGTCAAAAAACGACATTATTTCGTCATTATTTTTTGCACCAACCTAATAGTTTATTTGATGAATTTGCAACAATTTAAATTCAAGCTGTTTACGTGTCGCCAAAATATATCATCAGTACAAATATTCAAGACGGATATCTGAGACCTAAATCGTTCCCCCGTTCGAGTTTCCCGATAATGTGATCATCCTTGGGGAATTGAAAGGTCATGATCCATTCCTGTATATAATTAATACTGTTATTCAATTTTGAGAGCATTAACAGCATTTTGTTTTAATTCAAACATGATGTAATGTTAATAGGTAGATGCATTAATTAAATCCATTGCTCTGAATATGACTGAACCCGTAAGAAAAGACATTTTTTATTTAATCACTCCAATATACACTGCGTCACGTATTATGATCCATATCATTTATTTCGCTATAAACATCGTCAACTATTTGGTGCTTAAAGTCCTATTCACTGAATCACGTCAGAATTTCTTTGTTAACTCTGGATGGAAGTCTATTCGCTGTGCACATATGTAATAAAACTATAATCATTTGCATGAAATATAAATTTTGAAGTTTCCATATCATCAATACGCGAGCAAATTTGAAGCTGTAAAACGGGACGCAAGGCTGATTTGACAGATGAAGAGAAAAGTTTAATATGTTTTGAACAGTCAAAAGGAAATTGTCTGAAATGATCACCAGTTACAGCCGAACAATGGTGACTCTTCCGGAAGTTCTTTACGACACATGCGCTTTTGTAAAAAGAGCTAGTTGAGGATTTATCCTACGAATCTGTCTTCTGTATCAAGAGAGATGTTAGAATGAAACCCGTCTGTGTTGATCAAAGAAGTTTTAAAACGTGACAGCGAGCATATGTGCAAAAAATCTCCATCTCTCTAAATAAAGGGACAAATCTAGAGGCTGATCTATAGGTCAAATTCAAAAGACATTCCTCAGGAGAAAACTATTCAAAGCCCTGAAATATATATAAAAAAAGTGGAACTTCTAACGTTCATTTTATCGGCAAACATTGTACTACACAAATTCTTCTTAAACAATGGTAGAAACCTTGCAGATATATGACAAATGCGGGAAACGTATATACTGATCTAGTTTACTCCTACATCTAGTTCCAAATATTTTTAATATGCTCATCACATAATTTGTAAGTACGAATGTTAAGCTGTTAGCAGAAAACAAGTCTCGTGCGAAAAATTGTAAAGGGCTAGTGAAATTAAAAGCTTTTAAAAATTGCTCATAGCGAACATGCTATGAATAAATTACTGGATGGGATTAATTTAATTCATTAATAATTATTTAGGTGTTAGTGATTTTGATTAATCTGATAAATTAATTAATATTTAGGTCTTAAAAACGTCAAGCGAGTATCAGATAATATAGACTTGTGCCACAGGATAACAGGTAAAATAATTAATACACATACGAAAAGGCGGATATAACAATATGTTAACTTTTTATATTAAATTAACCAAATCTTAGCGAAATGTTATCTTCAGAACTACTAAGAGGGAATAACATATTTTGTACAATATATATGTCAAGCCTATTTTCATGTAAATCTGTTTTGAGAAAAAATGTTTTGGAAACATTAAATGATGGTAGTATTTTGTGCCCGGTGGATGAATATCGAATATTTCTTGTATGGAAATGATTAATCGAAGAATTAATAGTACAATTATAATTTTGCCAAAACAAGTATTTATACATATTTTTTATTTGGGTATATCTCACACTAAAATAAGACCCACACAAACACACTATATATATATATATATATATATATATATATATATATATATATATATATATATATATATATGACGACTCTCATTATTAAATGGCCAAAGTCCGACAATTATTTTAAGACATTTTTATGTTTATACATTCTTTTGATAAATGCAAATATTTAAGTAAATGCTTTGTTTATAATAAACAGTATTAAACATCATTTGCCGGCCTGAATGTCCAAGAAATTTTCACAGAGGACGAATATTTTCTGTGAAGGTCCTTTCTCTTCATTTCTCTTCCAAATCCATCTTCCCTCGGGATAAAAAGATCAAACAGCAATGTTCTTCATGCATAATGTTTCTACTAAAGATGCTGTATAATTAAAAGGTCCTACTTTTTTGCTAGTTCATAATCATGCTTTTACATATTGCGGGGCTCGCTAAACACCTTACAATTTAATCATTCAACCTGGAACACGCAGCACCACTTTACTTTTGTTTTAACTGATACATTTTCATCATTTTCCTGGTTTGGCCTTCTGAGTCAATTTCTCTGTTTCAACAATCGTGGATCTTTTTTCCTTCGACAACTATCAGAATACGACCTGCTTCGGAAAAGAACACGAGATGCTGTCCCTCACTCGTTCTCATTCACACTCGCCAACACCTGTGGATTAAATGATTTCTTCTGCTATTTCAGCCACCATTTTTCCGCTGTTATGGCTGTAAGATCTACCATATTACCTAACATGGCAGACCAATTTATTATAGTCTCCTAAATTATTACCCCAAATTGTACTCTCTTTTCCGTAGACATCTACCTGGTATATCAGAAAAGTACTATCCCGTTTTAATAACGGAATAGGAATCACAACCAGCAGTTTATAATCATTTAATAAGGTAACACAACCTAACACCTTTCCATGACCCTTTAATGGGATCTACTTGTAACCTGAAATGATGGGTTAATTCGATTAGTATTTTTAATTGTAACTCACTTAACTGAACATGGGTCCCTATATTCCGGGACAAATGTGCTCATGATATATCTAGCGGAGCTCTCACGTACTTTACCAAAATCATCAGTGATTGGCTAATCTGCGCAACTTATCAGTAATTGTTATTAATTGAAAATGCGGCCGTGACAAAACTATTTAGCACATGTAATCCTGTCACCATGGCTTCGGAGACATTAGTTAATTCTTGCCTTATTTCTCGCATTTTATTCATTAGCCAATTTATACTTGCCCTGTTCTTCGCTAGTTCTAATCACGTCACATTAACATCGATACTCTCTCAAGATTTATTCGGACTAAAACTCTCTGATTTTTTTTTCTCAATTCCTTCGACTTACTACTTTTAATTTTATCATCTTCTTGCGACACATTTCGGAACAGAACATGCAATCCCTTCCCAAAGATAGGGACTGCTGCTCTTTTTTCTCTAGTCTGTAACAGATCAATTCCCTTTAAATAGCTCCTCATATCCATCTACTAGATTTCCATTATTGAAGTCTCCTGCTCGACAGAATATAGTAACCTGCAGTATCAACGATCTCGTGTATGATTTTACTACCCGTACTCTGGCCCTACCCAACTTAAGCAGTTCACTCCCCACTGTACCTAGATGCATCTTGCAAGGTTTCAAATCTAGCACGAAAGTGACTATCCATTTTGATCTCGTAATTATTACTTCACTCGTTTTCTTGAAAATCGTAGCTTTGCTGTGCTTACAGGCTAGTACTGTCATCATCATCATCATTATGAGTCACATCATATTAGGTTGGTGCAAAAATAATGACGTAATAATGTCGTTTTTTGACGTTTACGTCAAAAAACGACATTATTACGTCATTATTTTTGCACCAACCTAATACCAGTCACTTCTGCATTTTTTTTTTAATTTCTTGCTTTATTCTGCAAACAATCTTGTGCTTATACATATAAATAGTTATTTAGTATATTCCCCCTTCTCTTAATCTTCTTCAATTCAGAAAATATCCCTGCTGCTAATTGACTTTCAGCATATTGAATGGGTTCATGTTGGTGTGCGATGCTTTAGGCAAATGGTCAGGTCTCACCAATATCACCACCAGACGTATACAAGCAATTGTGCAGGCCAATGGCAGTACCGCTAAGTAAGTCTGCGCGGCCTCCATGACACGATATCCGCTCGCCTGTCCGATGCAACCAATATCAACTGTTATTTAACTGGATACTTTATTATACTGAACCCGACGTCGTCAGGTATCCAGGTTTACACTTTCCCATGATGATATGCCGAAAACGGATCCATCCATACCATCCTCCTTACTTGTATTTCACCTTATTTGGATTTAGGGCTTTCGAACCCTCTCTATTTTTAGTTGACAGGTAAGTCTGATTCAACTTCTGTCACTTTCTTCTATTTTAATTGTTTCTGAAGTTGTGACAGAGGTAGTTCATCCCCCTCTTCCCTCTAGCTTCACTTCTCTTCTTGCTCTGGAGATTTCAGATTAGTATCGCTTATAATTCAGGCCAATTCTTAGAGCTACTATCGCCAATTCTTTAGCCAATCACATTATGTATAGATTTTCTCTTTGGGTCTCCCCATAAGATCCTGATATATCTATGCTTTCCTTTTCAAAATGATTATTAAGTATATCCGTCTCCATCAATAATGTTGTCTCAGGTCTTATCTCTGGACTTGACATATTACAGAAACTTACGCATAGATTGTAACTTAATTTTACAAACTTGGTCAATAATACTTTCTACCTATTAGATCATAGGTCTTATCAATTCCTATGTGGCCCATATTCCTATGGTACTGCTGTAACACTGCGACTCTCAACTCAGCAAACATAAACAGTGAGTCATATTTCTTCATCCCTGCCTGAGAGGAAATATAGCAACCCTTGAGACATTACATACTTCTAAGTATTTCCTGCGTCTGAGGACAGCTATCTCACTGTCCTCCCGACTTCCGCATATAATATCTCT
Organism: Acanthosepion lycidas; assembly: GCA_963932145.1. Classification (NCBI taxonomy): domain Eukaryota; kingdom Metazoa; phylum Mollusca; class Cephalopoda; order Sepiida; family Sepiidae; genus Acanthosepion; species Acanthosepion lycidas. The sequence continues at coordinate 43,076,024 of OZ010579.1, forward strand.
CCAGAAAGTCTTTCTTTGTGCACCTCAAGGGCGTGTTATATTTAACGAGATTTCCTCGCTAGACCAATTACGACCGAGTAGTGACTTCGATCCTCATTAGATGCCCTTTATTCCGGCCTTGTGTCACATCTAAGTCTCGCTTAGAAAATCACTATAATGTCTCTCCTATGAGGATTATTCGTAACGTGTGGGATCCCTTCTGTCTGAAATTTTAACACAGGCCAGCCATCAATCTAATTGAAATGATCACTTGTACTAGGTAAGCTCTGTCATCTACCATTTGTTTTAAACTTATGGATTCTGCTTCCACCTTTTTTGGAATTCTTAACAGTAGATCTGCGTAGATATTGTCCTTCCTTGCCAAGTACTCAATTTTGCAACTATAGCTACTAAACTTCAGTGCATTGTGCAGTACCTGCTTATTTGTCCAGCTGGCCTCGAACAAATACTATTGGTTTATGTTCAGTTTTAATACTAAACGTAGCTCCATTTAAATAACAATCCACATTCTGTGCAGCGTAAAGTATAGCAAAGGCTTCTTTCTCAATCACTGGGCACCTCTGTTGTGCATATGAGGCAAGAAACATGCTCGAACCTCTTCTGATATACCAGGCACCGCCCATCTTTTCTGGGTATGGTTCTGTAAGGAGAACCTCAATATATTGATCTCTAGCATCTGCATGCAGAATCATCGAGATCTGGGTACACCATAAGGCTCAGCTGCTCCTTGATGTTGTCAAATGTTCTCTGGCAATCTTCCGTACACTAAAATGTTGGATATATTTAGTCAATAATATCAAGGTGGCACTAGTCTCGAATAACGCTATAATAATATTTATATAGTAATTTATAACTCCTATGACAACCTTTTATTATATATTTTAACCAATATATATATATATATATATATATATATATATATATATATATTCGGTACGCATATATCGGTGATAGAGCCATTCTGTTCATATATCTTTATATCTGTGTGAGCTACAATGATTGAAGGTGCGTGTAAATGTTTCTGTCTATGCAGGAGTGGCGTTTCCCAACACTACCATAAACAGTGATAAACGCAACTATAAAAAAATCAATAATTTAAAATTAATCAGTTTGCCTGACCATCGCTAAAGTCGGGAAAACCAGGGTCACAAACACACATCATTCCAGGCATATTATATATATATATATATATATATATATATATATATATATATATAATTGGTGAGTTGCCAAGACGGCAACGTTGCTAATTTCGGAATGATCAAAGCGAGTAAGTAAGAAATAAATCATGTAAAGAAGTATGATGCTAGGATTTGCTAGGGCAATGTGTCGAGAAATCCAAAATCACTACACCAAATAATGGATTGAACAATGGAAAAATTAAAAGTACAAAGACCAGCAATATCAGCAACATTAGATTGTTTAAGTCATATATATATATATATATATATATATATATATATATATATATAAAATAAAGCAGTTTTATTAGTCAAATTATGTTGCGAGCTGAAATTAAAATTTTTTTTTATTATTAATTTTATGCACTTTATTTACAGTATAAGTAAAGAAATACCTCTATTTAACATGTATGAAATCATACTTACGCGCCCCTTCTAGCCTTTTAGCATTCATTGGTTAAATTCTCTTGCAGGAATAATCATAATCCATTTCCTTAATCCTACCAAATGAGAAATGCTTGCATCAGCTAGACAAGAAAATGCGCTTGCTGTCCATAATCAACTGTTTCTCTTTATCCTGTGTGTAGAAAAAATGATGGAAAATAAGAAAATTTTAAACACGCGCTGTTTATTACTATAAATAATTCCCTGTGATTTTTTTTTTCTTCGGTACTCTTTAACTCCCTATCTATCTATCTATTTATCTATCTACCTTCCTAAGAATATATGAATGTATGCGATCAAATATACTTTATGATAGGAGACATATTAGGGACATTCGGACAGAAACATACAGGAACACTTTAATATTTACGGACTGACAGATTTCCAAAAACGAACTTGCGGAAATTTACTTAGTCAACAATATGACTTCTAAAACCGCTGTGTTGGTCAAAGTTAAAAGTACATCAATCAGGAGAACGTTTTTAGTCGAGCCATTTAAAACAACGAAAATAGCAGAGGTGGAAATGAAAGAAAGTAACAAAGAATTCTAATAGAAAAATTCCGCAATACGAAGTAAAAAAAGTATTTCTTCCACATATATTCCTTGAAAATATAAAGAAACATCTTGACCAACTATATCTACACGAAGTAACATATTTTATACTTCAGGCAGATAGAACGAAACAGCAAAGTGAGGAATATAAATGTTGTTTTAATCGATTACTGATGGTGCGTAGCCCTGAAATATTAACAGACCCAAAAGTTTTCATTTCAAGAACAAAGAAATAAATCTACAAATTGAAACTTTGCGACATATGTATGCCTGTGTATCTGTGTGTGTGTCTCTGTTTGTTTATGTGTTTGTATGTGTGTTGAGAGATAAACAGCGAGAGTGATTAATAAAGATATTCTGATAACAAATAATACATCGAGTAATATATTATTTCTATGGAGAATGAAGCAAACAAGTATAGACACAAAACCATTTACTGTTACTCACACGCATATATACAGGGTGCGATGTGTATATTGTCACCGTTTTATATTTTAATTTCGCGCATGCGCATTGTTTTTTTGTTTTGTTTACTGCACAATATAGTAACATCAGTTCGGCACCATCTCTGAAAAGAGGTATTGTACTTGTTAGCATTTGCAATGGAAGCTGTAATTCAAACGTTTCAGAGTGCAGGGGCGTCAATCTGAGAGCAGTGCAAAGGATTCGGTAAGATTTGGAGGATTGCAATTGTGAGTACGAAGCTGCTAAGAATTATCACTTGTGATATCGATTTTATGCCTCTATTAAACTTCACACGGGGCTGCAGAGTCAAGAGACCTTTATCAAATGCCTTGAGGGAGTAGTGCTGTCGTGCGTGAAGAGAGTCGCGGCTGGAAGACCTTATATCGGGCAACAGGTTTCTGCACCATGCCATACGAAGGAAGAGAACCCACTCATGTGTGACAAGCAATTTATGAGATCACCGGTTACATCTGGCCACCTAACTCTCCAGACTGCAATCACCCTTGTTTATTTAGTTTGAGACGCAGCTGAGCGAGAGACCAACAAAACTCACTGTAACATCAAAGATGATCTGAAGGAAAAATATTATGACTGCATTGAGAAATATTAACAAAGAAAACGTCGAGAAGATTTGCATGAGATTCCGAAGACGTCTGGAGGCTGTGGTTGAAGTCAATAGCAGCTTTTTATTTCGTATTTCAAGATATATGTTGTAATTTTGGCAAATGTATCTGTTAAAATGAAATGCCAGTCTTAGGTTCATTGTGTAATTTAAAAGACAAATAATAAATTACAGCCCAAATATATGAAATCTTGAAGCTGGGTCGGTGTGTTTATTAGTTCATCCCAATCTATATTTACGCTGATGGTCTAATATAAGAATAATTTTACATATAAATTTACATATATCATGTGAAATGTGTCATTTAATTTTCTGTATGTACCAGATTTAAGACAATATATAGAATTTTTTTTAAAACAATAACAGTTGCCCGTAATTTACATAATTTTTCCAAGAAAAATACGCAACACACACACATATATATGTATATATGTATATATGTATATATATATATATATATATATATATGTATATATATATATATATATATATATATATATATAGTTCATGAAAAATTAGGTAATCCGTATGGGTAAAGCTAAGGAGGATATAATCCAGAGAGCTCAATGTATATCCAGAGCAAATAATTTAAATAAAAACAGACCACTCATGTCTTCTCTCTCTCCCCCCTCACTTCCTCACTTCGTTAATTTACATATGTTTAATACGGCCCGTTAAAAATGTGTAAATTTTCTTTTCATTTTTTCTTTGGAAGTAAAGTCTGATGATCCGCAGTCCTTTTAAAAGGGCTGTGGTGAAATAATTTATTACATGGAACATTAAAGTGGACTGTTTTTATTAAAATAATATATATATATATATATATATATATATATATATATATATATATATATATATATATATATATAGATATATATATATAGATAGATAGATAGATAGACACATACATACATACTATATTAAAATCTGCACTTAAGCTAGCTTCTGCGGAAGACGATTGATAGGCCCAACATTACAATTGGTAGGCAGTATGAAATGCGATAACCAATAATAAACTACACAAGAATTAAAAATTGATCACTGCAATCAAGTATCGCATTAATATTTAAGGTCATTTCTTAAAAGTTTAAAGCTAATTTTTCTGCCGCCACTTAATTTACAGACAATTTTATGCACGTATGTCTTTACTTTTTCGTACAAAATATTATTTTTAATTCATGGGCAACTTTCGCAAGATTTCCATATAAATTTTGCTTATTCTCAGCTTTATTGCACTAAAAGATTTATCGCAAAATATCCAGTAAAAAATCACGGAAAACAATTGTAGTAAAGTTGGGAATGAAAAAAATCAGGATTGCGGATCCGGATCAAGCTAAGAATGTTTTTAAATTCCTCAGGAATTCTTTCTGATTGTAAAATTGTATTGTATTTTCGGACATGTCCTCGAGGATTAAAATTAAAAACACAGATAATTTTATTTTGAAACACTGTAATTTGAAAACAGTAATTTTTTTCCATCTGAACATGAGATATTAATAGTTAGAGATTGTGCCCGTTAATTGTTCTTAACAGTAGAAAAAAGATTGCGAAACCCGAAAAAAATCGCAGTAATGCAAATATGAGAAACCCAGATTTCAGCACTGTGGGTCCAAATCCGGCGCGCTATAGTTTATTTTTCTCAGGGAGCCGGCCTAATTCGAAAATAGTATGATATGTTGCGCTACGGCCGTTCTCTCTCGCTCTCCCTCTCTCTCTCTCTCTCTATATATATATATATATATATATATATATATATATATATATATATATATATATATATTTACACACACACACACACACTCACACCCCCACACACACAAATATATATATATATATATATATATATATATATATATATATATGTATGTTTGTATGGTAACTGAGATCCAACTCCCTATTTATATATGATGGTCTCTCCAATCTAACTAAAATAATTTCAAGAGGGAGAATTTTTCATACATAAAATAGGGAACTACTTTTCATTTCCCCTGTATGTTTCCGTGTGTGTGTGCATTCTATACATTTCTTATATATGTTTCCGAATACAAATCCACGTCGAAATTTTCAGTTTAGTTTAAAATGCTACATAGCATTTCGATGCGAAGAAATATAGATCAATTAATTTAGAAAATTGCGTACTGTTTCAAATTTCTCAATAGATTGTGCAGGTTGAACATATATTCTGCAACTTTTAAGCAGTATTATTTTGCAGCTTTAAGATAAAATTATGCTTAGACCTGTCCTAATTACACTGAAAATGAATACTAATAACTTCTTCAAACCTAAGTTGTGGTAAATTGTTGCATGTTTTGTGATGGTAATAGTAATGGTACCATAAACCGTTTCCCAACAAGTAAACATTTGTCATTCATTGGTCTAGTAGCCAATACTCCTTTCAGCTGAAATTTATAAAAAAAAAAAAGATAAAAATATATCTTTACACATATTAACTTTTTAGGAAATCAGGTTCTTCAATTATATTAGCTGATGTGGTGGTTGTTGCTAAAATTTTATTTGAAGTGTGGAGCGAGGAAAACATATTTATCATGTCCAAAATATATCTACTATTTACAAGTGCTATAAATTTTGGTTGTTGTTGCTGTTGGTGGTGAGTTTTCTGTTATTTGTCACCGTTCTATGCATGTGATTCTGTAGCGCCAATTTATAAATGTTCAAAGATGTGTGTCAAGAATCTTAGGCAATATTTTCCTAACCGCTTTGTTTTACAATAGATTTTAGGAATCAGCTAGATAGTTATGTCCGCATTTGTGGCCACGCATGACGCCCATATGAAAGATATGATCTGACGAGGGTATTGAAGAATATTAATTCAAGTTGGAGTAATTTACACCATCGAAAATCTTTAGATAAATTGAACATAATCCCAGTACAAAAGGATACCGACGTTTTCAATTCAATTCATGATCGTGTTTTGAATCTGTGTTAAAGTAATGAGGTCTAATCTACGATGTTTACCATACTTATGCCTCCTCCTTTGGTCTTTATTCATGTGTCCTATCAAAGCTACATACATATATATACATACACACACAGACACAGATATACACAGATGCACAAATATGTACAAGTAGGTGGGTGGGTGGATGTGTGTAAAAATATCAAAGAAATTAACCACAGTACCATGTAAATAGATTTACCGAAACATGTATGTGAATATATATATATATATATATATATATATATATATATATATATATATATGTATATATATATATATGTATATGTATATATATATAAAAATATGTATATATATATGTATGTGTGTGTGTGCCCGCTCATGCACGTGTTGCTGGGATAAATGATTAAAAATACATGTAAGTATTATTGTTTTCAAATAATTACTATATAATTTTGTCTTCAATTCTCTCTATACAGGATAATAACCGACATATTTTACTTGATGTATATATGATATTCTTAGTTATGTTATCCCATATATATATATATATATATATATATATATATATATATATATATATATATATATATATGTTTGTGTAATATTCCCAATCTCAACACATACATGTCCCAATTTATATAACAATTTGACACACAACAAAAAAATCTGATTCACTTTTCAGAAAAATTTCTTTTTAAGTTCATTTTAATTGTATCACGTGTTAAATTTGATATACAAGAGAATTCTAGTACAACCTGAATTTAATTGCATCTCAAACATCCTCAAATGTTACATATTTTTGGATACCTTCTTTTAAGGGCCGCATAACATGGATTAGTTAGCGATCATTGATCTACACAAATTTTGTAGGTTATAATTATATTTTTTTTTTTATTATTCTCAATCTTTTTTAATTTCATCATTTACAAAACCAAGTTATTCGCCATTTTCCTGTCACTCTTGACTTCACTATATTTTGAAACGGTCAAATTATCCAAGTAGTCTTTCCGCTTTATGTGTTTTACAAATTTGAACAGCCTCGTTCTCATTTTAGGTAGGTGAGTTTATTTCATTTCCATTAAATTACTTCATTTTTCGCCTTTTCTATCCATAATATTCTCAAGATCCTTCTGTAGGTCTAAATCACTGTTTTGTCAAGTCTCATTTTCATCTATGAAGAAATTGTCCCACATTCACTGCCACATATGTCGATAGATGTTGCACATTGTAATTCGACACACATTTCTTTATTTCTAACAAAGTTCGTATAACTTAATACATTATTGCAGTTTTTGGAAGGGAATAGTTATTTTTATTTCGGTTTCACATATTCCGCAGTCCCAGATATTAAATTTTTTTTTGAGCTGTTTCATTTCGACTTTTCAGGTTTTAGTTCGCATGGTGGGCTGCACATTTTGTTGACAAGGACATATTTAGCAATTGTTGAATGAGAGGCATGCGGCAAATGTGGTGTGGTTATATAAGATGAGGATACCATGGGCGGAATATGTGAATACAAATGCTTGTTAAAAGAAAAAAAATGCAACAAAAATGATATATAAATGCAGAAAGAGAAAAGAGGAATTGAAACTTATGAGGTACAAGGTGAGTATATTGGGTTAAGATTAATAGGAAATACTGAAACCATGTTTGTAAATATTAGGTAAATTACGGAAACAGCTTCAGTAAATGGACGCGTAAAAATTAATGGAACTTTAGTAAAAAGAACTTGACAAAAGCTGAAATGATAAGAATATGTGGAGATCCATAATTGATTATAACTTTATGGATCATGCTAATCGCCTAATAAAATATATAAGGTAAATTAAACAAAGAGAGCAACAAACACACACCCCCCAAATATATATATATATATATATATATATATATATATATGTGAAAATATTGTAGAAAATAGGAAAGAAACTGGTTTGGTAAATAATCCAAAGTTCCTTAGTATTTTTGTAATTATTTTTAAAAAATAGTGCTCGATACGAAAGTAGAGCATGGATGGAACAGAGCCTACTTTAACTCAAGTTAATTCAAATATTATTTTGAAGTTTTCGGCTCTTGTTTTGAAGAATCATATTTTTAAATAAATAATTATATATATATATATATATATATATATATATATATATATATATATATATGTATATATATATTGACATTCTCAGGCAGTACTGTTTCCCAGATCTTCAGTGCGACTAGACATATGAATGCCTCAAGCCAGGACAGAAATCCGACCGATTTGGAGTCAGTCATAGATTCTACCACTTAGTAATCATCACATGGCAGAGGGAAACAGGTAATCCTAGCGTATTTTTTTTTAGGTTGGTGCAAAATAATGAGGTAACAATGCCGTTTTTTGACGTTAAAAATACGTCGAAAAACGACATTATTACGTCATTATCTTTGCACCAACCTAATACGAAGGAAATCAAACGCCAATCAGTCATAGAGACCCAGTTCATTTTACTGAAGAACATTTAATTAGCGTGGGCGACTCTTTTTTATAGAATCAGTCTACTTTTCCACAGTGCTCAACTGTATCACACCACCTCAGTTCGACTAGGCAGGCGAATGCATCAAGCCAGGACCGAAACCAGACACACACACACACATATATATATATATATATATATATATATATATATATATATATATATATATATATATTCAATAAACCAAGTTACGTTAACAGTAATTATATGGACAGATAAATCTCTTTGCCCTGCTGAGTGTTTAGGCGCGAAATTATTTTGTAGCTTGACAAGATAAGTAAATTTTAAATTTTAAATTGCTTATCTGTTTATTCCACCTTATAAAACATCATATTTGGGGTTATTTTTCGAAGATATAATGTTAGCCTATAAAAAATAAACACATTAATATATATACACGCACGCACAAACACACGCACACACATATGTATATAAAGAGAGTGAGAAACATTGATATATATAAAGAGAAATGATGTTTAATGGAATACATATATATGTGTGTGTGTGTGTGTGTGTTTGTGTGTGTCTGTGTCTGTGTGTGTGTGTGTGTGTTTGTGTTTGCTTGTGTGACTTTTTTCAGTGGGTTTGTGTGTATGTTTAGAATGTGGATGTTTATCTTTTCAGAAAGATAGGCGCAAGTCAGAACGAGATAACATATGACGGCATCTGTTTGTTATTTTAAAAAGAGCTCCATCATTTCTTTGCACAAAGCCTCACATCTTCCGTGTAAAGTAGCCGAGTTCTAAAAATGTTTCCAAAGTGAATCTTCTTGCCATACGTCAAACGCGTCTCTACTGCAGTAATGACTTCAAAGGATACGCTTGTCGCATTGACGACAGTTGCATACGCACAAGTAAGCCATCATAAAAAATATTATGTATATGTGCAGGAGCACGTGTTTGTGCGTCAGCGTTTCAATGCCCCAGTGTTTGTGTGTCACTTAGTGGAAAATACTTGTATGAACGTATCTGTATGTGAAGTTGTGTTACGCGCTCGAAACAAATAACTCATATGAATGCAGTTAATGGCCGATGTTGGTTCACGCCAATTCTAGGAGCTTCACACCACGAAAACTTACCCTACATTTTTCCTTTCCTATATATATATATATATATATATATATATATATATATGAGCGGTATTAACATATGAATTTTTTCCTCGAAAAATATGACACTGTTTCCTTTCGTGTGATAGAGGTAATGTACACACCATCTGTCTGGTACACAATACAACGACTTAAAAATATAATTAGATTGTGTAACAGGAGAAAAGGTGGAATTTCAATGGAATGATAGTACTGCTTCAGCAGTTCAATGTAAATGATGAATATTGCTTCCGAGGCAATAATTTTATGTTACATATACAGTTAATTAAATAGAAAAAAGTTAGTCCCATCAGTTTCAAGTGGTTTTAGACTGAATATTCTCTTTCAAATGTTCAATTAAGCTGGGATCGCGTAAGTTTTCGAAAGTCAGATGACGTATTGAAAATATACATTTAAGTTCATAAAAAATGCTAAAGAAATTATTAATTTTCATTGTTCCTTAGTTCTTAGTTTCTTAGAATGTATGTTTGACCCTGGTAAAAACTTATAAATAATTATCGGTTTGATCATTAGGAAAAGCAGAAAATATTTATCGTAGACGCTGTTTGGTTACAGTGAAAGAAAGAAAGAAAGAAAGAAAGAAAGAAAGAAAGAAAGAAAAAAGGATATATCGTGGAGGTGATAAAACTGTCATGTTTTTAACGTCTTTTCATTTGTTATCATTGTCCTTTAAATAATGACATGATTATTAACGTGTTATTTTTAAGTTGTTAATCTCAAATATTTACGATGAATAGTAGAATTTACAGACGTAATTTAAAGCGTAATTTACAAATCTATATTAGCTTGTTCAGTTATCAATTTATGAATTACGATTTCCCAGACAATACAAATAAGCCGTCCATGAAATTTTGACGACTATGTCGAATATTAGGTTGGTGCAAAAATAATGACGTAATAATGTCGTTTTCTGACGTTAAAAAATACGTCAAAAAACGACACTATTACGTGATTATTTTTGCACCAACCTAATATAAATTACAAAACCCAAAGAGTACATTGAAGAGTTGATATGAAAATTCTCAGTGGAAACCAGTAAAAGTCTCACGAGAAATAATATATTTAAATCCATAAATATATTTTGGATGAGGTTGTTGATGTGATATTTGTTGATGAAGTTATTCATTCTCTTAAAAGGGAAGGTTTCAAATTTTCAATGCCTTCTTTATCTCCAGTAGTAAGAAATTACATTCAGACAGCTCCTTCCAAATGACGATTGCTACTGGAACAGTTTCCTGACAGAATGTATACCTAGCTATTTAAAACTTGACCTCTCCAAGAGTAGAGATCACCGTAACCTTACTTGCATAGAACAATGCACTTCGCTTCTTATCTTAAATTACGCCTTATACAACAACATGATTTAATCCTCAGTCTTGAGTGGCTCTTAGGTTGTATTCTGTTGAACCATGAATCAAATATCTTTATATGAGGGATAGGTGCACATATACAGAAAAACGCAGCCATGTATACATATATTTATGTTTATATAAGTAAATATTGATTTTGCCTAGGAAAAAAACAAATGAGGAACCGAATATGACAACAGCAGCTGCACATAATGCTTACAAGTAATATTACCATTAATTACTATCAAATACGAAAGCAAACTTTTAGATAGAAATAATACATTCCAAAGGCAAATGTTGACATTTTAATTGACATGTTTTTTTCTTACATAAAATAAATTAAAAATTAAAAATATGTATGGCTTTTTAAATTGATTAATTTCAAATACGAAATTAAAATTTTATATAAAAAGAAATAATTGCAAGCCAAATGTTGATATATTACTATTTATATTTATATATATATATATATATATATATATATATATATCTGTTACATAAAAACATAATCAAAACTTAAAACTATTTTATTTTTAATTATTTAAGATATTAATTAATAGCATTACAATTCTTAATCGGTAATTCGACAAATCAAATATACATAATATAAGAAATTCGTCCGGGACGAACAGATGTTATTAGGGTGGTGCAAAAATAATGACGCAATAATGTCGTTTTTGACGTATGTTTTAACGTCAAAAAACGACATTATTTCGGCATTATCTTTGCACCAATATATATAAAATATTTACAAATCTATTAAAGTATATGATAAAGGTTTAGCCGTTTTCTCAGAAGGAATTATGAGGCCTTCGTTGACCAAGCAGCCAGTTCAACATTTGGTTGAAATTTAAAAAAAAAAAAATCTTTTCCTTAAGGCATATTTTTCAGGAAAAAAACGTTTCTTTTTTCCACGAGCTATTAACCTTCTTTCCACTATTTCTGGAAGTTTTTTTTATAAACTTCCCCACTCTCTCTCTCTCTCTCTATATATATATATATATATATATATATATATTAAATAAAAAGAGACAACTTTAAGGTTCCATATAATAAATTATTTCCCCATAGCACTTTAAAAGGACTGCGGATCATCAGACTTTACTTCCAAAGGTTGAAACAACAAAAATGAAAAGAAATGATGATCCACAGTCCTTTAAAAAGGCTGTGGTGAAATAATTTATTACATGGAACCTTAAAGTGGTCTCTTTTTATTTAAATTATTTGCTCTGGATTTACATTGAGCACATCTGAGTTTTATCCTCCTTAGGTTTACCCATACGGATTACCTAGTTTTTCATAAACTATATATATATATATATATATATATATATATATATATATATATATATATGCGTGTGTGTGTGTGTGTGTGTGTGTGTGTGTGTGTCTCGCGCAATAGAGGTAGATAGAGATTTATGTGTGTGTTTGAGTGGGAGTATAATGACAAGCAGTATACGAAAATAAAAGTAATTTAGAAAGAAACATAAATAGGCAAATAAAAAAAACAATTAAATAAGTAAAATAAATATGAATAAAAATTAAAATAGAGAAATCTATAATTCGTTCCTAACTTCATAATATAAATATCTAAAGTGCAATTAACCCTAAATCTTTAGGCCAATTTAATATAATAATTTATATAACATTGCTCATACAAATCTAATTCTACAAAGAAAACAATGTGACAAACAAAAAATCAAAACGTCTGATAGGATGGCGCCATTTATTAATTAAAATCGTTATGAAGGAAAATGCTTAATAGTTATTCGATGGGAAAAAGAAATTTCTTTATTTTAATCTACACAGGATATCTGTTTACAACTTCAATAGATTTTCTTTCTGTAGAGTCGAGTGACATTTGCGATATTCAGCGTCATGAGATATGCCAGGGAAATATTTTCATACATACATTATATATATATATATATATATATATATATATATATATATATATATATAAATGCAAGCACAACAATAGTAAACTTCCTTGACGTCACACTTAACCTGATCAACAATACATATGAACCATACAAAAAAGAAAATGACACCCCACCTTACGTACACACATCCTCCAACCATCCACCTTCTATCATCAAACAAATACCAAATTCAATCAGCCGCAGATTATCTGAGAACTCATCTAACATACACATTTTCAATAGCAAAAAAGCACCATACAACGAAGCACTAAAAGCAAGTGGTTAAACACAACAACTACAATATATACCTCCACAGCCAAAACGCAAGAACAGAAAGAGAAACATCATCTGGTTTAATCCACCATACAACAAAACCGTTAAAACGAACATAGGCAAAATATTCCTAAACTTAATAGAAAAACACTTCACTGAAGGAAACAAATTATCAAAAATTTTTAACAAAAATAACGTAAAGATCAGTTACAGCTGTACAAAAAACATAACAGAAATAATCAAAAGCCACAACAAAAGAATGACAACCTACAAAAATGAAACCAAGGCTCCAATATGCAACTGCAGAAATAGAACAACATGCCGACTCCAGGGAAATTGCCAATTTTCGAACACAATATACAAGGCCAAGGTAAGTGCAAAAAACAACATAATGCACTACATCGGTGCCACCGAATGTCCATTCAAGATGAGGAATAACAATCACAAACTTTCATTCACCAACAGGAAATATTCGAACAGCACGACTTCTACATACATATGGCAGCAAAAAGACAAAAATATTACAACAACAATAAGTTGGGAAATATTGAAAAAAGCCCCTGCCTACATCAACATTACAAAAAAATGCCTACTTTGTCTACACGAAAAAGTAGCAATAATATCACACAAACCGCAAAAGAACCTACTAAACAAAAAATCAGAGATAATCTCCAAATGTAGGCATGAGAACAAGTACCTATTATCCGAATTCATACCAAACGGATAAAAAAGAGAAACCACCAACAATCACAATATAATTTCAAGATACCATCAAAATAATTGCATCTGTAGTGGATGGTTATTTGTGTGGTAATATTTGTTAAGAATAGGTTGCGTGTCAATTAACTATTTCCACTAACATAAAAAATGAAATACAAAATCCAACTGAATTGTTTATAACGTAACAATAAATTTATTAAAATTGACGTACAATGTGCACAAAAGGATAGGACAAAGTCGTGTCTCTTTAACTTGGAATATTTGTACCTGAGTTCATATTATGAATGAAATTGGATAAAACATTTGTATACAGTTCAAAATCATGTACAAGTAGAATATATGTCTGTGTTACTGTTATGTTTGCAAAGAGTTCAGAAAAGTTCTTGAAAAGTTATTTACCTTTTGCTGTAATATTTCTAAGGTCGTTCACATATAGATTTTCACTTAATAAATAGTAAATGTAATTTACTTTAAGTAAGCAATATCTAAGAAATAATGTCCACAGAATTGGTAGATTTGAAATGTTAGCGAGTCAGCGTTGAGGTGTTTTTTTGTGGCGGCAAAGTTTGGTTTCGAACAACGTGGAGTAAGTTAGCAATTCTCTGTGGCACTGTTGCTGACTGACTTTGGTCAGTCGGTTTTTTCTTTATATAAGTTTTCGAAGGTCCAAAGTTGGCTCAAAAGGTTTTGGCGCAATTTAAATTTCAGCGCGTGAAACTTTTAGATCGTTGTTGTTATCCAATGAAATTTCTTTACTCGCCTAATACAGTTTTGATTGGTTAAAGTTATTTTGTACGTAGGCGTAAAATATAGACCGTTCTGTTAGCAGGGTTTGAAGGTAGAAACAGGACGAGTCTATACATTTATCATTATTATCATTGCACCACCATTAGTGATCACTTTTACCACTTTACAATAACTATTATCTAATAATATTATCATTACCACCAACACCCAGCACCATCACTTACACATCACACCTACTATTATAAATCCTCTACAATCGTTAACGCATATTACCCCCCAGCATATTTAACACCTTAAAACAATAAGATCAGATATAATTTCCATATATAACCATGAGAATAAACACCCATTACCAGGATTCATAATAAATAAAAATAAACAAATAAATATAAAATAACTAAAACACCAACAACCACCGTTTAGCTAACACCACAATAATTACATTTATAGGTTTTATTATTCTCCCACCAACATTACTAATCACTACTAACAATTTACAATAAATATTAACCACTTATATTATTATTGCCACCATCCACCTTACATATTACTATCACACCATATCTAACATTACCATATAATCCTGCCATAATTATTAACGTATACTACCCCCTCTCCCAGCATATTTAATACCATCATAAAAATAACCAATAAGGGTTACAAACTGAAATTTCTACCAGCCATATACACAGTCACAAATAAACAAGGAAATAGCGAGCTTTAATATAATAAAGAATAATATTTTTGTAAATTAAAAATTAAAATATTATAGCAATTTTCAACTACCATAATTTTACACAGAATAGCTATTATCAGGATTTATACCAAAATAAATTGATACACATAACAAAATAAAATAAAATAAAACACCAACAACCACTCTTTAGCTACCACCACTATAACTACATTCATGGTTTCATCATTCTCCCACCACCGTTACTAATCATTTCTCCCAAATTACAATAACTATTAGCTAATTATATTATCATTGCCTCCAATCCCTTGCAACATTACTATCACATCATATCATATAGACCCGTTATTAAATCAAACTACCCTCTCACCCAGCATATTAAATATTAAAATCCACCATATAAATAACCAATAAGGATTACAAATTTCTACCTGTTACATATACACAGTCCAAAACAAACAAATAACCAGCTTTAAATATAACAAATAAACCGCCATTTTTTTCAAAATTTAAAAATAAATATAAATAATAATAATTTTTCCCTATCATAATTTCACACAAACCCCACCACACGTATATACATACATGCGGGGAAATATTATTAAGCGGAAAAAAAAAAAAATATGACATGTATACATTCCCGAGACATTCACGAGACATTTCCGCCACACTTCCAATCTTTAAATTTCAACATACAAATGCGTATGTATAGACACAACACCACCCGTATACATACATATGTCATATCCGAAACTGTCCACATATGTTTATATATGTATGAGTCCCGACGGACGACCAAGTATGTATATGTGTCTGCATACATCGATGTTTGCGTCAGTACGATGAAAAAACGACGAAGTGTCCCCCACCACTTCCACAATAACACCAATACACGCAATCTACATAAAAAAAAACAGAATTTAAAAAA
Organism: Acanthosepion lycidas; assembly: GCA_963932145.1. Taxonomy (NCBI): domain Eukaryota; kingdom Metazoa; phylum Mollusca; class Cephalopoda; order Sepiida; family Sepiidae; genus Acanthosepion; species Acanthosepion lycidas. Next base: position 43,092,454 of record OZ010579.1, read on the forward strand.
AAAATTAATCAGTTTGTCTGACGGTCGCTAAAGCGTGAAACCCAGGGTCACAAGCTCACATCTATCCAACCATATATGTTAGCTCTATCTCTGATATTGAGCGCTTTCTAATAAGTACCGCGCATATAATATATAAATAATTATACATATATATATATTTTTTATATTTATATACACGCACTTTTCATATATATATATATATATATATATATATATATATATATATATATATATATATTCCCTAAACACGAATCCTATACACATTTTTGGTTTATATGATTTCATATATCGTTTTTTTTATGGTAGTGGAAGGAGAATTTGCCGTCGGTACGCCACTCATACGTATGCAGGCGTATATACACGCAACTTCACGCAAGGGAGATAATCAGTGGCAATAGACATGTAAAAATGCATTAATGTTTGGTCAAGTACATCTTAAAATTTAAAACACTCGTAATAAAATTTCTTCAATGTTGGTTGGTTGGCTTTTGATACTGTGGCCCTCGAGTATTCGAATTTTTCTTGACTATTTTAATGACGTTGCATATTGATGTGGCTTGCAAGTATCTTCCTGTATTGTGAAGCTCTACAGGAATGCCATTTTATGTAGTGCAATAGAACTTGTAACCAACAAATGGAGCGCAACTCGTCTTGATAATGTTGTGGCCGTCAAACCAACAAATGTACTTACTCTTTTGTCATATATGTAATCTCTCAAAGGAGATTTATACTGATATACAATAGTGTTCTTTTCAATCGCACTAACTGCATACATCCTATTTCGATATAACTAATTTTAAACATGTTTCGTTGAATATTTTAAATCGCTTTTAATATTATTTAAATTACACTTGCTAGAGTTCAAGTCTGTGATTACATTCCTATTTAATTCTGTTATGGCTGGCTAGATTTTTCCTGGAGCAAATATTAAATAACATATCATTTTATTCACCTTGAAAACGATATTATCTTCTTCAGTTCCTGTGTTGGTACAGCCCGATTATTCTGGCCACATTCCCTATTTGTTTCATTAATTCTTTCTGTTATAATCGGGTTCTTTGTAACACGGTGATAGTCCAAGGTAGAACCAAAAAAAAGAACTCGAACACAGGTATGGAAAAACACAGATATATTAGGTCGGTGCAAAAATAATGTCGTTTTCTCACATAGTAACATATGTGAGAAAACGTCATTATTTTTGCACCAACCTAATACAAAAAAATATATGTATACAGAGAAGTATAAGTGTTAGTGTGAACAATCAGGTTTATTAGAGAGAACAATGTAGTCTCGACCAGTATTGATATTCCAATGTCTTGCAATAATGGTCTGAACGCGACTCTGTTTCGGACTGCATCTGACACGACTCTTGACTGAACTTGAACTACGGACTGTATTTAGTCACCCCTAACGTGGGCATCATGTAGCATAAGGCCGGTTTAACGTGGGATCTCCGAGCACGTGGGCTCGGACAGAAATATGCCAATTGAACACGTATAAGCGAGTTCAGGGTCAGTTTACCTCCTCCAAAGAGATTCCGCCCTTCGGCGTAGCCTCCTTCGGGGTCCTTCCCGCCCGAAGGCAGAGAGTTCAACCGAACAGTCGGTCAGAAAGTGAACTACTGACCGACTCCTTGCCTACTCCTGAGGCGCAGTATTTTTTTACGTATGGAATAGTCCATTATTATTAGTATGGGTAAGATCCCATAACACTTTCCTTGACAATTCTCTCTTACATTTTCTTGACTTGACTCTTAAATCATTGATCCAAAATCACTAATAAACACCCACCTTTCACCTATTTTCCGTCGGTTTGATATATGAATTTCCATATATTTACGAAGATTCTCTCCTGATTTATTCTTTCTATCTCGATTTCTATTTTCCCCCTAAAGATCTACTAATATGTTTATCACAGAGAAAGAAAACATCTTCAATTACCAGTCTCGTAATGGTTACTAAAATGTTCAGCTACCACTCAGCAATATCTCTCCAGGCAGGATAGATTATTGGCAATCCTAATTTCGGAGGATTGATTTCGCCTTCCGGAAATAAAATATTCCCTAAATTGAGCGAATACTTACAATTAATGGCCGTTTAAAAAATATAATATCGACATACCGAATAAAATAAGAAATGCAATTGTCATAATCAAGTTGCAGTTTACAACGTATAACAGTCAGTTTGGAAGAATGACAATAATGTAACTGAAAAAGGAAGCCCTTGTGTTGACTTAAACTAGAATGTGAGCTTCAATGTTACTAAGAATAGACATTTTTGTGCATATGAAAATATTGCCTATTGTATGTTATCTTCTTTTATCGCACCAAGGGAGTCGATCAAATTATCTCTCCGCTCACATGAAATAAAACATTATATTGTATCAATGGCAAATTCTGCTGCTAGGACAGTGGCTTCATTATGTGGTGATAGAGATATTTCTCGCCAGAATCTATCTTACATAATTATAAGTCAGTCATACGTCTATACATTGGTTTATTACTGCGACATCTGGCCTGATGGTTCTCTTATGTATTCAGATATTCTTGATAAAATCAAAAGAAGAATCAGCAATGTTATTGGTCCTGATATAGCAGCTCGCCTTCAGCGATATTCCTATGTCCGGAGTGAATTTTATATAAATATCATAATGTTATATGTTCTGATAATCTTTCCTCTTTGGTGCAAAATAAGTAACATGTATTGCCTTCCCTCTTCGAATATGGAATCCGCTATTGCGCAACATTTATTGGAAAATATAGCATGTGCCAGGTTTTATAAAACAGAGGTCTAGAGTTTATGTCAAGTTTTATAAAACAGAGAGGTTTACAGTTAGTCATAGAGTTGTGTACAATAAACATATTAAATTTTGGAATCAATCTCTATATCAGTGCACAATCCTTCTCTCTGACGGCAGAAGGATTTTGTCACGTCTCTTAATTTGTTGGCGGATATTTTATTTCAAATGTACTACGCTGATTTATTTAAACGAGATTTCACATGCCCTCGATATAAATACATACACGCACACACAAACGCGTACACACACGCGCGCACACGCACACACACACACACACACACACACACATATATATATATATATATATATATATATATATATATATATATATATATATATATATATATATATATATATATTCATGAATCATTCATACAAAGAACAAATATAGAGGTTAAATATAGAGGTTGTTTTTTGTATGAATGATTAATGAATTTATAAATTATATTTGCACCTTTTAATTGAAATTAATATATATATATATATATATATATATATATATATATATATATATATAAATGGCAGGAGGTTTTCGGTAAAACGCTGCACTATATGGCTTCAAATGAATAAAACCCTGATAAAGTTCTTGTAATAAATCTGTTTCAGTATCAACACCGTATTTTCCTCTCTTGTTTTTATAATGAAAAGAAGCTAATCCGTGAATATGAAAGGATCAAATGAAAAGAAATGAGAAAATCTTGTATAAATTATTCAATGCAGCATATTTCTAAGAAAAAAATACACACACACACACATATATATATATATATATATATATATATATATATATATATATATATATATATATATGCAACATGCAACAACAAAAGAAGTTTATGTTGCAACCATGTTGAAAACACGAATTCATTCACTAGCTCAGACACTAAATCGACTTTCAAAATCTACCACGATTCTAACTGTAGAAGTCATAACATAATTTACCTCCTAGAATGCACACTATGCCAGAAACAATATGTAGGAAAATCTGAATGGCCCTTTCACTACAGAATTAACAATTATCGTAAACGAATTAAGTCGACTCCCCATGAAAAATTGTTACCTGTAGAACAACATTTCCGCCTGGAAAAACACGATTTCAAAACCCATGCCAAATTCACTATAATTGAGAGAATAGAAAAGTTCAGAGCAGATAACATTAGAAAGATTTTAGAGTCGCATGAAAATAAGTGGATACAACGTCTAAAAACAAAATATCCAGCCGGGCTAAATCACAAATTTAACAATATATAGATATCTCAACAAATTTAAAAAAAACTACCCACATTTCTCACCCACACAAGACAGACAGGCTTACGGAGGTGTGGAGGCCTCACACTTATACACTCACGCACACGAACATACACACGTACACACATCATACGCACTCACTCCCTAATGTGCCAAATGATAACACACACCCACAGCAATACACACGCTTACACATATCATACTCACTCACTCCCTAAGAACCAAATAACACACACAAACACTAAACAGAGACACATCCCCTCACCAAGTCCAATAAAACTGTCAAACTGACCAGAGAATTCATAGCAGCATCCAGCTCTTATCTCAAATAACAACTTAAAAGAGAATGTTTGGCCAACACAAGGAATGTTAAAAGATTCATATTAAAAAGATAAAAAAACAAAAAAAACAAATAAAAACTACAGACAAAAGTTCATTTTCTCCATCAAGACATTCATTTCTGTAGTTTAGTGCTAGCAGCAAGCAGAAATATTTCTCCTCCCGATGATGGCCATTTCGGCCGAAACTAGTCGAGGAATCTAAATGGAATAATAATAAAAAAAAACGAAAGAATATTAATCTACAACACAGTGTGTCTGAGGATTTTAATTTTTTAATTTTTATTGTTCAATATATATATATATATATATATATATATATATATATATATATATATATATATATATATATATATATATATGATTATAAATCTAATATATCAAATATATATGTCTGTTGTAAAAAGCAATAATCCATGTAATATAACAGAGCTTTTAACTATATATTAATAAAAAATATATATTATCACGGAGTTTCAGGGACAACGCAAACTTCCGGAGATAAAAATGGAGTGACCGTTGGGTAATTTAAAATTGAATAGATCATCTAGTTAATGCAATGTTGGCAAAATGCTATCGTCAGGTGATTAAAAACTATTCATATCCATATATCTGTTCTTGAAAAACTCTTTATACATAGAGAGTGGGGGGAAATAAATATTCGTACACATGAAAAACTGTATTTTTATAAATGTAAAAGCCTTAACTAAAACAAATTTTGATATATTTTATGTGTAGAGATACATTTTATTAAAAAATAGTAACAAACTTAAATAATTCTTATTCTATTAGGTTGGTTTGCAAAAATAATATCATTTTTATTTACGTATTTTTTAACGTCAAAAACGATATTATTTTTGTACCAACCTAATAACAGAAATTAATGCATATTTTTTCATTTTAACTGATGAAAAAAGTATTCGTACAAAACAAAAAAAGCATATTAACTTAATTTAATACTTCGTGGAATATCCTTTATTGAGTTCAACAGCTACCAGTCTATTCCTGTACGTCGCAACTAATGATTTGCAGACATCGAGTGGTATTTTGTCCCATTCTTCTTGGCATATTGTCTTCAAATTTTTTATATTTGTTGGGGCTCTTTTCCCAATTTAATATTTTCAAATATCGCCATCAATTCTCTGTTGGGTTCAAGTCTGGTGACGTTACTTTCAGCTAAACATTTCCATATAGACCTAGCGATATGATTAGGATCATTATCCAGTTGGAAAACCCAATCAGGAGGTAGCCGAAGTCTCTTAACAGGACGCATTAAAATGTCTTGCAGAATTTTCTGGTATCTTTCGGCATTCATCTTGCTATCTATTTTTGATATTCCGCCAACTCTTTTTGCAGAAAAACATCCCCAGATCATGATACTGCTACCACGAAACTTTACAGTTGGCAACGTGTTCTTTGATAAGTAGGCTTCACCTACCTTCCTCCACACATGATTTCGATAATTACGACCAAGCAACTCTGTTTTAGTTTCATCTGTCCATAGTACTTTTTTTCCAAAACGAATATTCTTTATCCTTATGGTCTCTAACGAATTTTAGTCTAGCATCTCTGTGTCGTTTCAAGAGTAGTGGAGTCTTCCTTGGGATGCGTGATTTCAGACAGTTTTTGTGTACTTCATTACTTATTGTTCGCTTTGTTACTTTAATCCCTAATGCACACAGATGTTCCTTCAGCTCTTCTCGGGTAACCTGTGGATTTCGTTGGATCTGGCGTCCTAATATCCTTTATGATCTTAGAGAAATCTTCCTCGGAGCACCTGTTCATCTTTGGTTTTCGAAGCTGTTACGAGTTTTAAACCTTACAATAAACAAAGCAATTGTAGTAAAAGGAATATTCAGGTTGTTAGAAATCGTTCTGTAACTGTTCCCGTCTTTCCGAAGAGACAAAATGTGTTGCTTTTGTGAAAAAGTCAATTCTTTACCTTTAGGCATAATTAGAACCTTCTCTTAAGAATAGAAATTGCAGAATGCTCTGATAATTGCTAATAGCATTAATTATAATTACTGATATCATCACTGGAACATTCTAGAATATACTTTTTTTCATAATTAATTGATTAAATAATTCTAAAAATGGATTTGTACGAATATTTTTTTCCCCTGTTAGAATTTTAAAAAATGCATTAATTTCTGTTAGGATAAGAATTAATTAAGTTTATTTTTTAATAATATGTGTGTTTATACATAAAATGTGCCGACATTTTTCGTATTTAAGGATTTTGCATTGAAAAAAATACAATTTTTGATGTGTACCAATATTTATTTCCCCACTATATATATGTATATATATATATATATATATATATATATATATATATATATATATATATATATATATATATACTAATGAAAATTATAAATTATCTTTAACTGTGTTAATGTATATAAATTAGACCAGGATATAAGAGAAACCCGGATATAAGAGAGATTTTCAGGAACAACGCATTCGTCACGTGGTGATTGGAAACTCTGCACACACAGACACACACACACACATATATGTATATATATATATATATATATATATATATATATATATATCAATTAAATAGAAAGCAAACTATCTAACAAATTAAGCAATAGTTATACGTACAAATCCATGTCATGATTGACTGACAGACGAGGAAATCCTTGGATTTTCATCTGATGGCCGCTTCTACAGAAACACATATTGATTTGTATCTCAGTCCTCTATTTGGTGTTTATTTTTGAAAATTTAAGTATTAAGGCTCAATATTATTCAGATTTCTGGTTAGCCTTGAACCTCTTATTTTTTGTGGAGATGGATGTGGATTATTTTCGTCTTTCTTTGTATTTTCTTTTTTTTTTACTTTTTACGTTTCCATTGAGCCTTTCAGGTTGTTTTTCATGTTAGTGTTTTTAGTCTTGCATTTTAAATCTTTTTAATCGTTTTTTCCGCTTTATCTATCTATCTATCTATCTATCTATCGATCTATCTATCTATCTATCGATCTATCTATCTATCTATCTATCAGTTATTCTTTCTGCCTATCTATCTCTGCATGTGCCTGTTTGTAAGTGTATGCGTGTATGTTCGCGTATATATATACATATATTTATATACATACATACATATACATATATATATATGTATATATATATTAATATATATATATATATTTGTGCGTATGAGTGTATATATATATATATATATATATATATATATATATATATATATATATAGAGAGAGAGAGAGAGAGGGAGAGAGAGAGAGTGAGAGAGAGAGAAATATGAAATGTTAGTTAATAAATTAAGGACAAAAGAAAGGGTATAAATATAATCCGTAAGGTAAACATTCATTAAAATTAATTATTAAATAAATGACAGAGATGAAGCCCGGGGAGAAGGGCTTTAACGTCGGAAGTTTCTGACACGCCTGTGTCCTTCATCAGCGGAACGTGGTATAAAAAGAGATCTGGGAATTACTCACCGATAGATGTTTTTGCAGATAGTGTATTTTTCACTGGAAATCGTATTGTTGGTAAAAACCCGATCTTTGTCTGATTCCACGTTGTGTGATTTAAATTTAACATTTGATCGGTGTAAATGTGTTAAGCAGGTCTATCTTCCCTAGTGTGTGTCGTCGCGCGTAGTGAAATTATAAACATTGGGTAAATACACACATGCCACCAGACCAATATATGAATCTTAAGGTACGTTTAGATATAAATACATGTACAAGATTAATTCCCAATTCTTTACATACGCATTATATGTATAAGTGCCATAGTGAAAGAATCAATGTTTATATACAGAGGACTACAGAAATGTTGCCCGCAATGTACATGGTATTACTTCCAGTACTGCATAGTTTTTCATGTGCGAAATCATATGTGGTAGAACATAAAAATCTAGTAGGTAGGTAAGGCGATCGCTATTGAAATCTAGAAATACAAACGTATTTTTCAATTCCTTATATAGCGGAAATGCAGAGAAGTACATTAAAATTGTGCGCATGCCCCGTAACATTTTGATTTCTTTGAAGCCCATCTATATATTTGTTTTTATTCAGATGCGAATGTTACACAAACACATAGACACATATACAAACACAACTATGCAAACAAATACGCAAGCATATTCACCAAACATTTCTAACATATCAATATATGCATGTATATATTTGAGCAATCTTTGTTTAGAAACGCTTGGTCAAAAGGAAAATAACATGATGTATTATACGATTTGACAACACCAAAATAAAGAACAGAATTTTCATAATGTAGGGAGTGTTTTTGATAGACGCCGGAAAATGTGACAACTACTCCTAAAACAGAATCATCGAATAGGGTACAGGAAAAAGCTACTGAAAAGTAATGCTGAAAATTAAATTAATAAAAAATAATTGTTGTACTCTTATATATTAGCCATAAACGTATATGGCAAATAATCTTCTAATGGATGAATGAGAGACTTGAGTCGACAGAAGTTTTCTTGTACAGTAGAATAATGTGAATAACATAGATTGAACGTGTGAGCAACGTAGAGATTTGAAAGAAAATGAAAACAAAATTATCACTTCTATTGAAAATGAGAAAGGCGGCAGTTAGTATTTATAGCGCATATAATAAGGAATGAAGGTTTTCTGTATTTGAGACTCAAAGTATTCATTGAAGGCTAAAGTTTCATAACATAACTGAATAAATATAAATTCACATATATACATACCTACCTACCTACCTACCTACATACATACATACATACACACGTATATATATATATATATATATATATATATATATATATATATATACATATATATACATATCAATAAAAATATACACGTATATGCAGACACCAAGAACACAATATACGTATACCAACATATATTTAAATCGATCGGAGAATTATCAGATAATAAAAGGAATAGCCTACTAAATTTACAGTAACATAGCTTTATCGTCAAAATATTACTACCACTATAGATATGTTTACAGTTAACAGTGCGTGCATTAGTGGATTGTGTGTAAGTTTTATTTTAATAGTATAATTGCATTCGTTTAATAACGCTTTAGATCTGAATATTTCTTGATATGTATATGTGCGTGTCTTTATCAATGTATGTGTGCATAATGGCTTATATATGCATTTCATTTTATATATATATGTTGTTGTTTTTTTTAATTGTCTTGGACACATATTTCTTGTTTCGTTTCTTTTTTGCGTGTTTATATATCTAAATATGTCTACGTCTTTGTGTATTATAATCTGATTGTGTATGTACTGTCTTTTGCAAGATTTCTCCTTCCCCTGCCCAAATCATCACTTCAAATGTATCTTAGTTGTAACGAAGCTCAGAGCAACATTAGATTTTAACGTTTATTATAAGTGAACTTTTGGTCCTTCGATAAAACAAAATAAGTAACAAAACACATGTATTTTTTTCCTCAGTTTCTTCATTTAATAATTCATAATTCTTTAAACTTCATACACATTAAAGTTAAAACTGGTAAGTTTGAATTTTGAATTTTATAATAAAATTTAATATTAATTAGTTAGAATGACTTCTATTTTAGTCTAACCCTAACATTTAAGAATTAATTAATATAAACAAGGTTAGGTTATTTGAATACTCATATACTTGTATTTTCATTGATCATTACAGCTTATGTAGCAGCGTTTCGCCTAGCGAGGGGAACCGTTTAAAACCCTTTATTCTACTTTCAACACCATGAATTGATAAGACTCCAGAAGTGTTGAAAGAAAATGGGTATTTTGTGGCGATTTTATAACATATTTATGTTATAATTTTCCAATAGTTAATTATATTTGCTCTACTCTGTATTGAGCACTCTTTTAAGAATTAGTTTTTTTGATTTCATTCCGTATGCCCCAATCGTATACTTTTCTCTCTCCATATATATATATATATATATATATATATATATATATATATATGAGTATGTATGCATGTGTATATATATATATATATATATATATATATATATATATATGAATGTATGTATATAAATATTTATGTATGAATATATATATATATATATATATATATATATATACATACATACATACATATATATATATATATATATATATATATATATATATATATATATATACAGAGAGAGAGAGAGAGAGAGATAGATAGATAGATAGATAGATAGATAGATAGATAGATAGATAGATAGATGTACTTGAATATAATCAGGGCCAAGAGCAAACAAAAAATTGCCGGCCTTCTTTTTTAGGATTTATACAACATGTAAGATCTGTTGAAGATTTTTTTTATTATCTCCCTTTCTATCTTTTTACATTCCTTCAAAAATTGGAAAAAAAGAAAACGATCTTTCGAACATTGACTGTAGTTTTCTATAAAGGTATCTACAATTTATTTAAAATATTGTTTTAATGAAATATAATTTACTTTTTTTCCATATTCATAAATTTTAATAATACTTCACCGATTTCTCCCAAAGTCTGCAAAGTAAAATCGGTCTGAATTCGAACTAAGGTTGCCGATTTATCATTCCGTCACTTTAACTAACTGTTAAATTACTGCAAAGTTTCATGACTTGAAATATACAAGCTACTATATTTTAATCCATTTTATAAAGCCATATACCATCACAAAATCAACAATCATCACTATCCGTAAATCTTCTTTTTTTTTTTCTTATCTTTGCAATTCTATGTCTTCTGAGTAAAAGTGATATCAGACACTTTCTTTCGGCAACATGTGAATCAATTCTTCTAGACTGGCTGCTGAAAAAGTTTGCAGATCTCAATTTACCTGGCTCTTTGACATATAGTTACGTGTATATATGAAATGGATGCATACAGGTCTCAACTTCATTACTGTGAGAGTAAACACAACAGATTTTCCGCACTGAGAAATTAAGGGAAGTTTAGATGTCTTCGCGTAATTATCTAAACTCTAATATCACTTCTTTAACGAAAAGGAATATATATATATATATATATATATATATATATATATATATATATATATATATATATATATATATATAACTTTTCATAGATTTTTTTTCGTCGCCGTTAAATCAGTAATTTCCCTGAACTTCTTCAGTTGAAGGAGCTTGATTAGTATAATTGTACGCTTGTTTTGCACATCACTTCGCCTGTGGGATAAATTATTTTATTATTCAGATTGACGACATATATTTCGTACTAATTCTATGACTATTGTTAAGACTACTTCAACCACTCTCTCTCTTTCTCTCTCTCTTTCTCTTTCTTTCTCTCTCTTTCTTAATTTGAAGTAGAAGGTATAAATTTTTACTTGTGTGCAATGACGGTGTTACTTTTGTAATGAAGTATTAGGCTGTTCGGAAAATAATGTATGATTCTGGAATAAACCTTTTAATTTTGTTCTATTAGTGTAATAATTGACTAAAATATATTAGTCGTATACATTCCAAATGGTTAAAGAGTAATCTTTATTAATTTCATATCAAGCTCTTTCAGCATGTAACGTTATACAGATGAGTTTATTTTTTTGCACCAGTTCAAGTCTGATAATAATGCTTCTCAAACTGCTACTATCATTAACAGTCCAGGGGCTGACGAATTCTTTAGTGATCGAAAAGTACGCGGTTGGTTTCTGAATTTCCACAGTTAGATACGAGTCACAATGTTCAAGTGGTTGATGACTGCAAATGCTAATGAACATCTGACACCACTAGTTAAAAAAAACAAAAAAAAAACACATTATAGTGTCATAGAAATGTTTCAGATAATAGGCCATAACATTACCGTAATTGTGGATCATCTCAAGAATTTTGACATAGCGAAAAACCTCGATAAATTGGCTCTATACGAATTCAATGAAAGTGGAAGACTTCGATATATTGAAGTAATTTTGATGCTGTATCGGAAAATTTCAAACGATAAATTTATGGATCGAATAATAACTTGGGATATAAAATGGAACTTTTATGACAGATCTAAACGGTCGACTCAATGGCCTTATCAAGACCAAACACGGTAACAATTTCCAAAAGAAAAGATGTACCAGCAGAAGATTAAAGTGACAGTCTGATGGTCCGGCATTTACAGCTTTCTGGTATCTAACAAAAGCCTCATGCCGATATTTACTGCCAGCAACTGGATAAAATTCGCATTCAGTTAGGCAAAATGCGATTGGCACTGTTTAACAGACGAAGTCCAATTCAGCATCATAAAAATGCACGGCCTCGATTTGCCAGGATGATACTGATTTGGGATTCCTGGCTTTGCCACATCCACGATATTCATCTGAATAATGACTGCCTCTTTTTAATCATCTTCACAATTTTAAAGCTAAATTACTTTCCGTTGCAATGATGACGCAGAAAATGCTTTCAAAGATTTCTTTGCGTCCAAACGGTTACAGTTTTATCACAAAAAGATAAATATACGTGGGGCCCGATGCTAGACTCTATTCATGTTAAGTTTGCATATTTTAAATACATTAATTCTAAAATAAACTTTGATTCTCAAATTGGACTTTATTTTTTGAACGACTTAATATCTCTTGTAATTACGATTCATTTATACACAGGAACACTTCCTCATATTGGAGTTTTATATATTTAAAATAGGATGATAAAAAGCATCTCGCATTTATTAGATTCATCTGTGAAGAGCTAATAATTCCAATCATTATCTTTTAATAATTACTCCCCATGCAATGCAGTAAAACCACTAAGACTTAAAGAGTTATTTAGTATTAAATAATATAATGAAAAAGAAACAATCTAGGAGGGAGAAAAATAGAAAAGCAATCAAAATGACAGTAGATAACATTACATTTAATTTTTTGACGATCAAATATGGCTGGAAAGCATGGAGCAGGAAGAGAGTTCTACAAGCGATATGTGCAAAGAAATAAACAGTTAGCATATAATTACGGTTACATCAAACCAATTCAAATGTTATTTGATGGGACCTTACCGCCAATCTAGTATTTAAATTCATATTGTATAGGTACCATAGCGAGGAATCAATTATCATGAAAGTATTTACAGTAAAGGTACGGGAATGCTACATTAACAGAGACTGAATCTTCACCGCCATATCAAACAAATAATATTTCGTTTTTTTTTTGTTTTTTTTTTTGTTTTAGTTTGATTAACGGCATATGGGTCATTTAATGACGAAATTTTGATTTGAGAAATTTGGTATTGTTGTTTATTTTATTTTTATTTTTTTCTCAATACGTTGAAAATAAATTGTTGGTAATTTTTATACATATATTTTCATATTTTCATGTTTGGGCTCGAGCTTGGGTGTTCAATATTTGCTACTAGCTGGAACCCTAAGTGGTTCTACAATCGTTGGTCAGTGTGAACCTGCGATCAACTGTAATTATGAGGTGAATTCACGCTCCTCAACACCTCCTGATCAAAAGCATTCCAGTCGGTGTTGTTTACTGCCATAGAAGGACGAGATCGTTCATTGGATTTTAACAAAAATCTCTAAGATTTTAAACTCAAATTGCCAGCATTACTAAATTGAATATTTAATATTAATAAACTCTTCATTTTGTACCAAAAACATTTGTGTGAAACATATTGATTATTAATTAATCTACATTAGTAAGGCTACGTTGAAATGCATCGGAATAATTTCTTCTACGTTTAGATGTGTAAATTTACAATCAAAAAAATATTTTCATGAGAAATTTAAGAAAATGATATGAACTTCATATTTGATAAGTAAATCTGAAAAAAGTTATGTAGAATAAATATATTCCTAGTTTGTTTAATTTCGTATGTATTTACTCATTCGCAAACTTTTGCAATTCATTGATTTTAATTTGGCTGTCAATTTAGCGTATTTGATTTCACAGTGGCCATTATTTACTAAGAGTACTTAAAATTTAGTATATGACTTTATAATTTATTTTAGCAAGACATTCAATGTTCACCTAGATCTTTACAAGATTTAGACATCATCAATCACATCAATGTTTTTCTAAGTTTATTTTATTTCGTTTTCTACTGGGTGGGGGTGAATATTTCATTTTCACTGCACTGTACAAATATTCTCTCTCTCCCTTTTGCACACCCCTTTCTCCCTCTCTCTTTTGTACACCCCTTTCTCCCTCTCCCTTTTTCTCTCTCCTTCTTCTCCCCATCATTTCCAAGGACTCACTCTCACTCTCTCTATGATGTGTGTGGGTGTGAATGATCAGATTTGAAATAGACCTGGGACGAGTATTAGTAAAATATTCCCAATGCAAGTATAAAAAAATTAAAAAATAACATGTAAAACTTTTAAGTATAAAAAATTTAACTATTAGGCCAATATGTGGACACTAGCCTTGAATCCAATTGAACAGACTGTTTTAAGCACATGTATGGGAAGAAGACACCGTAATAGAACATGACTCGTAGCTCAGAATGTGATGCCTTATTGAAGCAACCATTGTGTGAGGATGTGCTAGAGAAGAAAATGTTTCCATCACAAGAATAACTTTGATCCCAACAGATGCAACAATTCATTTCAAGATATTGCAGTTCCCAGTGAAACAGCTTTGCAATTTCTATGAATAAAGCCCAAAGACCAACACTCTCAGTTGCTTTCATGCACGTTAAAGGACCATGTTATTCCTATGGGCAACTTTATGTTGCATATTCAATAGTTTTAAGCAAATATATTGTATTTGTTTTCACTCCATCAGGGAAAACTGAAATCATTGTTTATGAAGAAGTTTTTTTTTTTTCTTGAAGATATTTCATGATAATTCTCAAGTTTCTAGATATTTTTTCTGATTTCATATTACAATAATTTTAGACAACATAACTTTAATTGCTGTGGGTACATAATCGTTACGGAAGGAGAATTATTTTCTAAAAATAGTATAAATTTCTATTTTAATTCTTATATATTTAAGGGGTTTAGGCCTGACTTTCCTTCCGTTTTTAGAATATTGAATTTGGATTTTTTGTTTAACCATTTGCATTAAAATATTTTAAAAGATATTTAGGATAGTGTATTTGAATTGTCATAAATTCAATAAATAAAGATGGTTTTAAAAAGCTTAAAATTTTATGCATAAGTTTATTTCATCGCCGGCACTTTTGCTAGTACATAAGACAGTATATATATATATATATATATATATATATATATATATATATATATATATTTATAATTTTATATATATTACACACAAACATACGCGGTATATTGTTGTAGCAAACATTCGTTCAACTAAGTTTATTGAAAGGTGCTGAGAATGAATAGCTGTCCAGAATTTTAATGTTTTCTTTTCCAAATGGCGATTAAGACGTTTTAGAAAATTGGTAATCGTTGCAATGTACATTTTGTTTTGCCTTATTAATCCAAGTCGTTGGACTATTATTAATTTCGAAATAAAAAATTATGTCGTTTTCTGTTAAATTCCGGCGTCTCTATATCTTCTGAAACAAATTGCAATGCACGTAATAAGACATATGTGTTTGTTTTTTAGATGTGTGCATTTGTGTGTGCCCGCACGTGTGTATATATATATAAATATAAATATATATATATATATATATATATATATATATATATATATATATATATATATATATATATATATATATTTATATATATATATATATATATATATATATATATATGAAGAAATATAGTCTTAATGTGTGCTATATTTATGGGATAAAGTGCTCAATATCAGAGATAGAGCGTGTGTAAATAGAAAAGTGAACATAGAAGTCAACACTTAGAGGCCACAGTCTGTTTCATGCTATATGCAATCGTCAGGCCATATATATATATATATATATATATATATATATATATATATATATATGTGTGTTTTGCTTTAGTGTGGCATGACATAAGTACAAATACAAAATATGTATAAATATTTGTTTTGTCAAAATTATAATGGTACGATAATTTCTGTGAATAACCTTTTCCATACAGGAAATATTGGATATTTAATGACCGAACACGAAGCAATTTTAACCTTTAACGATTCCAAAATATATTTCTCAACGCGGTTTCTATGAAAATAGGCTTGCCCTCATCAATTTTCTAATATATGTAATTACTCTTTCTAGTATTGAAGTGAGTTTCCTTCGCTGTCTTTAGCTTAATATAATATGCAAATTACAAAGAGCCACAGAAGCAACCTTCAAAGAAATTATCAACAAAATTATTTTAAAAAAGAAAAATACAGAAGCAACTCAACATTCAAATTAAAGATGGAGTCAAAAGAAGGTAACAACACTACGCAAATGAAATGGGAAATAATAAAACAATCCCCTTAAAAATAGCAATAACAGAGACAGGAAGCTTTGCCTAGAAGAAAATTAACAAAAGTTACATTTAAAATAAATGTAAAACGAAACATTAGGGAAATGCAGATTCTGAAATAAATATCTACTTTGCTACGTAAACACAAATCTAAACAGAGGCCCACAACATATACCGAAGCACACCCAAATAAATATTGTATAAAATTATACACATACTAAAACACTTAAACACGCATACATATACACGCAAGGTATTACAACTAAACTCGAGTCATGCACGTCAACACAATAAACAAAACATGTCCTAGCATAAAGCCCTACTTAACTGGCGACTCATTGCTAGCTCCAGTGAAGGACTCTTGGTGTGGCCATCATCATAATAGCTAGGGAGGCGTAGATGCGATAGGAACCAATAAACTACGGAAGAACTCAAAACTGATCACTGCATTTATGTAGTGAATTAATGTTTTAGTTTAACTTTTAAAGGTTCAAGTTAATTTAATGACGTTTTGATGTAATTAGATCCTTATTGTTCGTTCAAACAATTATTTTTACTTCATGAGTGACAGAACAGGGGCCAAAATATGATATAATTAATATAGCGAAACGATGAGGAAATAGATAATTCATTTGAAGATTTAGAGAAATATAACAGCTAATTAATACAAATTTTATAAGGGAATCTATATGAATAAATGCCAAATTGGAGCACTATTATCCAACGAATTATGAAGATGAAAAAAAAAAAAATCAACGCTACTTTATAGTAGCTAAGGGAAAATCCGCTCAAGATCTGTAACATATATGCTACTTATTGGTGATATTACAATTCAGGTTTAACTAATTTGAATATTGGTTTGAAAAATCTATATTTCATTAATTAACTGTTCTACATTAGTTTTCTTTTATTCAAGGATAGTTTTGAATTTCATATCAAAGATAGTTCTGTTTAGAAATATTTACTTATATAGTGCAGGAAATGGTTTAAAAATTGCATTTTAATTGTCCTTCAGCAAGTTGGCATCCATTTGTAGAACCTCATTAACTATAACAGTCCAATTTATGACTGAAATTTTCATTTAACGTTTTTATTTGAAAAACTTCAAGTAGTGAATATAATTTCTTTGCGAAGCGATTGCGAGCGGACGAAGCTTGGTAGTGTGTGTGTATGTGTGTGTGTGTGTATATATATATATATATATACATATATATATATATATATATATATATATATATATATATATATATATATATATATATATATATATATATATATATATATATATATATATACACGCACGCACACACAAACATACACACACATATATCATTTAGTTGCTAGCATTCCTCTGTTGTGTTCTCTTCCATTAATTGTCTATCTTTACATTTTGATATCGAGGACAATGAAAAATTGCTGGCTGCCTTATGTGCTGTACCACCTCTAATCTAAGGAACAAGGTAACAGCATTATTGGCTGCAATATACATATATATATATATATATATATATATATATATATATATATATATATATATATATATATATATATGTGTGCGTCTGTTTATGTGTATGTATGTGTGTGTGTGTATCACTGTTGTTTATTCTTTTGCTTTTAGAAATGACATCGTTCAAATGCTGGTCTTTATTAGCCATTCATTTTGTAGATGTTTTTTAAATTTTTTCCTTCACCAATGATAGAGCATTTCGGCATTTTCCGTGTGCTTTTATGTCAAGTGCTGAACCTGTGATCCTGCAATGTTCAATTCATAGCGGCAAAGATTTTCTATCCGGAACAACATCAGTTTGAGGTAATATGAAATTTAAAGTTTTTATTTGAAAAACTTCAAGTAGTGAATATATCTTCTTTGCGAATCGATTGCTAGCGGACGAAGCTCGGTAGTGTGTGTGTGTGTCTATATATATATATATATATATATATATATATATATATATATATATATATATATATATATATATATATATATACACACGCACACACAAATATACACACACACAAATATCATTTAGTTGCCGCGTACAATACATTATATATATATATATATATATATATATATATATATATATATATATATATATATGTATATATATATATATATATAATGTATTGCTACTAAATGATATTATCATCATTCATAATTATTGGGAGGAGCATATGACAGTATCGGTTCATCGACCTTGCCATATATTTCAGATGAGAAAACAAACCTTGTAAGAAAAAGAAATTTTCTACTAATATAACAATTTCTTTGAAGCAGAAAGGCAAACAATGTTTATGTTGTGCCCCATAAAGTTACACCGATTTTGCAAAATTATCATGGAAAAACTGAAGTGAAGCTGCGCAATCCTATTCTAAATCATCCTAAACATGGTTGGTCAGTGTTTGCTCACAATATAAAATGTCAAACACTTCCAGACAATGGCTAATAAAGTACAAGAAACGGAAAAGAGGATTTGTCATCAGGAAAAGGAAATGAGACTTCCTTAACGCCCAATATCAGGAACCCGCAAAAATACCCCCAAATCGGTCGTTGACACCGTTAACGATCTAACGTCAATCACTTCCATCAGTTACGTCATTCACAGCTACCTGCCATTCCACGTACCCTGGGACAAATCAAACCGATTCTCTTTGTCTTCTATTGGTCAGAAGGAAGATCCATTCAGACGGATATCTCCAAAGAACCGTTACTCTGGAGAACAATCGCCCGAGTTGAGTTTTCACGGTTCGTTACAATTGAAACCTGTTTTTGTCTATGGTCAACCATTATCGTAAAAATAATACGCACATTTTTTACTTTCGTCCAACCAAATACCTAACTTATTAAACCTTCTCTGTTGGCTCTTGTCCTCTGTAAGCTATTAGTAAAAACATCATGTATTATCAATTCAACCATATATATATGTATATCTCGAGAGGTATTGTGAGAGACTGTTAGGGATATGAAAGTAACTAAAATAGTATATTTCTCGGTATTTCAGGATTAAATAACATTCACGCTAATAGAATTATTTAGATATTTTAAACACGACATCAAAATGATTATTTATTTTCATATACATGCAAATATCTTCGATAGGGCTTTATAATGTTAGTCGTTGCTTTTGTGGCGCAAAAACAGTTGTAGCGTAGTAATTATATCCAGGTACAGATCTAGTTTTGAATAAGATTTTACCTTCTCATCAAGTGGTTCATACTCCAGTCAGTCCCAGTTTCATCATTAAACTTGTGGCGAGAAGTGATTGCATTTTACCTTTCCAACTGCGAGAATACGAAAAAAAGAAATGTTTAAATATATATATATATAAATAGACTAAACAGAATACATCCGTTTTTTTTTTCTTTACTATTTTACTTTAATAAATGTATACTGTTTCGGAATTAAAAAGAAAATAACATTTGTTCAACCCTTTGTAGAATCTTGTAGACAAGACTCACACTATTTGATAAATTGGTAACATTCTGAAATGTTAATGAACCAACGTATTGATTCAAAATTGCAAAGACTGCTTACAGTTTGGGAATTGGATCATCTACATGCCCAATTAAAGTGAGGAAGCCACCGGGTTTAAATTTGCACAGACTCAATCTTAGCATCACCGTCTTCGCGTGATTAGTCCGCGACCTGAAAACAATCTTATTACAAGTAGGCCGACATGAATTAGAATTATCTCTTAAAATCTGTATGCTCTGTATTCGACTCATAAGCCAATATGTTGAAAATGCGAAAGGGAAATCCTCATACAATAATCTGTACGACGTAGAAAAATAAGTGATGAGGTAAAAATGTATTCGAATATCACTAAACCGCCTAGTTTAGCCATTGCATAGCATGAAATGAACTTTTCATGAGATATTACAATATAAAAGCTAGGCTAATGAAAGGAAAGCACGAAATCAGACTTGTAGATTTCAGACTTAATATTATTATCTGATTATATCCTTTTAACCTTCTTATTATATGCGCCGAGTCACTTTAGATCGTGGACTCTCATCGCTCTCAACAATTTACTATCCCATGCAACTTTTCCAACGTCATACTCTTTTTGCTTTCGTCCAACCAACTATTTCCCGGACTATATGAATTTAAAAACGGTTCAATGTAGACGTCTCTTCTTCTCAATCTTCCATCTCCTGACTTGCTTCCCCGATTACTATAATCTTCAAAAATTCAAGTGGAATTTCAATCGACATCTGGCACCTTGTAGTTGTTCGCCGTCCTTTATATCATTTCCTCAAACACGCCTATTTACTCTTTTTTCTCAATCTTCTGTAACCCATTACGTCCTAGAAACACTCCCGCCTTTGTTGGGGTAAAGTTTGTTTTTTTGGCATACTTAACCTCTCGTTTTGCTATCTATTAGCTTAGGGCGGTAGATTGCTTGCTTCTTCCCCATCTTATTTGATTTCGGTATGTCCTGTGAGTGTCACATTCTACACGCCTCTTTCCTCGTTATGTGTTCAGATATATCAGCTGGATTTTGTTGGTTCTGTGTATAAGTGTCGTTTTTGCATATATATCATAAAGACTTCTTAGTTGCAGAATCATTCCGGCCACCGTATGCTCTGCAATCTTCTAGAAATCATGCTTCGGTTGCCCACAGTCTTCTCTTAATCTTTGAGGAGATTGCCCCAAATTGACTGCTGTGTAAGAGGTTGAATATTGCGTATAATTGTACGTGCTTTCCCTCGCTTCTAACGAAGTTTTCCTCTTTCTTTTGAATTAGCTTAGATTATGGAATGCATCTTTTGCTACCTCAACCGGCCTTCGGTTTTCGGTGTAACATTATCAGTCCACTGTTAAAATACTTCCGAGTTGTTTAAACTTAAGCGAACAGTTAAGCTATGAGAGATGTTCAGACGAAATAGTTTACTTTCTCGAAAAGTAACGCCTTCTGATATCCAAGCAATCCTTCTCGACCTACTGTAAGAAAATAATTCGTAGTATAATGTCGACACTTCTGTCTCCAGTAAGACTAAAGATCACGTCATTGCAAACCAACTGGCTTGCATAATTACCATTTCTTTGTATCCTTCGGAACAAGAAAATTATCAGTAATCTAATCGATTCTACAAGCCACTCGTTTACCATTTGACCATGTATTTTAACTTATTCTATGTGGTCTAATCTTTCAGAATGTGGTCTGTAAAAGGGGTTCACTACTTCTGGTCCTTATCTCACAGCAATATTTTTGCAATCTCTTCTAAACCCGGTCTTGGTTACCATTTACATATATCCATTATGTTGATTATGTGTTGCTTTCTATTGTCAATCTTCCCTTTCTATATCCCCTGTTATTTTCCAATTGTTCAAGCTTTCTTTCTTCATTATGCCACCTACCATATTTCATCTATCTTACTATAAATGTTCTTATTACACCAAATAATTACGGTATACGCTGTTAAGTTTGGATAATATGGTAGATTTTAAATTTATTTAAAATTATTTTATGTTCAATGGGATTTAGCATGAAGTGACAAGTTAGGATGCACACAAAATTGGTAGAAAAGTTTAACATAAATAATCGTGCAATGATCTTAGAATATAAATAGCCGACTAGGCCCGACCGCTCGGGCGGAATATTCTGCTTGAGTACACAATAATTAAAAAAAAAATTAATAGTCTATTTTAGATTTGATGTATTATTATCTTTTTGGTACTATTCCCCTTAAAACCTCAAAGTTACTCACATGTTCAATTCATGCCATTCTAAATATCTTTCTATACAACCAAATTTCTGTTGCATCGAGTCTCTTCTTCATCTGTCAGGAGATTGTCCAGCATTCGCTCCCCTATCGGAAGACTGATATCAAATAGCAATATAGTCATCTTTTTTTTCTTTAGAACCATTTCTTCGTTGTTTTTTAGTACATTTCTTATCTTTTGAAATGCATGTTTGACGTCTCCAAATCGCAATTCACAATATAGACTCTGCCTTATGCTGACAACGATATTTGTTGACTTCTTAAAATTGATGTTTATATCTTTATTATCAGATTATTTTACTAATATTCATGCGAGCTCTTCTAATATAATTTTTGTGTCTGATATCAATGACGTGCAATCCGCTTATCATATGTTGCTAAGATTGATAACAACACGATGCCAAATATTGTCTATTTTCAAGAGACATCGATACAAGTTATAATTAAGGACATCTTTGAAAAACAGATGCTAGTTTAGCAGGAATGAAACAATGAAGCAGATTATTAATCAGAGCTGAAAATAATGAATTCTAGCATTACTTTTTCAGAGCCAGCCCTCATTCGTCAGATATAAATTTGTTTTCATTAGCCGTAAACACACACACACACACACACACACATATATATATATATATATATATATATATATATATGTGTGTGTGTGTGTGTGTGTGTGTGGGCGTGTGTGAATCTGTGCGTGTGTGTGTGAGAGAGACAGGGAGAGAGCAAACTTGTGTAAACAACATTATTATTGGTACGTTTATTGAAATTATATATGCACTGATCAAAAATATATCTATTAATTCTTTTGAATTATATATATATATATATATATATATATATATATATATATATATATATATATATATATATATATAGAGAGAGAGAGAGAGAGAGAGAGAGAGAGAGAGAGATGGATAGATAGATAGATAGGGGTAAAATCTCCGACTGATGCCAAATCATTTGTGTTCGATCCTGCTTGAATCAATCTGAAGTAACCACATTAATTAACTGTGATATAATGAAACACTCTGTGGATGATAGTACACACAGACATACATGCATACCTGCATATATACAAATATACACGCACACTCAAGAATATATATATATATATATATATATATATATATATATATATATATAGTATGACAATGTATTGTTTTCTGTTTAAATTATTGTAAAATTATACTCGAAATTGTGGCCATTCCGTTGCTTTCAGCAACTAAAAGTGTTAATGTGTTGTTTTTTTTTTTAAATGTCCCTTTTTTTTACTCATATGTTATTTTATTTTGTGTTTCTCTACTATAGACTTTCTAGAATTTATTACTGGAGTTAATCTAAATCCATCTATCACTTGTTAACTTTTGTATCGATATAGTAGTTTATTGTTTTATACTCAATTGTGACAAATTTGATGTTGAGTTTACATAATTTCTTTTCGATTGTATCCCTGATTCAATTACTTAGTAGAATATTATATTTCTTGCATTCATTGTGTTTTTCAGGTGTGGACGCTTTTTGGTTTTGGAACATCTTATGAAATTTTCTAGATTATATACACCAAATTTTCTAGTTATATATCCATTTTTATAATATAATTTTATCATTTCAATATACTAAAAGAAAAATCAACAGTTTTCTGTCCTCAACTCTGATGACCAGTTTGTTCCGATAGAAATTACTATGAGACACCTTTTGTAATATTTCAACTATTGACGGGTGACTCTTGGATGTCTACCTAATATAAATAATTTGTTTCTGCACAAAAGAATGGTTATTCACAATCGTAGCCCGAAGTAATCGTCTCTTTCTTTCAACCAGTCTATCTATTTGTGCGTTTATCCATATTTGGTGTGGAGTAAGATTATAGGATATCACCGTAACTCCGAGTCCTGCTTTTAACTGATGTGGCTCATTCAACCGGACAATCTCTTAAAATCGATGACACAAAGTTACCAGACACGAGAAAACTATTTTGTTATCATAAATCTATTATCCATAGTGTTTGCATGTCTTTCCAGCAACCTTCGAAACTTTAACTCGAAAGTGACAGGAATTCTTAATACGTAATGCCATTGCGTTGCTGGTTGGATCTTTCATGCAATGAAGTTGAATATGATTGAATTTTTTCGTTTTACTCGAGGAAATTTTGCTAAAAACCTGCGTGTCTGCTGTATGATCTGGAAGTTTTAAGTTGAGTACGTACATTTCTTTTTAGCTTTTCTTACGCAATCCGAGTACACTCGAAAGCAACCTTTCAATTATGAATCTTCTTGTTCCACCATTATCAAATACCTTGCAGTCCTGATGTTTGTAAGCTTCAGTAATTATTTCAGATAATCCTATTTATGATTTTTTGGCTTATGAAATCATAGCTTTCCCTTAAAAAAAACACTCCATACAAAAACTGTTAGGGAATCCTTTTGTCAGAAATGGGAACAACATGGCATCACCAAAGTATTCTATATTTCAGAATTATTGCATCAATGCTATTGCACTGAATTTACTCAAGTATTTCTATCTCAAGTTTGATTTGCATGTCAAAGAGTAACAGATATACCAGATCGTGAGAGTATTGCAATCACTAACATTAAATGAGTTTAGTCAACTTTCATCTTCTGAGGACCTTTAACTTTTCAAATACGGTTAACACTTAGACAATATATATATATATATATATATATATATTCATGAATCATTCATACAAAAAACAAATGTAGAGGTTAATGTTTGAAATGTCGAGAATACATCGTCGCATAATATATAAATAAGATACATAAAACCCGAACCTGTATATGAATGCTATGATCCCCGTTTACAAATTCCAGTTGCATAATGTTTTTTTTAATTTTTTACAAGCTTTCGTCTGTTCCTACAGACGTCATCAGGCATGGAAGTAGAACTTGTTTTTACTTCTCAGTAATAAGAGGACAACGAAAATTGAGATGTAATCCGAAAAAATGCTATGAGAAATGTGTTATTGTTTTGGACGTTTGCGACACCATATCTCCCTTAAGCGTACTTTACATTTAAGAGAGATATGAAATTAACCCCTCCCTATACTATACCTTGTCTCTTTAACTATCCCCCTCGCACACCCTCCTGCTAAATTACAAAAATTACACTACCCATCAATTTTCAATATCATTTTTCCTTTCATTTCGTTGTTGGAATTGTTACCTGGCGATCCGGAGTCTTTTAAAAGGATTTTGGTGAAATAAATTATTGTAATGGTACCTTAAAGTGGTCTGTTTTTCATTAAATATTAGCTCTGGATTCACATTGAGCACTCAGGATTTCATCCTCCTTGGAATTACCCATACGGTTTACCAAGTTCTTCGTAACTTATATATATATATATATATATATATATATATATATATATATATATATATAATTATTTATTTAAAAAAAAATTATAACATAAATATGTTATAAATTCACTACAAAAATAGCCATTTTGTTTCAACACCCTCGGTGTCTTATCAAGTGATGACGTTGAATGTAAAATAAATGGTTTTAAAAGTTTCAAATTGATGGGTTTCGCAAGGGGAAAACGTTACAAAAGCTAGATTGATCAATCAAAATACAAGTATAGGAAAATTCAAAAAGCTTGACAACGAAGTCATGTTATAATATCTATTCAGATGTTTAAAATATGGGTAGTATTAAAAAAGAATTTATTCTAACCAATAATTATTAAAATCATATGATAAAATTTAATATTAAAATCAGAATCTGCTAATTTCAAAATCAAAATTTAATCGCTATTAAGTTTACAACTATAAAATTACTGGGGAGAAAAGAAGAAATATATGCTATTCAATTTATTTCTTCATTGAAATTACTTTAGCTAATTTTATATCCGGTCCTTTGACAATATGTATACATTTTTATCCTAAGAGTGTGTGAATGGGGTCCTAAACTCACACGTAAAACAAACACTTTTTTATACCAATTGTATATATATATATATATATATATTTGTGTGTGTGTGTGTGTGTGTTTACTTTGGTATTTAGGCAGCAATCTCTCTTTTACAGAAGCTTCGTTAAAAACGACTGATATATTTCTGCGGTCAGGGTTTAATTTAATTCTTCATCTGTTTTTATTTTCTATCCTGGATATATAAAACTATTTTTAACCAAAATAAATCAACATACAATCAAGCCCTATTAAAAAGTAAATTTAAACAAACACTAAATAATATAGATAAATCTATTAAAACACATCCTCTAAATAGGAAAAGGAAAATTATATGGTTCAAGCCGCCTTTCTGTAAACTTTCGAATATTAATATAAGGAAATACTTTCTTAAACTAATAGACAAACATTTTAGAAAAGAGAAAATATTAAAAAAGATGTTCAACAAAATGAATTTAAAAATTAGTTATTCCTGCATGAGCAATGTAGAAAAAATTATTAGCTCTCAGAATAGCTAAATTTTAAGTGAATTTCATAATAATCAACTACAAAAAGATCTTAATGCAAGCCAAAAGAACAAATCTACCTATAATTGCAGGGAAGGATCCGTTTGTCCAGTAGAGGTATTATGCATGGCAGAAAACGTAATATACGAAGCTAGAATTTTCCCCAAAGAAGATATTAAACAGAAGAAGATATACATAGGAATATCGACAGGAAATTGGAAGCAACGTTTTTATAACCATCGCCAAGCCTTCACAAATAAATTCAAGAAGCATCAAACGACTCTATCAAAACAATATTGGGATTTGTTGGAAAGCAACTTAACCCCACAAGTAAAATGGAGAATCGTCTCGAGGGAGAGAACTCCAATAAACTTCAGAGACCGATGTAACTTGTGCATTAAAGAGAAAATCCTAATAATAAGGCAGAAAGATCCGGACATATTACTGAACAAACATAACGAGTTGTTTTTTAAATGTAGACAAAAAAGTCACCTCAATTTAACTAAATATATTTAGAAATAACTATATAAAAAGCGAAAATATTACTTTTGTTTTTGAAATGAATGTGTGAACACATGGATTCTGTGCTTGTTCGTATGTACTCTAAAAAAGTAGATGAACTTAGACATTTGTATGCGAATTTATATATATATATATATATATATATATGTATGGGCATTTTGGATAAGGGTGTTTATATGCATATATGTGTTTGTTTGAATTGTAGGCGCATATGAATATGTGTATGTGCATGTATATATGTATATATATATGCATATATATGGGTTTGAATATATACGTATGTGGTATGTATATGTGCAAACGTTGTTTTTGGCTAGGTATTTTTGTATATATATGTGTATAAGTATTTTGCATGTAGGTATGTGTGTATATATGTGTATATATACGTATATGTATATTTGCGTGTGTATGGATATATATATATATATATATATATATATATATATTGTTTTGGATATGAAATTGCATGTAATCTATGTATGTATGTGTACATAGATGTAAATATTTGAGAGTTAATATTTGTAATACGTGTGAATATATGTATAACATAGTAATATAAATACATATGCATGTTTGGATGTTTATGGGTATAGTTCTTTTATATGCTTGTTTATGTATATAATTGTGTTATGTAAGTGTATGTGTATGTATATGTGTATATATGTATATATATATATATATATACATATATATATATATATATATATATGCATATGTATGCATATGTATGTATATGTGTATGTATGTGTATATGTATATGTGTGTGTATGAATGTGTGTATATATATATATATATATATATATATATATATATATATATATATATATATATATATATGTGTGTGTGTGTGTGTGTGTGTGTGTGTGTGTGTGAGTGTAGAATGTATTCCAATGGAAGGACATAAGGTCATTTTAATTACTCTTATTAATATTTCATCTCACTTTCTCCTTTAATGTTCTATAATCAGAATTATGAGAGTGTATATTTATCAACTGGAGGTATTTTTTTTTTAAATTGATAATTTAACTTAAATTTAAATATACCACTCTTTAACTATCAATATTGATAGAAAATATTAACTTTAAAAAAAAATATATAATTAAACACTTCAGATGTAACCTAAAATTACACAAAAATCTAAATATATTTCAAATATGAAAATATATGTAATTATTTATAAATGTATGTGTATGTAATTTATGTATGACTATGTATAGGTACCTGTGTATATCGCAACATGTGTGTCTATGTGTGTATTTGCGCATGTAAATAAACGTATGTATATATGAGATTTGCATGCATATGTATGTGAGATTTGCATGCATATGTATGTATAAGAAGAAAGCAAACTCTTTAATAGTACCCTCACATATTACTCCTTAATTAAACCTAAACTTTAAGCAAGTAAGATTACCCATATAAAAATAATGACAAATTGCATTTATAAATTAGATTAAATGTAAAACTAATAAAGATGTAATCGTAACTCTTTTTACAATATTAAAAATGTACGATTGGTCGGGTAAACAAACTATTATAATTTAAACTATTTTTTAATATGTTCTCTATAAATGTGTTAATAAATATAGTATTTAACTTATATTAAATCCCTAAACTATTTGTTTAAAAAAATTAAATATTTAAATTGATAGCCAACATCAAGTTTTTTTAGACATCTAAATTTCTATCAAGCATTAAAATCTATTCTTTACATAAATTGCTAAAACCCAATTACAGATTTTTTTTCTTTTTACTTCCTTCTCCCTCTTCTTTCTTTTTCCTTTTCCCTTTTTTTCTTTTCTTCCTACTCCCCTCCCATTTCTATATATCACTTCCGTTAAGTTAACAATCTAAATAGGTCATGGTCTGGTCACTCCTCCTCCCCCAATATAAAGTATACTTGAGAGAATTTTTTTAGACATCTAAATTTCTATCAAGCATTAAAATCTATTCTTTACATAAATTGCTAAAACCCTATTACAGTTTTTTTTCTTTTTACTTCCCTCTCACTCTTCTTTCTTTTTCCTTTTCCCTTTTTCTTTTTTCCCTACTCCCCTCCCATTTCTATATATCACTTCCGTTAAGTTAACCATCTAAATAGGTCATGGTGTGGTCACTCCCCCTCCCCCAATATAAAGTACACTTGAGAGAGATATGAAATTAATCCCTCCCTATACTCTACCATGTCTCTTTAACTACCCCTTTTACACTCTCTATTAAATTACAAAAACTTACACTACCCATCAATTATAATTTCATTTTTCGTTTCATTTCATTTTTGGAAGTGCGATCTGATGATCCGGCGTGTCCTTTAAAAAGACTCTGGTGAAATAAATTAATATAATGGTAACTTGAAGTGGTCAAATTTTCTTTAAATATTAGCTCTGGATTTACATTGAGCTCTCAGGGTTTCATCCTCCTTGAGATTACCCATACGGATTATCAAGTTCTTCATAACTTAACTATACATATATATATATATATATATATATATATATATATATATATATATATATATATATATATATATATATGTGTGTGTGTGTGTGTGTGTGTGTGTGTTTAATTTAATTTTTCTTGTGTTCGGACAAGGGTTTTTCTTCTGGACGCAAAGTGTTTAAAAAATGTTAAAATATTCTGCATTTCCGAGCGCATTTGGCTATACTTTTAACCCTTATCAAGGATCATATTATTTTCACTTTTTAACTAAACACTGCAAAGAACGAACATTATTTACGCGTTCACATACTCCTTAAGGATTTGTGTTCCTATTTCAACCGTACCCATAAATAATTACATTGGTCAATATGTACATGACAAATCAGCCGATTTCTGTTCCACCTATCCGACAACAGCTCCATTAGAACTCATTTAAAAAACACAAACAAACCGAAAAATCTCCAACCAAAACATTATATTAGAAAATGCAAGCCTAATAAACTCATCCACGTGTAAAAACAGACTATACTTAATGGAAGCCATAATAAAAGAAAAGAAAAAATCCCACACCCCATAACATTAACTACGGATTCGGCTAAAATACGTTGACCGTGTTTGTAAAATATAACATGCCTACAACTCTAGATACATATACACAATTAATACATTCAGTTATACAGTAAAATTAGATCATGCTTTATAATGGCTAAATATATAGCCGAAGAGGCTCGGAAATGCTGAATATTTGTACAGTTTTTACAAACTTTGTGTTTAGAAAAGAAAGCACTTGTCAGAACAATAGAAAAAGAAATAGCTTAATCTCAGTACCGTGTCAGTCGTCTTTAACGCAACGTGTATAAAAGAGGGATTGCTGCTTAAATTCACAATATATATATATATATATATATATATATATATATATATGTAAGAATGTATGAATATGTGTGCCTGTCTTTGTGTGTATCAACTTTGTGCTATTACAACTGGATACAATTTTACACCGAAAGCATAACATTCGTCGGAAAACATGCCTTTATTTTTCTTATTTAGAAGATTTCCTGCCCGTTATCTTTAGAGGCATAAATCCACATACCTCATACACTTTTCTTACGTACATGTTTTTATTTAATTTAAATATATTGGAAGCTATGTATACAGAAAAATACACTCATGTTGGAATGATTGAACAGGAAATCTAAGTCCTCATTTAACATACACGCATGACTTTCCTCAGTTACATTATCCATCTCGAGAGATCGGAATCACAAATGCCAAACTCTATGTCATATTCACTGTTTATATTATTCGGACTACTGTCCTTATCTTTGTCGCCATATTTATTGCAGCGTTTCGGCCGTTTTACGCCCCGACCTCTTTCATGTGGTTGGAATGGCGAACTGAAAAAGGGCCGGAGCATACAACGGCCGAAACTTTATAATAAATATGGCGACAAATAAGAGAACAATAGTCCGAATAATGTAAAGAGTGTACATAATACCTCATCTCAGAAATATAGAAAGATGCTATGTCATATTGTTTTATGACATTTATTATATCAAATTTGAAAACCATCTCGCATTCTTATGGAAAAACGACGATAATGATCGGAATTCCTATTGGGTTCCAAGAAAAAAAGGTACTCGAGTTCCATAATCGTTGGCGTATATCATATACACCGAGCTATGTTTTTATGTCTATACTCAAGATAACTGATGGAAGTCGTTCTTAAGCAGAACTAACCGATGTCTGTCCTGTTTCTCGTCTTCATATATCATGATCAGAACGCCTTAGAATGATTGACTCTGGTAACTGACAGACACCACGAGATAATTCTACCGACAATGTGGTGTTCCCATACACATAACCGTCAAATCAGTTCAGCTATATTTAGCATCTATGCGATATGAACAAGAAACTTATAATGCAGATAGTTTAACACCACGACACTGTACATAGATTTTTCCTAGGTTAATTGAACACTGGTTCGTTCGTTAATTGAACACTGTGGGAATATGCTACTTTGCAATAATCCACTTTTAAATATATCTTTTTGAACTGATATTACAGTTTTGTGTTGGTCGAAAATACCTTGAATCCAGTGACTCCATATTTCTACAAGGCAATGTTAAAGCTAATGAATATGCTAGGGAAAATTTGCTAAGTTCCAATAATTTACAGTTGTAATTGCATTTTTGAACA
The DNA here is from genome assembly GCA_963932145.1 of Acanthosepion lycidas. Taxonomy (NCBI): domain Eukaryota; kingdom Metazoa; phylum Mollusca; class Cephalopoda; order Sepiida; family Sepiidae; genus Acanthosepion; species Acanthosepion lycidas. Next base: position 43,124,428 of record OZ010579.1, read on the forward strand.
GATAGTAGGGTTACCGTTGGTCGAAGTTAAATTGAATCCAGTGACCGCCATATTTCAACAAGGCACTTTGAAAAAATGATGTGTATCCCATAAAGGTGTAAACTGTTTTAACGTGCTAGCATGTTGATCCAATCTTAAACACAAATACGTCAGTGAAAGCAAGTTTAGGCCCTGTCGTGACTATTTTAAAATCCTTCGTTGACATTACTAGGATATTTGAACAGGATAACATTGTATTGACAGGTTTATTTTGTCAAGGATATATCCGCCGAATAGTTTGGTCACCTGACAGCATGAGACTAATTGATCATTCATGGTGGAAAATTCTCTTCCAACAAAAGATCCTTTATCTAAAATCATCAATAAGGTGAGACATTTGTTAAGAGGGCATGGCGCAACATATTTACTAATTTCTTAAGACCAGTTCTGGAATTGATAACAGGTCGGGTTGAAACACCTTGCCAAGTTCAAAAGAAATCTAAATGATATTAACCATATATCCTATGAATTTGACACCTCACTGGCTAAACACATACATGAATACACACTTATGTGGATGTCAATGTATATGGTTATGTCCTTGAGCTGATGTCCCTAAGTATTTTACTTAGAAGTATACTTTCCGTAAATGAATTTTTTTCATAATGCGTTTTCATATAAGTAATACATTACAGTAAGAATATTTTCACGACACAAGAAATTTATTAGGCACACAATATGGATGTTTTTAATCATTTTTTTTTTCGATTTCCAATACTTGACTTAATTTTTGCAAGATTCATAACGTCAGTCTCATTACAAAAAATAACGTAACATGCAACGTTACTTTCATATGACCGGTTATTTTCAGTTTTCCTTTAAGATTTTTTCTTTCTTTTGATTTCGATTTGTTATCAGGTAAAAAGAATTCCCTCTTTAGGAAATTGTTATCTTGTTTGATTATAATAATGACACGACTGTTTGGGATCCAATGACTCGATTTCATGATGAGTTTGCAAAATTGGATTGTCTTTTCTCACTTTTCACTCTTCTCTCGTTTTTCATTTCTTAGTTTTTAATGTATGAATTAAAAAAAAAAAAATTGTGGAAGTTTGAGAAAATTCAATGTTTGTCATTGTCGTTTTTGCACTCAAGTCCTTTGTAATTTTCATGTGTTGATTAAATTTCCCTTTATGTTATCACTCCGTGCACCTACTGGTATATTTTTCGTAAAAGATTATTTATTGACTGTCATTTTAAAACATTTGCGAGTCAAATTTTATCCTTCGCATTTTTACTAATGTAAAGTATGTCGTTTGTTTTTATGATAATGCTTCAAAAACGTCTGACAAGCAAACAAAAAAAAACAATTTTGCTTTATAAATTTGGAAAGGTATTCTAGGGTTTAAATTTTCAATGATATTTTTGTATCCATTAGATGTCAATATAATTGTAAATACTACATATGGATATTTTCGAAGACGCTTCCATTAGTGATCATTTCATAAGTAGAACTATTTGCATCAGTCTGTTTGTCATTTTTCACATTCATAAGAGCATGTATTCTGCCGCAACAATGTTAATTCTCTGTGTATCTAGACTATTGCTCAAACTCTAATGAACCATCTCATTAGTGTGTCTTTTTTGCAGCAAAGTTCACCTTGTACCAGGTCCGCATGGGGAACTCGAGGTAGTTTGTTACATTAAGATGCAGTTCCTACGAATAGGAGAGGAAGATATTTGCAAATCGGAAACTTGAATAGGATAAGATATTTGCCATCGGGAAAGATCCTCTCGAAAGTTGGTTCCACAGAGCAGAAATTCCGTGGGAAGATGTTTGATTTGAACACCTAGGGAATATGGGTGATTTCCTACAATGGGTGTGGCATTTCACGTGCTAGCCGTGAAGGTTAGAACTAGTATAAACAAGTATTTTACGTTATTCTAGCTCTTTTTAGAAGTAGGAACAGAGTAATGAGAAGCTTAGCACGTCCCGGACTGGGCTGCTCTCTGCTAAAATATGACGTTTTATAAAATTAAGCCTCTCCATAAACATTTATTAAAAACTGGTATTTTTGCAACATTCTTTTCTCCAAAATAAATTTTCCTGAAAACTGTTTTGTTTTGCCCTGTTTCAAAAGAGCAGCCAGTTTAAAAGAGCATTATTGTTTTGAAAAAGAAAAAAGAAAAAAAAAGAAAAAAAAAGAAAAGAAAAGAAAGTAACACTACCCTATTTACCATAATTGTACTCACCTTATGCTCTATATCACAATTTTAATTCTGATCTCTTCGTTGACAGAGCTCTAAAAACTCAGTGAGGATAAAATAAATTGTTTTCATTTAGTGCCTCGAAAACTAAACTAGGGACGTTTCATCCTCACCGAGCGGACTACAAATTTTGGTCGATCGCGATGAAAGAGTATATTGTCAGGAAGCCTATGTCACCTTTACGCGCGTTTTAGACCTAAGCTTACATCAGAGACCAAGTGCATCACATGCATACAATCCGTCACTAATAGACAAAATGCTTGAAATATATTTGGTTCCCTGTATCATTTTCATATGTACCTCACTCTTCCTAATCTCTTCTTCATTTACAAGAACCAGACCAGGCCGAAAATGGAGTACTGTATCATATATGGGCTAGATCTGCCTCACAACCCCATAAGTTTGATAGGGTTAACATGTCTATCCCTGTCCTTGTGGATATTTACTTAACCCCCGACTGAGTCAGGTTGTGACACAAGGTCAGTTTTTAACGTGGGGACCCGAATGTTTTCACTCGGGCCGCTGGTCCAAGCTGGTCTTAGCTGGTCGTAGCTTGTCTAAGCTGGTCTAAGCTAGTCATAGCTTGTGTTAGCTGGTCATAGCTGTCCTAGCTGGTCTAAGCTAGTCATAGCTGGTCTTGGCATGTCCTAGCTGGTCGCCGGAGCTGGTCCAAGATAGTCCTAGCCGTGATACCACCAACCCAGGGACGAGCCCTGTCCTTGTGAATGATAATCTATTTCCCATTCTACTATCCTTTTCCCACCAATGAAATGTCGTAATCCCTTGGAACATGTTCAAACGACCTACATTCCGAGTTTGAATCGTTCTAACCTTCTGGATA
>OZ010579.1:43127715-43140215 GCA_963932145.1 Acanthosepion lycidas
AAACTCCATCTGGCAGCAAGTCATCTGATCAGGTAGTTTTAACGATCGTCGAATCACCACTTAATTGATGTTTGTTTCTAAGTTTCGCCCTCACCCATAGTGGTAGCACTTGACAGGGACTCAGCTAGAGACAAATAGTTTACACCCAAACTGGGCTCAAAACTCTATGAAATTATAAAAATATATTTTTACAGTAAAAGTACCAGCAATACATTATTGTCAGAGAAAAATACAAATACATGAATATTGCCAGAAATACATTTGAAAAAGACATTTTTGTAAAAGAAATTGCTAATGCGGCGCCAAAATTAATTTACGACATTAAATGAACCAAAGGAATTAATATGCCTCTAATCAAACAAACATCGACACGTAATATTAGGTTGGTGCAAAAAATAATGTCGTAATAATGTCGTTATTTGACGTTAAAAATACATCAAAAAACGAAATTATTACGACATTACTTTTGCAGCAACCTAATAGTTTTTGAGGTTATAGAAATTTAATATCGGTATTAATATTATTATTATTATCTATTAATTTGCAATGACAGCGATAGAGACAATTCGATTAGAAATAGTGTTATATTAGAAAATAAAATGTTAGAATTTTTTATTTATTTACAGGTAGCGTTTAACTGTGTAAAAATTAATGTCTGCTAAATACTAGTATATTTCCCTTAAAAAAGAAGACATAATGGTAAAGGAGTCAAGTTGAATTTCTTTCTTCTTTATCGAATTCCAGTTTATCCTTTCCTGGAATCCATTCCACTACATCAGATCATGCCAATATTAGGTTGGTGCAAAAATAATGTCGTTTTCTAACATATGTTACTATGTGATAAAACGACAAAATTTTTGCAGCAACCTAATAATAATAAAAAAAAACAAAAAACTCGCATTATATTGATCAAATCATTTTTTATACATTGGAATTTTGAAATATTTATCTCATTTGATATTTTTTTTTTTTTTTTTTTTTTTTTTTTTCACTCATAGAACATCGTATCTCCTATCTGAAATATTGACTTCTTTTTAGGAACTAGAATTACAGTCCCTTGGCCTACAATATGCCATCATTTACAATTTCTTAAATATTTGCATATATTTAAGAGTAAATCTACGTGTCTCAACATTTTCTATTGATCTGCATGTCCATATTCAGTCAGTTGATCAATTCCAAACGACTAGCATTACTTACACACCCATAGCTATTCTTGTATACCCATGAGATAATCTTCTGTCTTGCCTCTCATAGGATTGACAGTTCTATTTACATCTCAGTACAAGTGACATTTATTATTCTGCTACGTGTAGTTTGTATCGGATATAATTAAATTATAATACACTTCCAAAAAGAAGTCATATGTGTAGAAACGCAATGAATTGGTAGAGGAAAATGTGAAGCTATATTTTCTACTAGTTTTTAGACAATGTTTTCATAGAAAAAAAAATTCTATACTCACCTACTGATGATGTGATCAAGATGATAATTAAGTATTGTCTTTAAAAAAGTTTTTCATTACAATATTTATATCTTATTAATTTACGATTCGTTTAATAATGGTTAAATACGAATTAGATTTTAGCAATTTGAAATTTCTAGGGTCATAACGAGGAAAGAAAGCTTTGAAAATTTGATACTCACTGGAGAGAATGAAGCAAGTGCGGCAGAGGTTAACAATGTAAACCTATCGAGGAAGCTGGGTAAATGGATTTAGAAATGACAGGTTGTTTTAAGGATCCATGATCTCAGCATTGAAAGGGTATAAATAAGAATTAAAAGAGAAGAAGAAGAAGAAGAAGAAGAAGAAGAAGAAGAAGAAGAAGAAGATTTAGTAAAAATAATGATTAGTAGTCTTCAATTTCATATATTTTTAATATTCGGAATTTAAAAAAAAAGTAAATCAAATTAAATCATAATGGTGTACATTTGAATTTATTTATTCCATTATTTGTCCAATTCAACTATCATTATATCTACTCTACTAGAAATGATGTGCAAAAATACATATTATTCAAATTATTTTTCAGTACTTGGAATTATAAAATTTTATCTCGATTTATGTTACATTGTTGTCTATTAGAAACCTGATATATAATAACAGAAAAACCGGGTTCCTCTTGTTTGAAATCGCAACAAATATTTCCTGGACTACATTCGGCGATTTCTTTAAATTTCAATGTCTGAAAAAGGTTAATGCTTTCATTCATAACTACAGTTCCTGATTTATACAATTTCTCTTGATCTGCCATAAAACCAGCCACAAAAAACAAAAAAAAGTTGAACAATTCCAAACCATTCACATTTCATACATAACGTTATCTAATTTACTACACGTCTGAAAGCTAATATCCTGCAAATAATCTCTTACTCAATTGTATTTCATTGTTATGACTATTCATAAAATCTGGCCTTATTATTTTAAGAGCGGCTGTAAGTGATAACGATATCAAATTAATTCCTCTTCGAATTTGATTACATAATTATCGGTTGTATATTGCGTTCATCATGACACAAACCATGAATATTTTATTTCAGACTTTATCATTTATTCACTGTGAAGTAACGCTGTTTTTTCTATGATTACTGTTTGCAGTCGTCCTGCCCACGCCTACTTTGGTTTAATGGCATAGACAGCGAAAGAGTGAAATTTTATATCAACAGAAATATCATAATACATGTAAATATGTATACCGCTTTCTTCTGATATAATTTACCTCCTGGTTATATTTCCGTTAGTTTCATATAAGGGTGATATTAATCAGTGTTTATGAGCAAAATATTCAGCATTGATTGAGCGAGAAATCCGTGCTAGTATCGACTGAAAGTTTTAAAATATTAGTTTTAAAATGAAAAAAAATAACTTTCTAAAGTCCATCAGTCTAGCCAGGATTGTTGGGGAGTTCCTTCAAAACTATTTGTTTGAATGAATTTGGAAAAGCCCCATCATTATATCAATTTGAGTTACATGCCTTATCGATTTTTAGTACATTCTGCCATCAGGTGATGTGGGTTATGTTATTGAAACAGTCACTTTTTATTATTCATTCTGAAGCGCCAGTCCACGAAATTCGAAGCAAGTACGTCTCTTTTATGGCCTACCTTCTGTTAATTTTTGTTTTCATTTTCATTGAAGAAATCTGTTGAATACAATGTAAATTACAAATATTTCTGAATTATTTTAACATAGTAATTTGTAGCGCTGTGTGAAACCACTCCTTACATGACCTATTGTATATTCAATGTCCTTTACTCCTATGCGAAATTTGTCATAATCTATCAATACACCGAGTTATTAAAGCGTTTAGCTTTTACTAATTTCACGTCATGAATACAAAGCAAAACTATAAAATCTGATTATCAAAATAAACACTAATTTCTAAAATGCATCATTAGTAGAAAATGAAAGGAATATTTCATTAGTACAAACTTCTTCGTGAAAAATATTTTCTACCTAGAAATCGGCATTCAAATTTGGCTCGATGTATGATCATAGATTACATATGTGTGGGAATGTGTGCGTGCATGGCTGTCAGCTGTTTAAACCGTGATTTATTTTAAGAAGAATAATATTATGAAACGCAATCATGATTTTACATATACCAATCACATACAAATTGAAAATAAACCAAGTTTTCTCCCCATACCTATCTGACTCTCGCTTTAAGCCCACAAAGTACCTAATTTTTTTCACGTACCATCAGTAACGACTACATATAATCGAACATGCTAATTCATTATAAGTACATAATAATTGATAAAATAGTCAATGTATTTAATAACTGCTAGAGTATTGTATATACATAACATTATTTACATTATTGTGAGTACATAATAATTGTTAATTTCAGTTAAATAATTGTTAAATCTTTTATGTATCTAACGATTGATAAACTATTGTACTTCATTCATGTTAAATTCCATAAGTATGTAATAAATACAAAATTAATTTAAGTGCCTAATAGATATTAATATATTGTAAGCATCGAATTAATTTAAAGTATTTCAGTATCTATTAATTGTTAAAGTATTGTAAATATGTACTAATTGTTAAAGTAGGGTAAATATTTTATAATTGTAAAATAATAGTAATTCTGTAATAATTGCAAAAACCTTATAAGTTTATATTAGGTTGGTGAAAAAAATAATGTCGTTTTCTCACATATGTTACTACGTGAGAAAACGACATTTTGCACCAACCTAATATATTTTTGTGCGAATTTCTTTGATGAGGAGTTATCAATATTTACCCTATTTTATACGGATTATTGTCATCATCTTTGTTCTTATATATGCATTCAACTATTGTATCACATGCATAAAAAAACTTATGTAAATGACTAATAATTGTTATTTACTCTAAAAATCAAATAATTATTAAGCAAGTATCTAACATTTGTTAAATGTTTGTAAGAAACTGATAATTGTTAAATTATTGTTATTTAATAATTTTGAAACTATAGGAAGTATTTAGTAATTGTTAACTTATTTTTTAATAATTGAATATTTGACATTGTTATATATATATATATTAAAATCATAATTAAATCATAAAATGTTTGTTAGCCTATGTTTGTGAATATATATATATTCCGAGAAATCAATTGTTCAAAATGATTGTTTGTAGGTACTTGGTACGTACACATGTCTTACTGTTACACATCTCCTTTCAAACATTTTAAAATTTCACTAGAATTTATTCATTCTATACGTGATTAAAAACACGACCAGTATTTTCTTTTAAAAATAACAAAACATTGATTTTATATGATGAAGGTGTATAGGAATATGAGGTAGCAAGTAACATTTAAGAGACAGCGAAGACCAAAAAAAAAAAAAAACCTTTACAGACATTTTGTAAAAAATGAAAGGCAGGGAAAAGTGTGAGAAAACGCCCAATATGTAATAGTCCTCGGAGTTTGTATAAGGTACTAACAATCATCTGAAAGAATATGGTAATTTGTTAAAATTATAAACCGTATGTACAATCCGATAACTTGGTTTAAGGTGTATTCTTAAGAAACAAAAAAATAAAGAAAAAAATAACGGCAAAATTAACTTAGTTAAAGTGTCAAGTATTAACGAATATAGATGTATGGAATGTAATGATATCCAGCGTTGAAAACAGGCTTAAGCTGCATTCTAATCACGTGGAATTGTGAGCAGGTCTATAAGAAAGATAAGGTACCTACGTTGCATGTGATCAGTCAGCTTTGATTCTTTTATCGATATATAAAATGTGACTGTTCCATAAATTTAATTAATACTAATGGTAGTTTCAATGCTACGAATTTATGAAGGACCGTTTGATAACCTTTGTTATGAAATGTAAGAGTCGTCTTGCATAATGATGTCGTTAATATTTTGTAAAATAAGCCAGTCTGTTAAAATAAACAACAGACAGTTAACTTGTGATTAGTGGCAATAACAGTGCTGCCTCAGACCGAAACGTGCCGTAGCAGAAAGGACACATTGAGAGATATTTTTTGTAGGCGACCTATTTGTTCTTGTCATGGTAAGGATTCTTTACTGATGTGCCTTACAGAGCACGCTGTTAAAATACTTCGCGTATTCGTAAATATTTCTTGAATTCATTATGGCATTATTACAGAAATATCGACGGCTTGATTACGTTTAATTTGAGAATAAGCTGACGTCGGGACAATTAACGATTGACAAAGATGGAACATACCGGTTATATGTGTAGATATGGTCTTTGGGAAATTTGAAATAAATTTATTTGATTTTTCCGAAGTTTCCTCACACACACACACACACACACACTCACACACACACACACACACACACACAATCGCAACCAGATATTAATGAAAACTTAAGTAATTCTTTACACCCAACACACGGAAAAATTGAAGAATGCTGAAAAATCTTATTAAGATAATAATATTTCCTTTGTCTGTCATATTTAACGAAAGATTTTTAAAAAGAATGCTTGCTGACTTTATATATATATATATATATATATATATATATATATATATATATATATATATATATATATTGATCATACTAGCACATACCTATATATTAGATATCTTTCCATTGTCTTGGTCATTGTATATGCAAATCAATTAAATCATAAAATGTTTGTTAGCCTATGTTTGTGAATAATTTTAAAGTCCTTACAAAACAAGGTATGCCATTTGAACACATGTCTTAAAATCATACATATCTTAAAAATACACATAGCCTTTTGTGTATCTAACATATATATATATTTTCTAGTATGCATATATATATATATATATATATATATATATATATATATATATGTGTGTGTGTGTGTGTATTGTCACTGAAAACATTAGTGTTTAAGATCAAAAGATAAATGAGGGACAAATTTCCAGAGTTTTATCTTATTTAGTTGTGCCAATCAATATAACACATTTTGTTTGAAGACACACTTGATACAATAAGCAAAATTACTGGAACACGGAACTGACAGGGGTTTCAGTTGTCAAGTCTTCATTTTCTTGTTAAAAATGGTAAACAAATAGGAAGTCGGTCGAAATGTCTATGGGAGAAAAGCGAGATATTTTGAAGCTGGGAAAAGAATTAAAATCGATCAGAGGCGCTGGATAAAATATTGGGCAGAGCCAACACATCAATTTGGAATCTCATGAAAATGAAAGAAGCTACTGGTCACTTTTCCAGCAGACAGACAACACGCCGACCAAGCAAAGCAACAGCAGTTGATGACTGAAATTGTGAGTGCTGTGAGGGAAACAAAAATGTATAAACACTGACATCACCACCAAACATCTACATTGAGAGTGTGAACGTTTCACAATCCACCACTGGAAGTATTTTTCAAAAGTAGAAATATAGTAGCTAAACCACAAGATTCAAACCACTCATCAACGATAAAAAATCGAATAATAGAGTGGAACTTGCAAGGAAGTGCAAAGATGAGTGACAGAATTTCGTAAAGGTTTGATGGACTGATGAGACGAAGATTAATCTGTATCAATGTGGTTGTAAGAACAAATTGTCGAGAGATTACATTCTGCTTATCAGCGAAGTAAACAAGCCCTAATGTAAGTCATGGTGGAGTCAGTTTCTTGGCATCTATTTGCATAGATGCTTCTGAGACAGGCTCGTTCATATGTATTGATGATGTAATTCATGTTGGTATCAGCAAAATAAATTCAGAAGGTTACAGTATCATTACGTCCGCTAACTTACAGAGAAATGAATCCAAACTATTCCGGAGGAAATTTTTCATGCAGCCGGATTATGATGCAATTATATTTCCATAACAACAAAGGACTTAATGAAGGAAAAATATGAACATTTTTAGACTGGCGAAGTCAATCACAGGACTAACTCTATACAGCATGCACTTAATCTCCTGAAGATGAGACTGAAGTTAGAAATCGCCCGAAACTCAGGTATTACTACAGTAGTTACCATGCCAAGCATGTTTTAGAGGGTTTGAAGTATAAACCGGTTTCGAATTCAAAAATGACGCTTTAGGAATATATATATATATATATATATATATATATATATATATATATATATATATATATATATATATATATATATATATATGGTGCGATGAGTAAATTGTCTAAATTAGGCAAAAATGAAAACGACACTGACATCTCATAATCATCAAGTGGTCTGCAGTCTGGGAAGTTAGGTGGCAGGATTTATGGGCAGATGTGGTTACAGAAAATGTCTAATAGCGATTATTGGGTTCGCCTGCTTGTGTGACACAGTGCAGATTCCTTAGTGTTGCCAGACTAAGGGGCTTCCAGCAGCCACTCTCTTGACACACGCCTGCAGTACCTCCTCAAGCAACTTTACGTAGTTCTCCGTGTTTAGTCTGAGGCTCTGTGGTTAGATGAATGTTGGCATAACGTCGTCTACACTAGTGATCATTCTAAACACTGTGATGTGATTGGATATATCATCCAATTCCTGCCGAACCCTCTGCACTGTTCTCAGATTGGCACCCAAACTCTCTGAAATGCTCATATTCTTTCTTCCGGTGCAAATGACAAGCAGTACAGCATTTCGAAATTTCTGTCGGAGGAAATTCCGTAATGGTCCTTTTTTTTTTTACAGGACAGACCCTAGTATACGGTGCAGTCAACAAAATCGAAAACAAACAACACGCCTGCGCGAATCTAAAAATAAAAAATGGTGACAATAATGAATAAATACGTTGGTAGGTTGGTGGATGATCCAAGTGGTTTCTACTAATATAAAATACCAAAATTGATCAACAAAAATAGCTCAATGCAATTATTATACAGAACAAATAAATACAAATAAAGTAAGTCATAAAATCCAAAATTGCCTCATGAGGATTATAGACATATTTAAGGTGAAGATGGTGGGTATAAACCCTTAAGAGAACCGGTTTTATAAAATTAAGCATTGATATTAATCTTATAATATAAAACGGGTTTATATGAATAATGATATGTTAACTTGAATCTAAGAGAGTAAAGAAAATTGTTTTTTTTTTAATTTAATTATATAATGTAAAAAAATTCCTTTCTACTCTCAGTTTTAAATGAACACTTGTTTCTTCATACATATACAATTTAATATTAGATTGGTGCAAAAATAATGTCGTTTTCTCACATATGTTACTTTTATATATGATTTCTGAATTAATTCATTGATATATATATAGCCATGTTATATATCATTTTGAAGCGCGTTTTCGCTCTATCGAATCGTGTTATTCGTTACCGTTCTCAATCTCTTCATTCATTTTTTTTGCAGGCTTTTTGACAGCGTGGACAAAATTCAAATCCGCACGGTTTTCTTGTTCCAGTTCAAACTAGGCCGAAAAGATGCCGAGACAGCTCGTGATATCAATGATGCGTTTGGCCCAGGAACTCATAACGAACGTGTGGCACAACGGTGGTTCAAGAAATTTCGCAATGGTGACGAGAGCCTCGAAGATGAAGACGGTCGCGGCCGGCTAACTGCGGTTGATAACGAACATTTGAAAGCCTTAATTGAAGACAATCCTCGCAAAACCACACGAGAAGTTGCCGTTGAACTCGAGGTCGACCACTCAACAGTCGTTCGCCATTTCAAGCAAATAGGGAAGTCAAAAAAGTTGGATAAATGGGTGAACGATAATCAAAAAAATCGTCAAAAACGACTTTATTTTTGCACCAACCTAATATCATACGTTTAATATCCGGGTTTATTTATATAAAAAATTGTTCCCTTTACGGTAATACCTTCCATGCTTCCCTGACCACTGACTCGTGCCTATCCTCAGACGGGAACATTGAAATTGATAAATTCTGTATAAATTTTTAGACAGCTATCACAGGCAAAGTTCTGATTTCACTACGAACTCAATCTATATAGCGAGATTGAAGAAGACTGACGAAGTTTTCGTCGGTTGAAATAGGTCTCGAACCTATATGAAGTAATTGTGGATTTTATTCTTACATATATATATATATATATATATATATATATATATATATATATATATATATATATATATATATATATATATATATATATATATATATATATATATATATATATATACACACACACGTACGTACGTGGGTGTTTGTGCATATATGTGTGTGTGCCCGCACACATACACATATACACAAACATACAAATATGTATGATTATATGCCTTGCAGTTTGTTCCAGAAGATGTAATTTAACAGGGAAAGATATAATGTTTTTATATCGAACTTAATAATAGTCCAACTACTCCGATTAAAAAGGCAAAACAAAATATACATGGCAACGATTACCAACTTGCTAAAACAACTTATTCGCCATCTGGATAAATAATAGACAAGAAATTTGGACAGACATACATTGCCAGCACCTTTCAATAAATTTAATTGAAAAGAATGTTTGCTACAACAATACACCCTGTATGTTTGTGCGTAAAATATATATATATATATATATATATATATATATATATATATACATATATACATACATATATACATACATATATATATATATATATATATACATACATATATATATATATATATATATATATATATATATATATATATATATATATATATATATATATATATATATATATATATATAAAGACAGCCTTACGTTGGTCAGTGGTCAGTTCCTAAAGCGTCATTTTTGAATTCGAAACCGGTTTATACTTCAAACCCTCTAAAACATGCTTGGCATGGTAACTACTGTAGTAATACCTGACATTGTGAGTTTGGGAAATATAAGTCACAGTGCATTATACATTGTTTCCAAGCATATTTATAAATAATAGTAATCCCATTAAATAAGTCGAAATATTTCTATATTTTTGTATATCTTGTAATATAGGAATGAAACCTTTAAAAAATCGATATTGTCACCTCCTGTAGAGAAGGTCTGTATTAATAATTGCTCTAAAACTTTTGAACGAAAAAAGTCTATGGAAAAATGTGTAAGATGATAAATGATGATCTTCCGCCGGAAATTCATTGTCAACACAAAAAAACTAGTAATATACGAAATTCTATAAAAGGTAAAGAATAAATTTGTCAAACCCTAATTAGATCAGCAATAAATCACGACGAATACAACTATTGTTGCATATTGTCCTATTACCCTGTCACACCTGCTACTTTTCTCATACGGATGGTTGATACATATACTAGAAAAAAAAAAAAATTCTTTGCAATTCCAACATTGGCAGCCACGTTTTTTTTTTCCCTTTATTATTTATACAATTAAAGAAATGTGAATCCATAAGTCCGTAGATTGTCACGTGAAAACTTAACTATTCATTTGAAACTTTCACAAGATCTTTTTGGAATTATTATCCACTATTTAAACAAGGACATTAGTAAGGAATAAGCTTATGTTCAATAATGAATATTCATTTCGTATGTAAACAATTCCTCTTCCTTAGGCTGTAGACGTATTGATTTAACTTTGTGTAAAATAATAAACGTTCAATGTAAACCGAACAAAGGAAGAAAATTAAAAATTTGCGTGGGAAGTATTTCTTAGTCGGGCGAAGATCTTTTAAGCATTATTCTTATAATGAACAACTAATGAAAAAGAAGCAAATATATTTGACAAGTCCTAAATCTAGTATTATTAACATCATTTACATAAGAACTATTCAGCTATACTTTGTTGTTATTTTCACTGTGTTCCAGCCTTCGTGATCCCCGTTTAGCAACACGGACAATATATTAGGTTGGTGCAAAAATAACGTCGTTTTCTCACATATGTTACTATGTGAAAAAAAAAAAAACGACATTATTTTTGCACCAACCTAATACTAATGGATTAATGCATTGGATGATGAATTTTGTGAGATTGGAAGATTGAGTTCAATCCAAGGACAGGGTAGTCTGTGGCCGTGTACTCAGTATGAACAGAGCTATCATTATCTGAGCAATACTAAATAATAACTAGACTTTATTTCCTCATGCATGGCCATCGTGATATGAATAATCCAAAACGGTAGATTAAATATAGGGTTTTGTTCGATAACTCAGAAGATTAAATTATACCATTATATTTATAATTCAACAGACTATTAGTACAGAATGACCCCCAAAAAAGGGAATTTTTGCCAGAAATGAGCAAGTGGCAACACTGCGAGACAGTGACCGTGAGCAAGTAAACATTTCACTATTTAGAATTCAAGATGAAATTCACAGTATCCCAGCTGAGATGTTGCAGCAGTCAATGATGAATCTCAACAGCAGATTTCAAGAATGCATTCGTACAGGAGGACGCCATCTACAGGACGTAATTTTAAAAAAAATGAAATTTCCATCATTGTTTCTTAAATGGCATGTTTTAAGGTTTCAATTACTCTTGGTTTTATTGGATTGTTTAAAAGTTCCCGTTTTTTTTTTTTTGGGGGGGGGGTTCACCCTGTATTTTAATTTAATTTCTTACGCTTCTCGTTAGCTTGATATGGTTCTGATGGAACGTTTTAGCCTTAGCGAAGTCAATCTGCTTACGCGTAGTATGAATAGAAAACCTATCATAATGTTATTAATTTCAGATTGGTATTTGAATTAGGAAACATACCTAATGGATGAGTAAAGCGCCCTTTAAAACTACCTATTTTAAATTGTGGCAGTCAGTGTAGAAGGTGTACTAACCTAAGTTGCCCAAAGTCAGATAGAAAACATACGAGTTTGTCAAACAAGATCTCTATACCAGTGGCGTCGCTACGGAAATATTGCCATGAGATCAGTCGCAAACGATCTTGGAATGGAGTTTAACATGAGACCATCGGAAATTATATACTCCCAATAAAATCCATGCATTTCGAAGAGAACTAGACAACTATAGGGCGACCTGGGTATGACGGTAAACTACATCCGCGTCCTGGGTATGACGGTAAACTACATCCGCGTCCTGGGTATGGCGATAAACTGCATCCAACAGCAAGGTCTCAGATAATGTTTTCAGAAAAATAATGTTGCCAGCTCTAAGTTTTGAAACAATAATGTTGCCAGCTATACGTT
>OZ010579.1:43145215-43150215 GCA_963932145.1 Acanthosepion lycidas
CCCATATCGTTCCTACATAGAATTTATCAGATAGTTCATGATTCAATTCTGAGTACATTGAACATGTATATTTTTTTTATTTAATATCCATAAAAAAACACTGAAATAATTAGGAAGATATGAGGCAGGTATTTATCTGAAAGTCATTGTTTTCGGAAAAAAATATTGCTTCTCATGTGAATAGTGGTGATTGATACCGTGACAACGGTGGAAATCCTGCAAATACATTTAATATTACGTGAGAATTCTATAACAATGCCAGACACTTTGCAGGAATAAATGCCAAGCATTTTCTAACAATAATGTATTGAGTCACGATTTATTAGCAGCGCATTGAATAAAGTGTATTTGAATGCAAAAACCCTAAACAATATGTCACTTCGATGTCAAACAATAAGCTCAAGTGAATAGCAAATTTTAATTTGCGGAAAGTAATTCATTGATTTTTTTCGATATAACCATCTTTACGAAGAAAAATACATATTTAGGTAGTATATCTTTTTTTTCTGTCTAATCATGCATTATTACCGAAATAATATATTAGTTGGTAGTCTAAATATTTAGAGTTTTTTTTGCAGTTTGAATCTTCTAATAACTTTCAATTCTATCATTTTTAACAGTAAAAACGATTGCTTTAATATCAGCATGCATTAATGTCTACTTAATAGTATAATATGATGGTGATCTGAAAAGTTAGATATGTTTTAATTTAATTAAAGTCATAGCTACCTTTGTAAGTATATGAGTATGCATTTAGAAAATCTCAGATTTGATGAATCTATTTTTTTTTTAATTTTGGTTCTATTATTGAAGAAGGTACAATAATAATATCTTCAAAATGTTATAAGTGTTTTTTTTTTGTTTTGTTTTTTTTTTTTTTTTCGAATATGTTAAAGTGATTCTCAAGTATTAGAAGAAATATAATTTAAACGGGCTTTCCGGATGAATTAGTTTTTTTTGGGGGGGGGATTTTAATCTGAGAATTACGTCAACAATATTCCAGGATCGTTAGTTCCAACTGTGATTGATATTGATATATTAAATATATTATTTGAAAATGATCATACGGGAGTAAAATGCAGTTAAACATATGTGGATACGTAAGCAAACTTCAAATATAATTAAGCACAATCCTTTGCAATAAAAGTTATACTCCATACAGACAAAATTTAAACGGAATTCATATATTTCAATCAAATAAAATGACATAAGACATTATTTAAATATAATAATCTAAATCAAATTGAGTTTTATTTATGTCTAGAAAGATTATTATACTACTCCCAGACATATTGGATCTCTGAATATACCTAGAAACCTATCGAATATGAATGACATACGTAAATTATATATGAAGAAATAAAACTGAAATTGCACCTGTTTCAGTCAATATTAGAAACATGCATTATACACCTTTTTTTTTTAACATTAAAAAAATCATTGGTAAAAAATGGTCTAACTTTTATGGAAATGGTCTCATGTGAATAGCTCTAAATGTCAGAAAGTATATTGGAATGTAAAAATGATTACGGAAATAGTCCATCATTGGAAATTGCGGTTCACTGGCCATAGCTGGAGTATCAAACAAGTAGCAAATTTGTTTATACTGTGAAATCCAGAGGTAGATCAGAAAGAACCTTCATTGAAAGACATGATCAATCGACAAAAATGAATGCGCTTGAGATGAGTATAAATAACGAATGATAAAATGTGGAAAAAAAGGTTTGTTTGATTGTTGCTCTACGTAATCTTAACGCATTAGTTAAAAACCTGGCTAAAACGAAAGAGGAAAATTGAAGATAAATTAAATAAGTTAACCTGTATACCATGTTAGTGATTAGCAAAGAGACGTTCGTAACGAAAGTCTCACGAAATAAACTATTACTCAGAAAGGTATTCTTTTCGTATTTTGCTGATGAGGATAAATTTAGCACCTGCGGAGTTCTTTTGATTGCTTCTTTAGATTTTTCAGAAGTTTCATAGTCCATAAGTAATCGCAAATGGTTAGAATTCGAAATTCTTCTTGCAGCTATTTGAACAGTGTTTTCATTTCCAAGGAACATTTTTAGCTCGCTGCAGCCTTGGCCCATTTGCTGCCTTATGCGACAGGCAAAATGAAACTAAATACGAAGACAAAATTGATCGCTACTTTTAAGTAGTGCATTATGTACGTAGGGCCTCACTTTCCGTACAAAACAAATATTTTTAAATCCTAGGCGACTTTTGCGAGATTTCGAAATTTAATTTGATTATTTCCAAATGTATTTCCATTTATAAAACTGTTTAACCCAGAAAAAAATGTCATCAAATAACATCACGTTAAAAAATCAATGAAAACTCTCGCATTAAAAAAAAAAATATGGGGATCGAAAATTTCAGGACTGCGGGTCAGGATCCGTCCCGGAATGCTTTTAATTTGCCCACTGAATCGGCTGATATCCAAATACTGTGATATGTTGGGATACGGCCATTAGGAATTAAGTTGAAAAAGTATGATACCTACTATTGAAAATTTGAGCGTCGTGTCCCTTGAAATGTTTTTATCAGTAGAAGCCAAGATGACGGAATACGAAAATAATAAAAATAATGAAAACTTGCAAATTCAAAATTTCCAGATTGCGGGTCCGAATCCGGTCCGCGATGTTTTTAATTTACTCACGGAGTCGGTCTGTTTTCTAAATGGTGTGATATATATCTGGCTCCAGCCTCTACGATTAAAGTAAAAAAAAAATTGTGATACTGACACACAGCGACGTCCCAATTATTATATAGATATAATTGTTTTCTTTTGTAAAGAGTAGGTATACGTATTACTGATAATGCTGTTAAAAAAATATAAATTAGAATCAGGGTTTAATCTGCAGTTCTGTCAAATTTTCGCAAGTGCGATTAAATTGATTACTCTGCACTGTCAATTATCAAGAGTTAGATTAGCAGAATGGGGACTCGATATGATATGCTGCGTTATATATAAATACTTGGGTAAATGACATTTTAACCAACTATTTATTCGTACGTGAACTGACAGTTTAAACAAGGAATTCTCGCATAATATATCATGAAATGTATCTAATGAATATGCATATATTTGCTGCAAAAATTATTTCTATAACAATTAACTTTCGGTAATGCTAATTGATTTTGCTATAATAAATGGTTAGGAATTTACACAGTTTATCACATTCTCATTAGAGGTTTACATACTTAATGAAGCACTGCTGGGGTTTATTTAGCAAGTAGGATTTTCTAGCGATGCTGAAAGCAAAATTAAGCTATTAAGTCTTCACACAAATGACAAGGATACATATATCTGCCAAGATAAGCATTATGAAAAATTATGTTTTTGGGCTTATTTCTTGATATTTATTTCGCGATCCCTAATCGCACAGTAATTTATTGCTTTCTATTTATATTGGTAAACCGTTTGATAATTTCAGCTGTATGGACCACTGGCTCATTCCTGAAGCGTCTTTGGTGTATTTGCATGCTCTATCAAGCATGTTTTACTGATGGTTACCGATAGTAATTTTGGTTGGTCTCAGTAATCTGTACTGGGGATTGTTTATAAAATATGGCTTATGATCTTTAAATAGGATGTATGCTTGTTGTTTTAAAAATTTGTGGATCCTTGTATCACTTTTTAGATCAGAGGCTATTTTCTTGTCTTCACTATTGATGCTACTTTTACAGTTATATGGTGCCTTTGTGCATATATATATATATATATATATATATATATATATATATATATATACAGACATACATATAAATACACACACACACACACACACACACACACATATATATATATATATATATATATATATATATATATATATATATATATATATATATATATATATATATATATATATATATATATACGTAATCGGGACGTCTACACCTTGACAGCTTGTTTTATCCTTGAATGCAAACTGGTTGACTGATCGGACGAACTGAATATTTGAGTTCGGGTCTGTAGCAGCCACCACACTGTGATAATCATAGTGTCCTATTTTATATTTACATAATTCTATACTGTTTACTGAGAAATTTTACTCACAAATATAGCATGGATTATACAGTGTAACCCGGATATAATAGAGTTGTTAGGACCGGAGAAGAATTCTCTTATATCGGGGTTTGGTCTATTTTGTTTAGGTAAGTGTGGCTCTAATTTGGGACCAGAGAAAATCTATCTTATATCCGGGTTTATCTTATATCCGGGTTAAACTATATATATATATATATATATATATATATATATATATAGAAAGAGAGAGAGAGAGAGAGAGAGAGAGAGAGAGAGAACGCGAGATAGATAGATAGATAGATAGATAGATAGATAGGTAGATAGATAGATAGATGGATAGATAGATAGATAGATATCATAATGTAAGCCAATGTTTTTATGCTTTCATTGCGTGTGGTGGAAAAAGAAAATTAAATTATGATAAAATGACATTGATTTTCATTTTATATTCAAAGTCTTTAAAGGTATTCTATTGCTATTTCATGTTTCTTTTATTTCTTGGAACCGCAGCCTCCGGTCTTTGATTAATACAATTGATACCAAACAATTTTCTAATATTTCATTTTCCCTCTTAATTTTGTGCCCGTACAAGAAACATATGTTTATTTACACTGGCTTATCTATAATAATTGATTCAGTTCTTTTATTCTGAATTATAGCCTAAAAGACTTTTCATTTATAGTATTCCAATGAAACTTTATCGATTAATTTATTTTTATTTATAGTGAAATATTATTGCTTTTTTTTATTTTATATGTAACTCAAACTAGAAAATATATTAAATAGTTGCAGATAAGTATACACTAAATTTATTAGTTCTATGTTTATGAAACCTCTTTATATTGCAATAGGACATTGCTAGATGAAAATCAAACGATATATCTAAATCAAGATAGGCACGTCGCCATGCTTATTTTCATCTGGAACGCATCAAACAATTTTTTTCCTTTCATGTATGTTCGCTATT
>OZ010579.1:43155215-43200215 GCA_963932145.1 Acanthosepion lycidas
CTACCTCTTCATCACCACGGACCGTTTGTACTGTTGGTGTGATGTTTTCCTGATAATGTAATTGTCTGGGTTTCAATACTCGGTAGTAGATGCGCACTGCTGATGTGTGCCAAATATAGGACGTTCTGCATTCTGCTGAGGTTTCTTCTATTATAATTATTTCAAATACTCCTAATAATTTCGATCATATATATATATATATATATATATATATATATATATATATATATATATATTCTAAGAAATTTGAACTGTATTGACCCCAATATGTATTGAGCAAATCCAACCACAGAAGCATGCTTTTCACTCAGTGTCAAAACAGAACATGAATGATCTCACTGCATCACTAGAAAGTGAACCAACGGCCTTACATGAAATATAAGGACATATATATTTTCATAAAAAGCTCTAACATACAAATAAGAATTACGTTAAGCTGATTTTAGGATATAAACACATAAAACTACCGGATAGATGTATCTTATATAAATGCCTCACACGTTAGTTGAAAATGAACTCTCCAAGAAGTTAAACATTCGAGGCATGTTCCTAAAACCACGAAAAACACACAGCTGATTCTGATATGTTTCAGTCCTGTAGTGAATAGACAGTAATTTTATGTATGAAATTTTTAGTCCTGTATTTATATCAGACGTAACTAAAATAAAGTTAGATGGAGCTACATTCAAATGGAAATATTGTATCGGCCATTAAAAAAAAATCAATTTAATTCCATTAAAATTTATTCGTAGGTTTTTTCTTGTTTACCCAAAATTAAATGTCATTTTTCAAGAAAAACGAAAACGAGATTTTTACATCAAGCTCTACAAACCAAAAAGTAATCAATATTTTTTTTTATCTTGTCCGGAAACAGCAATATGTTACTTATCAAGAGTAAATATATTATTTAATCTAATAGTTTTGGTAAAGTGCTTCGTAGATTTATTTCCTTCAGCAAATATTCAATTTGATCTTTCATTACTCACATTATTTTAAATAATATTCTATAACTTCCAGCAATAATATGTTATTAAGGGTTTGATATATATATATATATATATATATATATATATATATATATATATATATATATATTCATATGATTATTACACAATGCACTAAGTTTTTATTCTTTATCATTTAATATTAAGAAGCAGTTTCATATTCTGTTGTGACACCGATTTCATAGATTGCTAAGGAATCTGTTTGAATATCTTCAGTAGAATTTAGACCCAATACAGATCAATATTTAATAATAGAAAATTTGTATTTACACACCGACTAATGTTGCATTCTTTCTTTCTGTTATTACAAGGTTTCAACCGTTGTGTCATACATAAGTCGTCATTCAGAGGTCAACACTCAGAGAAATTAGCCGGCCTGAAATGAAACAGTTTGTCCTCTCTTCGTGTGGACTGCAATATTCACTTTTTACATATACATACATATATATATATATATATATATATATATATATATATATATATATATATATATATATATATATATATATAAGTGCGTGCGTGTGTTTAGTGATATACTTAAATAATTATTCACATTTGCATTTAATCAGCCAGTGTAGATTGTAATCCTTTCCCGTGTGGCAACAGCCAAATGTATTAAAATTTGCTTTTGCGAATTTGGTGATATATTACTTGTGAATTCACACCTTTGGTAGTGGAGTGTCTCACTTTTTTAGTGGAAGCCGGAAAGAGCAATCTCCGAGTAATACTGGATAAGAACCAGATATTACTATACATTGATGATGGACCGAGAACAATCTATCGCCGCAGATGAAATAATGTTTTCAGTTTCTAATTCTATATCGTTACAACGGATCGACAGATACTTGGTGAAAGCCAGAAGGAACAATTTTCGGAAGGTTGTGATAACAATACCACAGATGAGAACACTGGTCTGAATTCATTTACTGTCAACATCTCAACACTGGAATTCAGACAGACAGCATTTAATTCTAGAATAATCGGTTTAGCGATGGCATCAAACATACACGCGCCTCAGTCTGTATAAATGTTATCTTTAATATTATGCTTTTGGTTATTTAATACAGAGGTAAACACTAAGTCATATCAACGTCCTGGGTATGACGTTAAGCTGCATCCACGTCCTGGATATGACGTTAAACTGCATCCAACAGCAAGGCCTCTGATCAGGAGGTTTTGAGGAGCGTGGGACCACCTCTTAATTGCTGGTGTTCCCAGATCCACCTTGACCAAGGGTGGTAGTACCTGTTAGGGTCCCAGCTATGGGCAAATAGTTAACTCCTAGTTTTTCCAGATCTTATCCACGTCCTGGGTATGAAGTTAAACTACATCCGCGTCCTGGGTATGACGATAAACTACATCCAACAGCAAGGCCTCAGATAATTTTTTCTGAAAAATAATGTTGCCAGATATACGTTTTTGAAACAATACTGTTGCTAGCTATACGTTTTTGAAACAATAATGTTGCCAGCTATAATCTTTTGAAAAAATAATGTTGCCAGCTGTGCGTTTTTGAAACCATAGTGTTGCCAGCTATACGTTTTTGAACGTCCTGGGTATGGCGATAAACTACATCCGCGTCCTGGGTACGGCGATAAACTACATCCAACAGCAAGGCCTCAGATAATGTTGCAAGATATACGTTTTTGGAAACAATAATGTTGCCAGCTATCCGTTTTTGAATCAATGTTGCCAGCTATGCGTTTTTGGAACAATAATGTTTCCAGCTATGCGTTTTTGAAACAATAATGTCCCAGGGCCCCAGCTATGGGCAAATAGTTAACCCCTAGTTTTTCGAGATCTTATCCACGTCCTGTGTATGACGTTAAACTACATCCGCGTCCTGGGTATGGCGATAAACTATATCAAACAGCAAGGCCTCAGATAATGATTTCGGAAAAATAATGTTGCCAGCTATACATTTTTGAAACAATAATGTTGCTAGCTATACGTTTTTGAAACAATAATGTTGCCAGCTATACTCTTTTGAAAAAATAATATTGCCAGCTGTGCGTTTTTGAAACCATAGTGTTGCCAGCTATACGTTTTTGAACGTCCTGGATATGGCGATAAACTACATCCTCATCTTGGGTACGGCGATAAACTACATCCAACAGCAAGGCCTCAGATAATGTTGCCAGCTATACGTTTTGGAAACAATAATGTTGCCAGCTATCCGTTTTTGAATCAATGTTGCCAGCTATGCGTTTTTGAAACAATAATGTTGCCAGCTATGCGTTTTTAAAACAATGTTCCAGCTATACGTTTTTGAAACTATAATGTTGCAAGCTGTACGTGTTTGAAACAATAATGTTGCCAGCTGTAAGTTTTTGAAACAATAATGTGGCCAGCTATACATTTTTGAAACAATAATGTTGCCAGCTATCCGTTTTTGGAACAATAATGTTTCCAGCTTTGCGTTTTTGAAACCATAATGTTGCCAGTTATACTTTTTTTTTAAAAACCATAATGTTGCCAGCTATACGTTTTTGAAACAATAATGTTGCCAGCTATACGTTTTTGAAACAATAATGTTGCCAGCTATACGTTTTTGACTTTTAAAGTCACTCAAAATCATTTTCGACATAAAGTGACCACTAGGTTTGAGATTAATCAATCAATCAAGAACATGAAGAAATTATTTGCAAGAACTGAACCAAAAATTATATTGGATTTTCTAAAAAGAATTGGTCTCTTATCAAAGATGTAGACTGATGTGTAAACAACATATCCTACCTTTTACCATTTTGCAAATAATATGTCCTTATCAAAAGGAAATTCTTGACTTAAACAAAAATACCTAGGATTATTTTGCAGTGTACAAGCAAATAAGCTCTAGCTTACTAAAAATGTTCCATACAAAATAGGCATTTAAGATTCATATATTTGGCATATATATATAAAAACTGGATTTGGCATTAAATAACCCACAGTAGTTGATATGCCATAAAACCCAAACAAACAAACGAACAATCTAAGTCATATCAGTATATCAGTTCATATAACACATGTAAAGTTTTCATCAGTTAACTAAACGAAAAAAATAGTTTACTTTAAATAATTCAACATGGGCGAACATTAAATTAGGACATTTATAAATGCATATTATAGAGATATATCGTTGAAAAATGTCTCCGCTTAAATTAATAATTGTACTGATCTAAAATGAAAACTCCATGTTCTGTGAGTTGTGTTTTATTTCTTATTACTTGACTTGCAAATATCATGGATCGGGGATTTAGCTTTGTAAAAAAAAGTTTGGGTTTCTACGAAACTATATCTACTGGCTTCGATTTCAGGCCGGAAAGTCAATCTACGTTAAATTTTATTTTTAATTACGTTTCAGGCACGACACTAGTGCTATCGGATATATAAATTCGGAGAGGTGAAAATGAGAACATTGCATTCCTTAAATAGGTAAATAAAACCTTTTTCTATCAACGCACCGTCATGGGAAGAATTGGTAAAAACACGAAGCCAAATTATTTTCCTTGAAGGAGAATTGGATACGTGTTTGCATCCCAGTCAAAGGCACAATCTTTCTGTAGTATAATTTTTAAAAAATTGGCCGGTTGTTATTCATTTCACACATACAGACACACATACATGGTATGTGTGTGTGAATAATATTACATCAAGTGACCTCATAATTTACAACTGTATTCTGTTGTTAATATATATATATATATATATATATATATATATATATATATATATATATATGCATGTATGTATGTATGTGTGTGTGTTTATGTCTGAGAGAGTGAAGAAATATAGTTTTAATTTGTCATATATTTATACGATGAAGTGCTCTATATCAGAGAGAGACCGTATGTATATATAAAATGAACATTGAAGTCAACACTCAGGGAAATTAGCCGGCCTGATGATTGCATCGAAAATGAAACAGTTTATCCCCTTCGAGTGTTGAGTGCAATGTTCACTTTATATATAATTAAACACACACACACACACACACACACATATATATATATATATATATATATATATATATATATATATATATGTGCGTGTGCATGTGTGTATATATATATGTATATATATATATATGTGTGTGTGTGTGTGTGTGAATTTAATTATAATTAAATAATTATTCTCATTTACATTAATTTTGAACATCGATGCATTTCTGACACGGAGTCACAATTTTATTAGTGCATTTACGATAAAACGGTAACGGTTTGTATGCCAAGATATATTCGAATGGGTTTTATGCAACTTCCCAGCAAAGGAATCTCTTTAGGTTTAACCATTTTCATGATGTTTGAAATTTTTGTAGTCAGTGCGCGAAAGATCAGGGGAATATGATGGATGTAGTAAAGCATTCCATTATTTCAAGTTCTGCAGTATCTTACTGTCAACAAGAGTCGTATCATTATCATGTTGCAGTAGTGGACCTAGGCGATTAACCAGCGTCAGCCGCTTTTTTCTCATCTGAAAATGTCTATTCCATCCTCTTGTTTGTATCATATTTGAACGCCAATTGTGGACAGCCAGGTAATCACAATAATACACTTTTTGTGTAATTTCGATTTTAGAATATATTTAGGACTTACATCGTTAAACAATTCTACCGATCGTTTACAATTATAAAAAGTATCCAGTTCTAATCACATGTCAGTATTCATCGATTATTCGAATTTCGCAGGTTCGTCATCGAACATCGAACTATTTGGAGTTCATGCGGAACCAAGTCATCGAAATTCTTCAGTGTGCCAATATTCTTGACATGTTCCGATATTGTTAAAATTCTAACAAAACATTATCTGAGACGTTTCTCTGAACTTTTTATTTCGTTTTTATTCGAGTAGTTATTTTCAGATGCGGGTTATCGATTGCCGATGAACATCCTTCGCTTACGTTCATCTTCAGATTTAGTATCCCTATTGGGAAACTTCAGAAAATAGCATCGTATCTCCGATCAACAGAAGATACGTCAACCCAGTTTCTCTTAATGTGGGCAACAGTTATAATAATTATGACTAAGTTTGATTCAAAAATGAAAGCAACCTCTACATTTTCATGCGCACGTTGAGCGCTCTATAATATTTTTATGTCCGTTAATAGAAAAATTTAGAAAATGTTATATATATTCATTGGGTTATGTGAAAATTCCGTCATTTACTTTTTATGTTTGAAGGAAATTTTTCATATGTAGGAATATTGCTTGGATTGTTGTGAAGACGGAATAATCTGTTTCATTCTATTTCTTGGTGTATTTGTTGTGTACTCTGGATTGGGAGACTAGTTATTCTATTAGGAAAGGTGGGATCGCAATAAACGGTGCGTAGATTGATATTTGTATAATATTCAATGGCGGCACTTTCGTGGATTTTCATTCTGACTGAATCACTGTCTTTCTTATGAGTGTAGCATATTTAAAATCAAATTTGTGGCTGAATGTATTTCTCTTTATGATCAGTGCATTCGTCAAATTATTAATTATGTGGTCCCTTTTGTGTTCGTAGATACGTTCATTTTTACTTCCTGTATGTTTCGCCAATGTATAATAGGGAACAGTTTGGGAAATTTATTTTATATATGACTACTACTGAAATATTATTGTTACTGGTGAATTTGGATCCGATTCTATAAATAATGGTTTTGTAAGTCATTGTGATTAATTGGATGCTGTTTAGACGTAATAAGTTCTTCTGGATATGTAATACTCTTAAGTAGACAAAAATAATTATATCATTAGTCAACGATAAAATTATTCGTATTCTGATCAATTTTGAATACTTTTTTTTCATTTATCAGAATCTAATGTTTGTATAATGTCAGATATTTACGCGTTAATAAGAATAAAAATGAAATATAAATATTATAAAAATATAAAACCCAATTTTCAGAACATTCGGTTACATCCAACAAATTTGACAGTCGAATTATGCAAAATAGAAAAAGATAAAATTATTCGTATAGTATGAAATATAGGAAGAATTGAATAATTTTGAAGAATATTATCAGTGAATTGCATGGTCTCTCATATTCCTGCAATCATTTTCTATTCTTTTCATGAGATTTTAACAAGTATTTTGTGCTCTGTTTTTTCATTCTTCAGTGTTTACACGTTCTAATTCCTGAAGTTTTTTGTTGACCGAGGATTTATTCGAAATTTCAATTCTTGCCATAGATTTTCAATAGGATTCAAGTCAAGACTCATTGAAGGCCAATGAAAAATTGTAAGCTTCTTTTTCTGAAGCCATGCAATCACTGATTTATGCGCTTGTTTGGATCATTATCAGACTAATGCACATACACATATATGTGTATGTTTGATTATACATATATGTGTGTATCTATTCATAAGAATAAAGCAACATTTTCCCGATTATTTCTATCATTGCTGTTACAAAAGTAGTACGTTTGTGTTTCTCATTGTATTTGCCCATTTGATATGCTCAATGAATTTTCAGAAATAGCTTCTGCTAAATCATTTTCCGGCAAAATCTGTAAATGGTAACTTTTTCTCGGCATATTCATTCTCTAATATATAGCCACGATCTTTGAGTGTCCGTTTTCATTGCACAATTCATATTTTGATCATATTAAATTCGTGCACACAGAAAAATCAGAAAGTTTTAGTGGTTACCTAACTACAAATTATTTCCAAATATTGATATAGTATCATGCTCTCTGTCATTTTCTGGTCGTTTTAGTAGCTTACAAAAGCTATAACTATAATCACCTTCCAAATATTAAGCTTCTGAAGTCACGCTCGTTATGCAGCATTGTTTCCATTGATGGAAGCATACCTGAAATTCCTTTTTGTTCATTTTAGTAGCTTAAAAAAATGTTTGTAATATACGAAGTCTGATCAGAACGTAAAGAGACGGGTGCTATAAAAAGAAAACTATAACATATATTAATCCAGCATCTAATTTACTTCGGATTATTCCCCTTATGAAGTCATACACTTCATGCAGCGACGTTCCCATTGATGAAATCATACCTGGGACTCCTTTTTGGCGGTGGCGAGAATTAAAGAATAATTCAATGAATGCCCTTAAAAGAAAAAAAAAACGAAAAAAAACGAATATCAAAAACACAATATTTGAAAGAAAGCTTTTTTTATTCGTCTTCGGGATGACGCATTAGAGAAACACGAAACTAATAAATATTAAAATATGTTTTCAGGAGCCTTTCAGATTTAATACAAGATATATTTTCTCCAAATCTCACGGGGTTTACCGTTAAAAAAATAAATTCTTAAATCAGAGTTGACTAGCAAGATCATTAAATACTCTTTAATCAGCAGAGTATATGATAAAATGAAATATGCATACACCTGTGTTCCCCCTCATTGGAATGTGATTGGCTGGTGTCCGTCATAAATACCGACAGACCTGTGGGTACGACAGAGTCAAAAAGCCTTAGTCTGAGAGCTAAGTCTATAACGACGTTCATTAGACTACGACATTGATCTACACCTCTTACCTGCGACGTGTACCAGTCGATTACTGCTACCGTATTCTACTTGGTTATAGTAGCCAAAACCACTTAGCTATTTCGTTCAAATATATCCCTTTCCGAGACAAAAGAATATTAGTGTGTTTATCTCGGCGAAGGATTACGACGAATATGTATAATTAATAACTAACTGATATCTATGTAATAAAATAATAATGAGATTTCTTATACAATTTTGTTACTCTAACCTTTTGATACAAATTATTAGGTTGGTGCAAAAATAACTGACGTAATTATGTCGTTTTTTGACGTTAAAAAATGCGTCGAAAAACGACATTATTACGTCATTATTTTTGCACCAACCTAACATAAGCCATCTAGTTTCGGAAAGAAAACGTGGAACTATCGCATCTATATTGTGTCTAGTTTAAGAAAGGTTGAAAAAGCTTATCACTTTTCAGGGTGTTTCTGAATTTTGTTTCATTCTTTTAAAATTGTTGTCAACTCAAGGATATAAAGATAAGTCAGCTTTGCTATTCATCCTATTATAGCGTGGAAAAAAGATATAAATTCACATCTTCCCCAAGGGAATTTGTGCTGAACTGAGCGGAATGCAGATTTCTATTTACGATTAGTTAGCCATTAAAATAGACGCACATTCACTTTCATTATAAAAATAGATTTTTAATGTTTGGTATAATGACATTTAGAATTAAATTACCCAATTGTTACGTAAAGTTAGCTTTTATTATTTTTTTCCCTTCATAGGCAAATAATGCAATAATGCAGTAGATACATTCCGTAGGATTATCCGAAGGAAATACCTGACCTCTACATTAAGGATTAAATAGTTAACTAATTTGTATTTAATGATATCCATATACAGCCAACGACGAAATTATCCGTACACCCATCAATTTTGAATATTTTTTATCCATTTATCGGATCGTAAGGCCCGTATGATGCCATATTTTTATATGTTATTAAGCACAAAAAAGAATATAAAACTCAATTATCCGAAGAATAGGTTAAACACAACATATTTGACACGCGAATTATTCAGAATCATATACAGTCGTTGACTCTATATGATTTTCGGTCTATTGATGACTCGGATTAAAATCTCAATTATTACTACAATCATGAAGAAACTCACGGTCAGTAGGTTCGATGATTTTGATCATAGGCAAAGGACGGTTCACAGAGACATTAAAAATTATTTCGAATATTTGGCTAAAAGTTAGCCGTACATTTTTCATGATAACGGATATATATTTCTGTCACACAATTATTTCTGCATGAATGCGTTTTAGTGCAAGAAATACAAATTTCTTTTTCTGATTTGCTAACCATTACACAAACTGCACATCAATTCCCTTGATATATTATTATTTCATATAATATCTACATTTGTTTTTAGATTGTTACGTAAAATTAGCATTCATCAAGTGTTTCTATATTATTCACAAATATACTATGTATATTATGTTTTATTTTATTAGAGTATGGTTCACCCTTTACAAGGGACCGTGCCGCCCGAGGTAGAGCGTTCCTTTAAAAGGTATTTTATATGGATAGGAGCAGAAGATAGCGGTTAAATCTCGGACTTGAACAGGTTATTGTAGTGATCAGTAGAACATAGTCTTGGGAGTCTGTTCCACAGTAAGAAGATATTTCACTAGAAAGTCTCGCAAAAACAAATTCCAGAAGCCTTATCAGAAGGAAATATGAACATCTGTTAGCTATTTTAAGGTTGTAATAATGACCTAATTAATAATTAATGCTTACTGAATTTTCACAGGATGTATGCAAAATTTATGAATTTTTCAACTTACCCTTGCTTGGTTACTTTCTTGATGAACAAAGGACATATTTCTGGCATATGAGAGAAAAAACGATTTTGAAAATTTTACAAATGTTACATAGACTATTATTCCTTTCTGTAGTTTATGTGACGAAATGAAATTCAAGAAAAATGGAATTTTAATTGTCAAGAAATTATGCGAGAAGAAATTTCCGACAGAATGTTGCTACTATATGTGATGCATATAACACAAAATGAATATTTTCGGTATGGAAAGTTTAGAGAAGAAAATATAACTTATTATTTGCACTTTGACGGAAGAGACAAAAATGTGATAGTTTTGAAACATAGAGAATGGCGAAAGTCAAATTAATGGTTCAATCACGATTTTGTATAGCCACGTGGAAAAGATCAATTCTCCTCAGGAATCTTCCTTGGTATTGCTTATTTACATTGCAATTATTTGCATATATATGAATTTTCTGTCAAAACTATTGATGACTACGATGTAAATCGCAATCAATAGTACAATCATGAAGAACCTAACTTAATTCCATCACGGACAATTTGTCCGAAGAATTTGATCACATGAAAATGGCGTTTTACAGACTCCATTAAGATACTTTTCAGTAAGAATTCTTTGGAATTTAGCCATACAATTTACATGTCAACGGATATATGTTTCGTTCACTCATTTATCCCCGCATGAATGTGTAAATTATTTTGCAATAGATTTCATATATATATATATATATATATATATATATATATATATATATATATATATATATATATATAACAAATTAACAAAGCTGTATAAATTACACCTAATGTGAGAATAATTTCTGTCTAAATATATGTTCATATATCTATATAACTACCGATTCCATTATCCATCAATACTATAATCTCTGTCTCTTTCGATTCATATATATATATATATATATATATATATATATATATATATATATATATATAATGACGTAATAATTTCGTTTTTTGACGTTAAAAATATGTCAAAAAACGACATTATTACGTCATTATTTTTGCACCAACCTTATATATATATATATATATATATATATATATATATATATATATGTGTGTGTGTTTGTGCGTGACTACACATATATATGTATGCCAATAAATAGATAGCTACGTCTATAGAATATATATATATATATATATATATATATATATATATATATATATATATATATATATATATATAGAGAGAGAGAGAGAGAGAGAGAGAGAAACTGATTTTCACCACTTACTGATTTGCCATACACTCTCGAAATCTGTTTTTGTTAAAATAACTGCTTTAGTTTAATCCGACGTAATGATTTGGTCTAGTCCTTAATTATGACACTCGTACAAATTTTAACTGGCTGTTTCTAATAATTATTTGCCAGTCCGCTGTAAGAGCATTTTCATTTTTAATACTTGACAAAACAGCAAAGAGAAAAATGATTAATAATGTATCTCTCCTTATTTCAAGTAGTTGCACTATTTCAGAGTATATCATATATAATGTATCATTCTACTTATTATGGCTACAAGAAAGACATGCTATAATTGAGTGTACTTACTTATACTTTATGTAGAACAATGAAAGAATTAAAAATCCATTTGCTAAAAAGTTGTTTAGCTCCACTGTGTTTGACGTTGCTGTGATAATGAATAGCAAAACAAGGGATATATAGCTTCTATATTGACTTGTTTAATATAGATAAAATATGAATAAAAATATGTACATATATATATATATATATATATATATATATATATATATATATATATATATATATATATATATATACACATATATATATATATATGTATGTGTGTCTGTATATATATATGTCTGTGTGTGTGTTTACATTTATAGACATGTATATAAGAATACATGCATACACACACATATATATATATATATATACATATGAATACAAATAAGTATATACATATATAAATATATATGTTCACATATATACATATATGTATATATATACATTTGTATGCACATGCGTACATATACATATATATATATGCATATATCTGTATATAATGTATATATATACACACGTATATATATGAACAGATAAACATATATATATATATATACATATATATGTGTGTGTGCATATATATATATATATATATATATATATATATATATATATATATATATATAGTTACTTTATGAAAAATAGGTAATCTGTATGGGTAAGCCTAAGTAGGATAAAATCCAGAGAGCCCAATGTAAATCCAGAGAAAATAATTTAAATAAGAACAGACTACTTTAAGTTTGCATGGAACCTTAAAATGGTCTGTTTTTATTTAATAATATATATATATATATATATATATATATATATATATATATATATATATATATATATATATATATATATATATATATATATATATATATATTGTTATATATAACAGACAATGAATGTTTGTTGTCTGATCATGAGCTGTTCTAATGTCCGTATGTTTTGATTAATTTCGGGTGAAAATGAAGACAAAAATTCTTCAATATTTCCATTTTTTTCTTAAGTTGGTCCTTCATCTAAGCTTATATATATATGTGTGTGCGTATGTGTGTCCATATGTGTGTGTACGTGCATCTCTGTGTGTGCGTTTGTGTGTTTAAATTAGGATCAAATTTGGATTATATATGAATTTCAATCCTAAAGAATTGCGAGATAAGGAAAAAATCATTAATCTTTTTATATCCAACATTTTTCGCTTTTATTTCAGCATTATTACACATGAAATATATAGAAACAAAGAAAATTCGGATATTATTTATTGTACTGATTGTTTTTCCTTGTTTAAGTAAACCTCACGTGTATTTCTTTTGACAGGTTACATTTATTTCTACAATTCTCTCGGAGTTATACTTCGATTTAATCAATGCCGAATTTGGTTGATATTGTGTTTAGATTTGTATGCGTGCACCCGTCTAATGGGAATTTTTATTTATGTCTGGTGGTGTAAGTATGTTGATGCGTGGATGCTTTTGCCAATGAGTGAGTGAATTTAGGTTACACAGATTGCAGTTATGGTTAGACTATTGTTAAATTATATATGGATTTTTATTGCATCGCCTACTTCCATAAAATCCATCTAAATTAAAAAAGAATTTGACCTTTGAGATATGTCTTCGCACGTGTCTGATTTGTTCAACGAACAATTGCAGTGGTGTTGCTTCATTACAGCCCTGTCTTAAACATCACGGTGTTATCATACCCCGGGTGTTCACAAACATTTTTTGCATTCATTATACTATTATTACAGAAATATCGCTGACGTGATTATGTTCAATTTAAGAATACGCTGACGCCAGTACAATTGTTAAGTCCAGTAACGATTCATGAAGACGCAACAAGCAGGTTTTTTGAAATCTGAAATGTAATTAATTTGCTTTTGCCGTTGTTTTTCATGTTCACTTTTTTATAAACAGCTAAATCTGCTTTTCCATTTATTTTTTTATCCAATTATCCTTAACAATAAATTAAGAAAACTTTCTATAATATATTCAGTTTCACTACTGATGATTTCATGCCAAGGTTTCTGTTGTTTGTCAATGTTTCGACTTTAGATATGACGAGGTTTCGCTTGAAAAATTCATCGAGCAGGGTTTGCAAACACACGTTGTTGTGGAATGGAAAATTCCAGACTGAAAACGACCAGAAAGGTGATAATCTCATGACAGTATGATGAGTGAATCCGATGGCTACAGTCGAAGTTCTCAGCCAGATATTTCTTTGCATAATTTTCTTGAAACAAGTGACGTATTTGCAAACAGTATAGTTTTAAAGAAGCAGAAGAAAAGAAAAAATCACAATCTGAAGTGCAGATAGAAAATAAGAGATAAAAAAATATTTCATCATTAGCTGAAAAATTGGCAAGATTTAATCAGCAACATAAACCCTATATTTACTGAAACACACAGAAGGGGTTTTAAGTACGCCTTACCATGTCTACATTACATGTTAATTATTTGAACAGTTGATGCGCACACGAAATTCTTTCAGAATAAATCATTGAGATTATTTAACTTTTAAATCAAAACAATCGACTTGTTGGTTACTTGTATGTTAAGTGTTTCTAAATAAGTGAAATGTTATCGAAACAAATGCATCCGTAAGTAGACACGAACAAAAATAACAACCGCACACAGGTTTCTTTCTTTTGGGTTTTAGCAGTTGTCATTTGGAGATTTTTCCGTAAAAGGCAAATGCTAATCATTTCTATTTTAACGAAGAGAAAACTTTCCAATTTGGCCTGAACAAAAACAAAAATATTTCAAACTGGGAAAACAAAAGCATCTACGTCGCTTTAAAAGGAACAAAGGCAATTTTATTTTTGTATTGCCTAAGGTTGTCTGTCGAGAGAGACGATCGCCTCCTTGCGCTTTGTGAATACTCTTACATTTTCATCCTTTGAATTTCATTTAAAACAAGTCTTTGTCGATGATGAGTATGTAGATAGATTCTGAGGACAAATTCAGAGGAACAATTCATCCCGCAGCTTAGACATGCCATCATCAATCCTCTGGGTTTAAGAGATACACTCTCATGTCTGCTTACGCATTCGAGGTTACTGAAAATGGTGCACCTAATTTCAAACGTTTCAGAATAATTGATGATTATACTGCGCCAGTTTTCTCGAATTATGTTTGCATTTTTGAACGCGAATGTTAAACAAGTCAGGATATAAAACAGATGAGGAAGTAT
This sequence comes from Acanthosepion lycidas, assembly GCA_963932145.1. Taxonomy (NCBI): domain Eukaryota; kingdom Metazoa; phylum Mollusca; class Cephalopoda; order Sepiida; family Sepiidae; genus Acanthosepion; species Acanthosepion lycidas. The sequence goes on from OZ010579.1 coordinate 43,170,209, forward strand.
TCATGAATCATCAACACATAGAAAAAGAATATTAACACATTTATTTTAAGGAAACAGCATCTGTTCTCTGAGCAATAATATTTCGTTACCTTATCTATAAGACAAGGGAGGCATTACGATACGGTGTAATGGGCAGTAAGAATGTATCACTAGATCAATTACTAGTGTGCAGTGGTTCCAATCCTAATTCACTCCTCCGTACTGTAGTATTGTGCCACATGTAAATTAAGTTTCTTTAATGACTATAAGCTAATTGAAAATGAATTGAATGCTATCGTGAAGATTTATCATAAATACATAGAATTATTCCAACGACACTAAATTTGATATATAGCAGTTGTAACAGCAAAACTGTCCAGATGTTAAATTAAATAAAAGAGAAAAAAACTTAGAGATATCTTAATGGGATTTTCTCAAGTTTTATAACCCTGTTGGACTCTACATTGAGAAACAAGAATATATATTTACTCTCTAAGCTTAAATGAAGATTGTGATGAAATCGATCATAAAGGAAAATGACATGTTCGTAATTAATTAATCATAGTTAAGTATTGGAAGCTCATGAAGAATTGAAATTAAGTTCAAATAAAGACCCCCCTCTCTACCGTTCTATCTTTCTCTCCTGAAGTAACATGTTGTCTCATAGGTTCCACGTACGATTACAGTTTTGAAATCTGTTTTCAATTCTTTGCATTGCCACAGCTGAAATCCCATTCTCACGTGTCGAAAGACTCAGGGATTGAGTTGGACATTTTCTAATTGAACTCTTCAGCTCTTCAGTTGATGTGATGATCCCTCATGCAGTTGTGACTTCCTGATCCAATTTTCCTATCTAATGTTCCCTCCTTTTTAAGCTTATTCATCGTTCTCTTGATTGTCCATGGATGGACGTTTTAACTGGAAGACAGATTATAAATGTATATATAATATAATATAAAATTCTTACTGAACAATCTAAGTGATGTGAGTGTCCAAGTTGGGCCCACAGAAGTAAAACACGGAACACAGATTAGAAGTGAGAAAGATATATTAACAACAGGTTACAGAGATAGTGTAAGCAGAGCTTACTATAAGTTAGTGTCCAACACTGGTAGTCGTACAAGACTCTCACTGTCACTCAATATTTATTTGTATGAATAAATACAAAATGCGGCACAAGGCCTAAAAGGGGGATGTGGCAGGACGGTCTTCATCTGTCTTAATTCTAAACTTAGCTAGTCGCAGACACTGACCCAAACAAGCCAATAATATTCCAATCACCAAAACAACACATTCACTCATACCTTTCTTACTACGTCCACCATAATACCTCAAATTCTCTATGAAGTCCTAACTAGTCCCCTTATATACAATTATTGTTCGTGGGGGGAGGGTCAAAAATTAACAACTTTTAAAATGATCCCCAAATGAGTATTTACAATATGACTGAAATATTTACAATAAAACTAAACAAAATTGTGTTAGTAATAACCCCCCCACAAACCGTAAATGTGGCAGAAACATCAGTTAACTAGACGAAATCAATGCGAGACTAAGAAAAAAAGAAAAAACATTCATTTCTCCAAGCATTCACACAGACACACACACATACATACACAACAACAAATACGAAAATTCACACACGAAACGAAAGGCGCCCCGTATCCACCAGAGAACTGATATCACTGACCACCTAACGAGGGAGGGGATGGGGAATTAAACAAAAGAAAAATAGCGGCAGAAATAAAAGGGACCAATGCGCATGCATACCCTAGCTAAGTTTACTAGAAAAAAGGGAAAACTAAAAATTCAAAATACAAAACCTAGTTTAACCTAAAATCTGGGTGGGTTGCCTATGTTCAACCCTGTTAGGACAAAATTCTATACCTAACCGACATCCAAATGTCACTATAGGTCAGCCCCTTTCACTCTACACATTCGCGCAAGATTCACCCACCTTTTGTCAAATTCTTATGAAGGGAGCCGCCACCTTTCTGTCCTAATCTTGACTTTAAGCTGATGCTTAAAGAACAAGATCAGTTGGGAAGAGTTGAACTTCTCGCCTTCAAAGAATTCCTTCTGACACGTCGTCCAAATTACGACTCGCATAACCCCTAGTAAGCATAAGAACACATAGTGTTCAGCCTTCGTCATTTGCGGCACCACATTGCTACAAACAGAACTGGCTTCCAGGACAAAGAACTTTGCCTGCAGCATTCGAACCATGAGGCCTTCAACAAACCTGCACAACGGCACTACCGTCTTGCACTGACAAAAAGGCGTGACCAATGGTCTCAACTTCCCCAGTACAGCGACGACAGTTTGGATATTTCTCCAAGCCTGCTGAACAAAGTCTCTTGCCGACCCAGAGGGCCCCACGAATCATCAGCCAGGTGAGTGATGCCTCATCATTATTGAGACATTTCAACCCAGGCGCCCAAGGCCATATCGAGCGAGCCTCCTGCTTCGTAAGACCGAGCTCGTCGATCAGATCATCTTGAACGGACCCCCTAACTAACAATTGATACAATGCCTTACGAGACAACGCCTGGGCGTCGGATAGGCAATCCGTCATCCGTAAGAGGAGCTTCAAAGCACTACGACATTCGCGGTAGAAGGAGCACTCGGCACGAGGTCTACGGCCGGCCTCCTCCTCGCACGAGTGCACACTTCTCATGGATGGGAAATGTTTTCGGACATCTTCTTTCCAAAACGTGCCCACCTCATCCAATCCGCGACACATTCGGTCTAGAAAGGTAATGCGAAGCATATACTGACGAATCTCAATGCTAGGGATACCCAGACCGCCCTCAGAGGGATGAAGGCAACAGATCTCGCGAGATACCAAAGGGGCCTTGTTTCTCCACAAGAAAGAGACAAAGGTCCGGACTAATGACATTAGTCTGGCATACGGGAGTGTAAGCACAGAGAGTCGGTAAAGGAGGATCGGATATATGTGTGAAACACATACCTCCGCCCTTCCCTTCAGGGAAAGTCTCCTCCGAGACCACAGATTAACCGCGATCTCGGCCTTCCCTTGCACCTCCGACCAATTTATTTCCAACTGGAGATCAGGACCGAACCAGACGCCGAGTATCTTGATCGGCCCATCCGTACAGAGGAAAGGTCCGGGAAGAGAAACTCCCTTCCACGCACCAAACCGCAAGCCCACAGACTTATCGCGGTTGATCTTGGCCCCTGTCACCATCTCATAGCCACTGATCTCTTTGCTGACTTCGTCAATCTCGGCTCTGCTCGACACAAGAACCGAAACGTCGTCAGCATAGGCAGAATACCTGGCTGAGGTGGAAGCCCCAGGAAGGGAAATTCCGCGCAGGACCGGATTCGCCTTTAACTTGCGAAGGAATGGTTCCAACGCAAGAACGTAAAGCAGAGGCGAGAGCGGACAACCTTGACGAATGGAGCGAGACAATACGAAAGGCTTCGATCTTACCCCATTCACTTCCAGCGCACCGGGGGTCGCATACAAAAGTCGGATCCAGGAGCGAAAGTCGGCTCCGAAACCGGCCGCCGAAAGGACAGCCTCCAGAAATCGATGGTAAACCCTATCGAAGGCCTTGGACTGATCTAAATTGATCAGCGCGGCTTCACTGTCGACTTGTTCTAAGATCAAGCGTACCATGTGAAGGTTATCCTGAATAGTCCTACCCTTCACAGCACAAGTCTGTTCAGGGCCAATCAGACTAGACAGGACAAGCTGCAAACGGTTGGCTAAGATCTTCGCCAAAATCTTTAAGTCCGTATTTAACATCGTTAAAGGGCGAAAGTTCCCTAACCCATCCCCACCGTTCTTGTCCTTACGCATCAACTTGATCACACCCCTGGTGAAGCGTTGGGGTAAAGACCCCTGCTTCATCCAGTGGTTGAAAATCAGCTCCAGCAAAGGAACAAAAACGTGCGACAACCTCAAGTAAACTTTGTAGGGAAGACCATCTAGTCCCGGAGACTTATACAGGCCAACCTGCTTCAGCGCTTTCCAGATCTCCAACTCTGTAATGGGACACTCGCACCTAGCAGCTTCAGCTGCCGAGAGACAGGGAAAGTCAGCTAAATAGGCGTCTAACTGAGCAGACCTCAGACCGAGCTCCCTGGTGAAAAGATCCTGAAAGTAGTCCCGAAAGACCTCACATATGCCCGCGTTTGTAGTCACGGTCTGCTTATCCGGCAACGTGACGCACGCTATATGTTGCCTAGACGCGTTTCAATTTTCCTCTGCACGCAGTTCAGCGGCCATATTCGTTGCCTCAGAAGACATTATTTTTACCCTAGCCCTAACTACCAGAGCTTGATCCTTCTTGATAAGCAAGGAGGACAACTCTGCCTTAGCTAAGGCTATGTCCCCACTAACACGAGATTTCACTGCCCGATCGACTTTATTTTCTAAAGCAGTTTGCGCCGCTAATCTATCTAGATTGAGTCGACGACTAAAATCGACAGCAAACGTTCGAATTTTAGATTTTAGATTTCCCCACCAGGCGTTTCCCACAACCGCTCCCGTCAATTCCCTTTGGATGGTTAGTAACAGCTGGTCCCGGAAACCCAGATCACCAAAAAGTGAACAGTTCAATTTCCAGTAACCAGCCAATCAAACCTTAGGCTTATCTAAGTTTACACGGACCCGGACAAGCCTATGATCCGTATAAACTATATAATGGAAACTTGGACGCCCTAAGAGCCCTACATCGACTCTCCTAACTAAGACTCGGTCCAGGTAGCTCGCAAGCGTCCCAGGAGCCGAGTTGCCACTAATTGTCCAAGTCCATGCTACCTCCCGAAGGTGTTCATTCCGGAACTTATCGACAAGATCAAACCCATCGATAAAGTCCCGAAATGGTTTCACATCCGGGTTGTTAGTACCTTGTTTATGCCCTATACGATCTATATCGGGATCAAGGACGGCATTCCAATCCCCTGTTAAAACTACTCGACGAGACGTCGTCAAGAACGGCGCGATCTGCCGAAACAAAGCAGGCCGCTCGGAATGAGCATTGGGCGCATAAACCCCAATGAGACGTAGAACCTTATCCTTTATGGTAACATCCAGCACGCAAAGTCTTCCCGCCGGATCCGAGAAGACAAGGGTACAAGCAGCCTGCACCCCTCGAACGACCATCAAAACAGGCTGAATAAAGAGTGAACCCCTTAGACAGTATGTCCTCACGATCATGAGAAGAAAACCGGGTCTCCTGTATACAACATACATTCACCCCGAGACTCGGACCTAAGGCCCCGGACATTTAAACTGGCTAACCAGAGGGCCATTGTGAAGCCGATTAGGGTTGTCCTTCAGGATAGAACATGGCTGGGGTGAGGACACCGACAGCTCGTCCCATAGATCCAGAAGCCATCTCACTTTCGACGGAATCATCCTGAGACAAGCCGCCGATGTCCGAAGGGTAACTTAATTTCAGAGCCCTATAAAGGGATGGGTGAACAAAAACGGAGGCCCTCCCTTTAAGTTTTTGATTCGCATCATCAGATTAAGGGTCTAGAAGATAGGCAGCTGGGGGCACCATTTTGAGCGACGACTGGGCCTCCTCTATCATGCCCCAAATCTCCCGCGTACCCGGGCCAGTTCGAATCACCGTCAGAATTCTCTGAACAGAGGGAAAATTATCCGGATTTTCGATGTCCACGCCATTTATTTGCTTAAATTTCCACAGAACTTTCAGATCCTTCGGGTTTCGCGTCTGCCCGAACACCCTTTTTGCCTGGTCCCGGGATACGCGGCAGACATCTTCCCCTGGGAGATAAGGTGGTTTGGATTTTTTTTTTCTTTTTGTCAGTCACAGTTTGTGACTCTGGACTTCTGCCCCTTTTTTATGAGGTGACTGAATCGGTGTTGCCATAGGTGTGATGTTAGGTGTAGTTGATGGAGTCCAACCAGTAGGTGTCCTCATTGGAGAAGGTTTAGGTGAATGCTGTGTTTTGACAGGAGAGTTTGACAGAGATTTGGGCGGAGGTAGCTTGGTGAATTTTGATTTAGATGAAGGAGGGGAAGACGGGGCAGAGGATAGGGGGCCCGGTGCCCCCAGCGATTTTTGGTTTTTACCCCGCTTAGCCTCCAATTTATCCTTTAATTTTTTTAGATCTAAAATTTGTTCCCAGCTGGGCTCGTTTAGTTTCTGGGCTGCTGTAGCTGTTTTGGCATAAGACGCCGAGGCGTCGCCCTCAGAGCTGGTAGAGGGAATGGTGACATTATCCCCGGGGTCATGTTGGGACTGAGGAACCGCTGTTTGGGTCTTCGCCTTGCCCCTAACTACGAGGCGCCATTCCCCCTCCTCCTTCTCCTTAACCACACTTGTGGCAGGCGTTGGTTTCTGGGGTAATGTGGGTCTGTGTCCAACCGGGGGATTTTCCTCACCGGTTCGCCTCGCAGCTAGGTCCATTACAGGCGCCGCGGATTTTAACTTCTCGGCCAAGGGGGGATTTTGGTCGCCAGCGACCGGAACTCCAGGGGCCTTCTTTCCTGGGCAGGAGGAGGAAAGGTGACCAGTCTCTCCACACCTCCAGCAAGTTGGTCTTCTACCGGTCACTATGACCGGCATTTTCCGGTCGCCATACTCCAAACAGTTGGGGACGGACTTGAAGGCCTCCTGGTCGAGCATAATATCAAAAGTCCATCCCCCGTTCAAATTGTCGGAGAGAGCCCCTAAAATTTGGCCGAACTGCATAAAAAATGCAGCCAGAAGCTCTCCCGAAATTTGAGGAGGGACCTCGAAAACGGCAACCCTGGTCCGCCTTCTGCCTTCATACTCTGTTCTTAAAATAAAATCCTTTGTAATTAATTCTTTTTTTGCCATAGCTAGGTAATCTTCTGGGGTGGGTAGCAGAATGTCCCACATGAAGAACCCTGTACCCTTAATTACTCTTTGGGGCTTTATCACCAGGGACAAAAGTGATTTAATCACGGTTTATTTTGTGGAGCGACAAATCTTTTTGGTTTTCTTATCGACCACAAAAACGGTCAACATTCTTTTTGTGAACACATCGAGTTCCTGGACAATATCGACGAACACATCTTTATTAACAAGATGGGCGTACCCCTTCGCCTTATCCAAGAAATCCGCCATGTTCAGAATGTAACTTGGTGGGGACTTCCAGCATGAGGGCAATTCCTCGGCCGTCTTCTTTTGTGCCTCCTTTGGCACCTCGTCATTCTTTCTAGTTTCTCCTTTCTTGGAGCTACTAGGCCGTTCTACATTTGGGCTATCATCAGCCCGCTTTTTCGCTGATTTATCAGGCGGGTCGGCTTTAGCAAAAATGGCTTATTTTTCACCTGCAAAAACGAAACTTATTAACTTTATAGCTATTTAGATATTATATATATTGTGAGTTGGAGCTTAGCCCCATACCGTTACACGATTTGGCCAACTATACTGATATACACTATATATATATATATATATATATATATATATATATATGTGTGTGTGTGTGTGTGTGTGTGTGTGTGTGTGTGTGTGTGTGTGTGTGTGTATAAATTTATATATATATATATATATATATATATATATATATATATATATATGTATGCATGTATCGGGCACTTACTTGGATGAATATAAAATGGCTGTCCCATGTACCCAAGGATAACTCTCTACTACTGCGGCTAGTTGATCCCAGATGCAGATACTTGTTCAGATATGTTCGTGTTCGTTCCACCCCGAGACTGACTGCTATGTTTTTTTTTATTACAGCTGTGCTGAGCGGACATTAGCTACACTTTCCGGGAGAGAGTTCATTATATACTGTTATCAACATCCTGGACCATGCCTGACTCTAGAATCCAAGGTTTGGATGACTTGTGATTTCTTTCTAGCAGAAACACCGGCGGCTCCTAAATCGTTTTAACTACACAATTTCACTTACAGCTTTTCGGTCAAAACGTTTTATGGCTTTCACACACTTTCCAAATGTGCTGCATACTAGGATCGCCACGCCCAGTGTGATACTTGATGAAACTCATTAAAATATTAATGATATCTTCGCAGAGCGAATATATTGTTTTAATAAGATTCCTGGAATATACAGACCTGTTAACGAATATATATTAGGTTGGTGCAAAAATAATGACGTAACAATGGCATTTTTGACGTATTTTTTAACATCAAAAAACGACATTATTACGACATTAATTTTGCACCAGCCTAATATATATATATATATATATATATATATATATATATATATATATATATATATATATATATATATATATATACTTTCAACAGATTAACAGAGCGTCTATTCAAATATGAATATCCACTATATAAAATAAAAAAAAAAATGCGGGATCAAAAAATAACAAAATCAATTACTTCTTTAGTATATATATATATATATATATATATATATATATATATATAATGTTACGTACAGACATATACATATGTATGTGTGTGTATTAAGTTTCAAAAAAAAATCATTGAATGATATTGACAAATTATGTTTCTTTATTTTTATACTGATCAGCTTCCTGTTGTTGTTGTCAGAAAATACAAACACCATCGCCATGTTTTCAGACAGAAACCAACGTTATGGTAGTAGACACAAAACAGTGATTATGTGAGTGCCTCTATATATTTGTGCATTTGTGCCTGTCTGCCAGCGCAAGTCCGCCTGAAAAAAGTCAAGCCACCGCCACCCGTACCCTACTAAGAGAACATTGCTGTATATGAAACACTACAATCTTGATACCTAAACAGAATGAAATTTGTGTACATACGTGTTCTCGAGCGTATGAATGCTTAGCTGCGCCCAACCCAAGGTTAATGATAATGTGTGTGTCTTTATGAACTAACATGTATACATCTTTATGCATGTCTGTCTAGTTCTATGTAAGTGTCACTTAAAAAAAACAGAGATGAAACATGTACCCTTCCCACCACACTCAAATAATCATACACAAAAAAGCATAAATATGTACATTTTGAAAAAAATAAACGATTTTTATGAAAATTTTGAAAACCTGAAATTTAAATCAAAAGGACTTTCCATGCACTTGCATCTTTTAGTTCCATCACGGATATTGAGCACTTTCCCCTAAATACCCCATATATATATATATATATATATATATATATATATATATATATATATTATTTACAATATATATATATATATATATATATATATATATATATATATATATATATATATATATATTGTAAATAATAAAAATATCGGTAGAACAATTAAAATTGAGCAGAGAGTTCGATCTTCCCTCGGATTTCTATACACGACGTGGAGTCATGTTTAGCAAGATTGTTTCTTTAGAATAGTTAGGGCAAAGTAATGTAATCGATCCCCATTTCGTCACCCCAAAATTCGATCTTGTGCCACACCAAACGTTTATAGTATCATTATAATGTAGCAAAATATTCTTGAGTGTAAATAATATAAAATGTCTAATATTCTAACTAAAATATATTATGACTGTATTAATTTACTTTCAATGAAAAATAAACTAAAAATAACAGAAACATGTTTGACATCACCAGTAAAACCTCAACAACATTTGACAAGTTAAAATCAACCAACCGAGCCTAAGTAAATTGATATGCTTCAGTAAACATTTCGATTTCAACCAGGAAGACGCTACCCCGCAAAGTAAACTTAACATGCCAGTATTAACATCATGTTTTGGTTTCAGATTCCCTTACATACATATATATATATATATATATATATATATATATATATATATATATATATATATATATATATATATATATATATATATATATATATAGAGAGAGAGAGAGAGAGAGAGAGAGAGAGATAGATAGATAGATAGATAGATAGATAGATATTAATATAATTCTGTACTTCTGCCTGTATACCTGTTTGTTTTTTATAGTTTCCTCAGCATTTGGTCCTTGTGAGCTGAAAATTGGCACGTGGCATACTTTCATCCCTGAGATGTTTCAATTCCAACCGCCGTCAGACTACGAGTAACGCACGTGAAAATATTGGACCACATATAATTCAAGACAAATGACACCTAAGAAGAAATCATCTTCAAGAAGGAAACTACTTTTGCAGTGCCCCACCAGATATAATTTGAAAACTGAAAAGCAAAGTTTGCTAGAACTAGATGATCCGATGAACTGTGATGAACACAGGTGACAGCAATGATCTAAAGAACACAAAGACCTAAAAGAGAATGAGTTAGATATGAACAAGTAAGAGAGCTAGAGCGTAAAGAACAAACATTGCAGTGTCTTCAAAAAGATAGGGATAAACATGAAGAGCACCAACAAGAAACCGAAGAGCAAATATGACAGAGCTTTCAAGGACTAAAGGTAAGGATTGGAGCGGTGGAAACAGCAGAAATCTGAAGAGGAATGATAATTAAGATTCAAGATTAAAGAATAAATACTGAACAACAAATTCAAAATGAATCTGTGGAACGAAGTTTGAAAATGCAGAACCAAAAACGCTTACGACATGCGCAATTTCAAGCGAGAATAAAAATGCTGTGGAATTCAGCTGAGTTTTAGTTATACTCATTCATATCACTATGCTTCTGAATAGTCCATTTAAATTTTTCAATGCATAAATATTGTTTTAATTTTGGTACAGAGATATCGATTAGAGACCATATTAAACACTGGTATTGGCAACGTTAGACTGGAATATTATCGTGACAAACCAGATTTGTTGAAGTATCTTCTTGTGAATAGAGACCATGTGAAATTTACAGAATATATCTGGAAACGCAACAATGCAATGCTGGTGACTTCCTCCGATGCTCAGATCATTCATGATCGATAATTGAAGCCCACTTTTAAAGTTCAGGGACAAGTTTATCAGAGAATTGTAGGTCTTCAATCATTATCTAATGAAGGATATCATTATGTATAGATATATATTGTTAGTGTTATGAGACAGCAGGCTATGAAATGACTTCATGTCCACAAGGCTACAGATATTGTTATTATCTGGAATCTCTGGGAAATGCTACAAGAAAAGAAGAGTTGTCTGAGATGTTTAAAAATGCTCTAAATTAAGATAAATCTCATGAGTTGACAGTCAAATTGATTCTTATGTAGACCCCTTGAAGAACATTCTCGGTGATGTAATGCACCTATTGAGAATCGAATGTTGTACATGGTAGGTGATAAGATACCAAGGTATGAACTTCCACAGACTATCAGAAGGACAGGTAACCTATTAATAACATAATATATTATATAAAGCTCATATACTGCAAGACAGATGAATATAGTCAAAATGATACTGGAATGGTTAAAATTGGCATAAGAAATTGTTGTGGTAAACCCTCTTCCGGTATAATGAACTCTTCCTTCTCTCATAAATACAAAGTACGAGAGGCGGATACTGGTGGAAGAGAGTGTAAAATGTGTGGAGTACTAGGCGCAGTGATAATCTACTTATTACTAACATTATTGTTTTGTATATATCTTCAATATACTTTTTCAACCTAACTTCGACTTCCGTGTCTTTCTTTCTGCCCCTAACAGGCCACGACACAAACCATCAGTCGGATACCAAGGAGGTATTTTTCAGATGTTCCAGGTGATAGGGGAAAACATTTGTAACAATTTGATACTGACCAAACTCAGAAAAGAATGCAGAATTGCCATTTTTGTAGTATCATCCGGAATTACTTGCACATTACTACCAGCGCATATAACTACTTATACTCTATGCAAACTTCCACTTGACCTTTCTACGAATGGAAACCCAGACTTCAACTGCAAAATATCTGAGGTGACAGAAGTTAAAATGCCATTCATTTTGAATCAAGCACGGGCAACGCCAGGCCATGCTGCTAGTTCACTTTTATAGTGAATGTGTCTGTTTTTAAGAATCATGCGATTGTTCGATTGTTAAGTGTTATAATAAGCAACCAGTTTTTAATGGTAGAAGCCACCGTAGTTTTATCAGATAAGTCCTTCCACTCATACCAAAAGAAACAAAAGCTGATGAGATTAGAATATGTTTGGAATCTTCTAGATTTTGGCATCATGTGAAAATCATGAAACTGAAAACAGAGATTTTTTTTAATCATCAAATTCTGAAGAATGTCCACAAAGATTAGTATACCTTGGAGACGGAGAAGCTCCTGTTGGTAATAAGGGTTCCTTAGATATCGCAACAATAAGCAACCTGGTGCAGTCTGTCAAATAATTAAGGAACAAATTCTTCAATGAACATTATCATAACTACATGTGGTTAATTGGGAGAGTACATTTTTTTCCAATAAATATTGCTGTGAAATATATTAAATTTGAACATTGGAAAATCCTCCTTGTCGCACTTAAATGTTAGTTAATACAGTTGCGAAACCCTCTGAACCAGTGAATTATCTCAAAGTTGTTGCCCCAGTTATTCTTATCAAAAAAGCTAGTAATGGAATCAGACTTGTTGCTAAGAAAATGAAGGCATACCTTTTTGAAACAAATATTATGTTAGGATGTCGTGAATGTGAAGTTTTCACCCCAAGAATACATTTAATTCCAATTGATGTGACAATTCTTTTCAAGTTATTTCAGTTCCTAGAGAAACTAACTTTTGGAATATTCATAAATAAATACCCAGGACAGATCTTCTCAGTTGCTGGCACACAACGTAAAGAACCATACTTTTCCTCTGGATAAAATGTCGCATATTCAAAAGCTTGAAACAGAAAAACTATTTTCCAACAGGAAAAACACAATTATTGTTTATATAATTCTTTCATTTTTGCTGGTCATTCTTAACATTTTTCTGATCTCATATTAGAATATTTTCAAAAAATTGAATTTCAATTGTTATGTTTACATAAATTAGAATGATTTTAGAAGATAATTAGAAAATTTTCCTGGAACTGTTATATTTTCATGTTTTTATGTTTTCGTTTTGTCTAATGTTTCTTCTGCTTTCAGGAAATTAAATGTGAAAAATGTTTCTTTTTGTTTTTCAAATACTACTTTACGCGTTATGTGCTCTATAACATACAACTGTCTCATTTAGAATATAATTAAGCGGCTTAAATGCTCCGTCCATAGTAAACTCAACATTCTACTTGCCTTGACTGAAATACCACTACATCTCAGAGGATTTCTTTCATCATTCACTCCCATATAATCGAAGTTATATTATGTAGCATGTGTGCATTAAATTCATTTTTACTAATGAATTCTTTCTCTGTTTCTCTCTCTCTCTCTCTCTCTCTCTCTCTCTCTATATATATATATATATATATATATATATATATATAGATATTATTTTTACTTTTGGAAGGAAACATTCAGCCTTGGGCCGTATCTAATTTCCGCTTAGATAATTATCATACGCCCTTCGGCATTGTCTAATTGTAACAAAGATTGTATCTGTAGATCAATTACAACTGATTAGGGAGTTCATTCCTCACTGAGACCAGAAAACTTTCGGCCTTGAATGTATGTTACACTTACTACTCACCATGGACAATTCGATATCGTCTAATATGCAACAAGTTTGTCTCCCTAGATCAACTTCGATTGAATACTAATTAAGATCTTCATTCTGGACACCATGCATCAGCCTTGTTACACATTTTAGCTATGCTACGAAAATCACCTTGAGTACCTCAACGTGATGTAATTGTCACCAATAATGTCTCGCTAGACAAAATACCACCGAATAGTGAGTTCGATCTTCACTGTCCGCCATATACATTCATCCTCATTCCAAAAGTTAACTACCCTCAGTAAATCAACATGGATGTTTTCTTTCGATGTAATGGTTAACACGCTTGTCACGCTGGATCAGTTACGGCTGAATATTTAGTTTGATTCTCACAGTGTTCCTCATAATTATGGCACTGTGTCACATCTAAGATAACTTTAGAAAATGTGTATATATTTTAATAGTGTTTGAGTTTCATGCACATAAATTTTTTTAAAGCAATGCTTTTTATATGTAAAGACTCTACAGGAAATATTGTGTTCCGTTATATTTTGTCTCTTCCAAGACACGATTTTTGTTGATTTTTTCTTTTTGTTATGAGCTGTTATTTCCTAACTACTGAAAAGTAGACGAAACATTAAGAGTTAATTTGATCTCTCAGAGTTTGGCATACAAGTTATAACTTCTCTGTTCTTGTTCAATAGACTGTTTTCATTAATGACGTTACAAAGTTAGTAACAATGAGAAGATAATAAAATAAGTGAGACAATACTAAAATTTCCGCTTCGGGTCTTTCTCTTTTTATCTCTTTATCTTTGTAAAGGTGACGATCCTCAACACATTTCACACGATGAACTTCAAACGCTTTCAATATACGTTCGCAGTGCCTCGCCATTCTCAAACGCACTTCACAGAAAGGAACGAGGATATGCATTTCACTAATCACCATCTTTATATAGTTTACTTTGGCCCATTAAAACTACCTCACCTCTTAAGAAAATATTCTGCAGATGTAATATGTAACTTAATAAATAACTTTTAGTATTAACCTGATAATCATCTAAATTCAATTTTATGTCGAACATTTATAAACGTTTTCGAAACCTTACACTCATAACACTCATCTACTGTTTTGAAACATTTTATGTGCATAAACTGAAAATGATTAAGTGCTCTTAATGAATAAAAATAATTTTTATATCATATAATAAATTTAATAAAGGCGAACAATATATAATAATGTATAAATGATAAATAATAAATTCCACTTATCAAAGAAAAAACGTCAGGAATACATTTTCTATTAATGTGATACTATATATCATAAAGATTTTGAAAATAACTCACACATACAGACAGAGAGAGAGAGAAAGAGAGACAGACAGACAGACAGACAGAGGGTTATGAAGTGTTTCAGCTCGACAAAGCAGATTCTGCAAGAATAATTATGATGCTTATATATTTCGTCTAGTTTTGATGTCTCTGTCCGAGCAGACATTATCAGAATCTTATCGTGTCTATGTGTGTGTGTTTGAAGTGAAAGGAAAATCCGATGTAAAAGGAAATATACAAACCAATTTCAATAGAAATATGTTTGCATTAAAATTATTGTTATAGAGGTTATTATAATATAAGAGCAGACAAGGTTTTGTTGACTAAAATATAAATTTACATAGCCCAGTAATTTTACAACGGTCATTATTTTATTTGCACCAGCATTCATTGATCACACACACACACACACACACACACACACACACATATATATATATATATATATATAAAACCAATTGCTTATAGCACTGGAGAGTAGACGGACGGTTCAGTCTACGAAATTGTATATAAGTGTAAAGATTTTATTTTCTAACAAGTTTTTATAGACAAGAACACAAATGCTAATTAAAAAAAAGCAAGAGACGCTCATAAATATTTATCAGGTTAGCTGAAATGTTTAGTCAAGTTATGGAGGAAATTAAATAAAATAATGTAGTGTCTATTAAACAAAAGTGTGTAAAAGGTGTTTTTGAAAGTCTTTCGCAAACTAATATTTAAATTATTTTAGTCTGGGATTAATTCATGTGTTATATATTTAAAATAACATTAGCGTATGAATTTAATTGCATTCTTTGAATTTTTTAGATTTTTATATTCATATATGTCGGCTTCGAAAAATATTAATTTCTTCAGCAATGTAGATATTTGAAAAATCCGGGGCGTAGATATATATTTTCATAACAGCCAATAAGCATCATTCACAAGTATGTTCAGTCTCAGCGAGTTACTTTCACTTTTGATAAGTGTGGCATGCTTTAGATTTAAATATTGTTTGATTTTATTCATATTTACAATTAATACATTTGATAAATTATTCTGGATAAATTCTTTTTATGTTTATAGATATGTTTTATTAAGTGTGTGCAAGTTTCCTCAATGTATTGTGAGGAGTATCTGTGACAGTTTATAGTATATTTACCTGCTTCAGAATAACTAGTTTTATTGTTATTAATGTTTCTGATAAGAATATCAGTTCATAGATTGGTGAGGGCTTAGGGAATATAAGGTAGTGTAATGATAGTTGTTCCGAATTGTTAATCGGTGAGCCAGGGCCGACGCATCTTCCTCCGTAAACCCTGATCCTACATTTTTGTGGACCACGTCTGCATTTTTTTACGCAC
Organism: Acanthosepion lycidas; assembly: GCA_963932145.1. Lineage (NCBI taxonomy): Eukaryota > Metazoa > Mollusca > Cephalopoda > Sepiida > Sepiidae > Acanthosepion > Acanthosepion lycidas. The sequence continues at coordinate 43,186,285 of OZ010579.1, forward strand.
TGTTTATGTTCATCCGCTATTTTTCAAATTATTATTTTTTAAACTGTCGTTATATTGTCATCATCAACGAATAATAGCATGTATCAGCATGCAAGCGCGGTGTACTTCACAGAAACCCCCGCCAAGTTTGGAACCACAAAAGTGTTAGTAGCAGTGGCCATTTTTACTTTTTTCTATCTAAGTTATATTGTCAATCATCAACAATAACAATCAGGGCTGGTGCTAACTATCCCGAAACTCTCAACCGCGCGGCGTCTCCATGCCTGGAGAGGGGGAGAAGTTCTAATTCAGTAGCTCTTATTTTTTTTTAAATTGTAATTTTTTTTCTAAACAATTCTTTTACATCCATTCAGATGATAATATATCTCTGTAAAATAATTTTTATTCCGAGATGATTTATTAAGGAGGATCTGTGATTTTACTTTACTATTTGGTTGGTGCAAAAATAATGATGTTATAATGTCGTTTTTTGACGTTAAAAAATACGTCAAAAACGACATTATTACGTCATTATATTTGCACTAACCTAATAATATTAATACTAACCGGAAGTCCACGGCTAATAATTAAAATAAAATTTCTAGTTCCTATTTTTTACATTTCTACAAAGAAACCGAGAAAAATATCGCTTAGAATAATAAAAATGTTTAAAGATATCGACGCATGAAATATTTTCCCGAAAACTTAAATCTGTCAGTTATGTGTTAAGTGTTCATGAATCTTTCGATGAATGACTGACGAGGTATATTTTCTCCCGCATAAGTTGCCACATCTTTCTGCGGTAGACGAGTTGCCATACCAGGCTATAGAACACGGTCCGTCTTGCTATTTCCCCATAGCTGGCGGGGAGGGAAAAAAGATGATTCATAAGGCAATTTGATATAATGGATTTGACTGGAATTCAAATTCGACTTTCCGATTCCTCAATCCAAGCCACTATCCATTATTCCGCCTTGCCTCATCGAAAAAATTCTTAAGACAGTTACGTTTTTGTTGTGCTTGAATCTTTGTAAAACCATTTTTTTTTCTCAGTGGAAATGTTTCGAGGATTGATGTTTATGGAGATGTAAAATATTTCGAATTAAACATTTTTGAGTAAAATTTAATCATGGAAATATTGGTGGTTATTTCAAAATATAATATTTCTTAGTTTTTTTTTTCTTTTTTTAATAATAAACGTATTCACAAAGTGAATGAACATAAACTGAAATTTTTATTTAAATTGGATAATTCCCAGATTTTTGTTAATTTTCAAAAAATCGCTGCCCTTTCCACCAATTTTTCTTTGGTGACGGGTGCTCCCCTGGTTTGTTTGAAAAGTTTAAAATCATCATGTAGTAGAGCCTGGGGTCCGGTATCAATGTTTGTGGTGGGGGCTGAGCGGGCCTTACAGAGAGCCGAGGTGCACTTCCAATAGGTTTCGTAATATTCACTCACGTGCAAATACATATCTTCCTCAGCTATTGGATAATTTGTAAGACATGTATCGCTAGATTATCATCCACAGATTTGTTATAATATGAAAATATTTTCTAACTTCAAATAACCCGCAAATGGTCGATAAGCAGCGGAAAACGAATTAATCAAATCAAAAGTAAGACAAAATACATATATAAAAATTAAAAATAGAAAACACTAAACATCAATGATAAGAAAATCGACTATAACTGTGTCATTAGGAAAGTGAGCCAACATTGTGAGCTAGTCTGGCACATGTCAAAATCATGTAAGCACGAAAAGTTAATATTTTGGAAGTGTTCTAATATAAGATATAATAAGTTACACTTAAATGCGAATTCAATTTTGAACTGAGATATGCATGATGCAAAAGTAAATAAAACAGATTTTGAAGATTTATGAAATATACGTTGGTCTAATGAAGTGTATGTAAAGTCAATCAATCTGTACAACTGATAATGCTGTACCATTTACTCAAAGAAGACAAATCTGAACCAACAGCATTGTCATTCTACAGAAGAACGAGAATAACATGGATGGAAGATGCAAGAACCTATGAACTTATAAAGATATGTAAACGAGCAGGAAAACTGGAATCAGAAAGAATTACAGCTGAAATTTCTCGGACACATAAAGAGGAAAAAGAGCTTGGAGAATTTGATAATCTACGAGAATCAGAGTGAAAACTCATGTCGCCTAACAAACATATGCAACAGGAAGAGTTAGAGATTCTAAAAAGACACATTTCTAAGAGGTATAAAATCGTAGGTAGTTTAGAAGAAGTGTTGACTTGCATTCTAAATGAGTACGTGTCATTGCATCAAGATCCTAGAGACTTACATAGATTTGTGGATCATAAGGAAATAGTTCTCTTTGTCCATCGCTCGAAAATAATCATATTCACAAACGGAAATACGGTTAACTAATTCAAAGTTATTTTATTCATGAAACAAAGGATATAAAAAAAACTGATAAAATAAATGTTTGTATAGATAGAAATGTGTGGAATAATATAGCATTATACATCACTTTGAAACACTTGTTGACGTAAAAATCACCGAAGTTAAGCAAAACTGAGCTTAGTCAGTACTTAGATGGTTCAGTGCTTTGCGATACTGGGTGCACTAAGCTGGGATATCCGGGAGATGGAATGGATAATGGCTCGTGATTGATAGAAGGTGTGCCGAGTACCAATTTTAGTTGGGTTCGTTATATTCACTTACGCGCATATACACTTTCGAATGGTATGTTTCCACCTCTTACTCGGCTATTTCTTAATTACTACGAATTGTATCACTACTATTATCTAAATACATGTTTTCTGTTTTTAAATAAACTGCAAGTGGTTGATAAGCCGTAGAATCGAATAAACCTTCCAAATTCGATATACATATTTTCTGGACAATTGTAAATCTTTGTACACAGTTTCTGTCTGAATTTCTGGAATGAGAAATTGTCAAACTTTACATTATCCACATTCGCAAAACGTCCTTTGCTTTTTTAATTATCCTAATATCTTGGATGTTTTTGCGCTCCACCCAATCGTCAGGAGTCTATCTCTCTGGGCAATATTCAGTAAATTTGAAATTGGACATATTTATTTAATTTACCACTAAGAGAAAACAAGGTGAGTAATAACTGTGTTGTGCCAAAAAAACTACAAGAGGTGATACCCTAATCATGTCACCGAAATGAGGTGTTTACATAGAGATTTTCTGAAAGTTATCTGTAACGGCTGGCACCTAAAACACAATAGATGAATGTTTGCTGACGGTAACCTCAAAGATGATTACAGTTATCCGAATGTAAACCATGGATATAATGAAATCCATAAAATATCAAATAAAATATTTGGAATTCTTAAATATCTGTATTTTCAAGCTATGGCAGAAACTACTTATTTCAATAACACGGTTAATAATTTCAGGGATTTCTAATTAAAAGTAGAAGTAAAGTGCCTGATTCAATCTTCAATATTTTATCTTCAAAAGAATCAGATGAGACGAAAAAGGGCCTGTTGAAGCCCTATTAGGGTGGAATGCAGAATTAATCATTTTTGATGCGGTCTTGTAAAGGAAAACAATTTCTCATAGTTATCTTTATTTGATTGCAACGTCCATGGAAAAATTTTCAAGTGAACTCCATTATTGACTTACATATTTTAGGCCATGTTATTTCCACGAACTCGAATAAACCTTTTCGTTTTATAGGCAAATATTGCGCAACGGAATACCTCAATGATGTCAATTTTGGGGTCATAGAAATTTTCTGTCTTCTATGACATCAGATTATCTCTCCTATAAGCCTAGCCGAGAGCGATCATTTGTCGACTAGCAATCTGGAATAGATTCCGCATCAAGAATTGTAAACAATATTTGTGCTTATGTCAATGAGATCCTTTCATTCATGTTTATGTAGGAATTCTGAGAAATTAGGATTTTTTTTTAATGTCTTATTATTGGTGTTTTTGGCCAAGCAAATGAGCGAATTTCTTTTTGCCCATGATAATTTTTCGAAGTACTTTTAAGAATGGCGGTGATCGTTTTTAGTCAATGAGAAACGTAGTTTCCATATGTTTCCAGATTATTTATTCAAGATTCCAAATAAAAGAGAATTACGCTGAGCTTTTATTGTTACTATGTCAAACACGCACATGCATGGCATGAAAGCTTTCCTGAACCTTATCCTCATCTCATAGTCTTTACTTTCTAACAATTCGTGTTTAATTCATAACATGCTTCTCATTCAGGATCACAATTTTAACAGATACTTTGTCGCTATTATGACTTGAAGTTTCTGATTTTTAATATATAAATATGTGTTGTTGTACATATAATATTCTATCATATGGAAGTTCATTTAAGTAAGGAGCGCTTTAATATTTACGAACATTTGTTTTCTGGCCTGAATTGAGTGCTAAATGAAAAAATACAAATAATATAAGATCTTATTTAGTTTGAAAAATACAAATCTCATTCAGAAAATAACAATATCGCATTGAAGTACGTAAAAATATTTAAACTTCTTTCAATACTTGATTACTTATTTGCATTCAGATTTTTAGACAATGTCGAAAATTTGTCAAAATCTAAGTATATTCTCCTTGCAGGTGATTGTTCATAAACTACTGCTGATTATTTGACACATTATTCTCAATGTCTCATGAAATATCCATCGTGTTTATATAATCAATTTAGTAGTGATAATTACGTGATATAATTTTAAACTTGTTAAAAGCAAAGGACGCATTTGACTTGGTTTATAGCAGTTTTATGCAACTATTTAAATTATTTCTGCTTGGACATTCGCAGCTTGACAGTTGACAGAGAAATTTTCTCTTGAGTTCTCGAATAGGTCCTGCATATTTATTCGATGGTGACAGATTTTAAAATTTTATAACATATCGGACACCAAATCTATGGAATTTGGAAACGCTGTCAGAAGAAGAGACTATCTGGAAAAATGCGTGAAAATTTATTTTACTCTGAGCAGATTTACACATAAAAAGGCGCGTGTACACGTACACACACACACACACACATACATATATATATATATATATATATATATATATATATATATATATATATATATATATATATATATATATATCAGCAATCCCTCTTCTATACAATAGTCAATAAAGATGACAGAAAGGTACTGCGATTAAGCATTTTATTTAACTTTTATTGTATTCGTCCAAGTGTTTTCTTCACTGGACACAAAGTGTGTATTAACTGTCTAAAGTTCTGCTTATCTCAGCCCTTTCGTCTATTGTTTTAGCCATTATGAAGTACGATTTTTATTTGTTATTTTTAACAATATGTTGTTTTTATGCACGTGTGTGTATTTATAGGAAGATTTTGTTTTCCACAGACGGTCAGTACATTGTGGACTCGTTTGTTTTATTTTAACTTGAGTGTTGGCATTTCCTTTTTTTATTAGTAGGACTTCCATTTTTTTAATCACTTTTTAACCGTGAGTGAGTCTATTATATGTGTATCTTCTACTGGTATTTTTTCGGTTGGAAATTGGTATGTTTATGTGTGTGAGACTTTAGTGATCCTTAGTCGGGTAGATTTACGTGTGTTTCTATTAGGTTGGTGCAAAAATAATATCGTTTTTGACGTAATTTCTAACGTCAGAAAACGATATTGTTTTTGCACCAACCTAATAGAAAGGCATAAATGACCAATACATATATATATATATATATATATATATATATATATATATATATATATATATATATATGTGTGTGTGTGTGTGTGTGTATATATATATATATATATATATATATATATATATATATATATATATATATATATATGCATGTGTGTATGTACATTGGGAAAATGTTATTTGTCAGAATTGACTTTGATCAGGAAACACTAGTATCATAATATGCTCATTACACATAAAAAGAAATCAAAATAAAATAAAACTTTAACATGCAGAACCTTTGAATAAAAAAAAAATGGACTAATTGCTTAATAAATATTTCCCCAAAAATTTTAAATTGCACAATATCCTTAATAAAAAAAACACAGTTAAATTCAGCTACAGTTGCATTTGTAATTTAGACACCTCAAAAAAAAGTGAGATATTGTTAACAGCATAACATGTAACTGTAGAAATAAAGTAAATATCCACTAGATGTAGTTCGCATAACTGAAGGAGTAATTTAAAAAGAGAAAGTAAACTATACAAATGGCCAGACTAAATATACGTAGGATTTACTAAAGGCATCTTAATATTAATAACATTTCCAGACCAGAAAACCATTCTCAATGAGAGATAAAAAGTAGTGGTACGATGTATATACACAAAAATATTCTTTTGAGTACATTTGAACCACTATAAAAGTATGTAAATTTAATATAGCCCAAATTCGATACAATTTTATTACCTTTGCTTTTCTCCTCCCCATCATGATTCAAAGATTGAATAACGTAAAAAAAATAAAAACAATTTGATATTAACGGTTTTTGTAACCATCTTTAGATTACCATATTTGACATTTTCTTTGTAAAGTAACCAATACCAACAATAAGCACGCAGAAAAGAATAACATTGCTATTTCCTACAATAATCAGAGGCATATTGACTATAAGCAAAGCGAATCTTCAGTTAGAAACATCAGATACAAATGCACAACTTCAGTCGACAAAAAAGAAAAAGAAAATTATATTAATAATTTATTATATGGGAATTACTATAGCCTGTTTAAAAAGAAGACTCATGTTACGTCTCTCTGACCATAGTTCTGATTAGTTCTGATTTAAGTACACATAGAGACATACTAAATTATCCGTAATATATTCGTTGAAAATAAAAATATAAGAGCATCACCAACATTTAGAAAAAGATAATGGAAGGATTATTAATAAAAGCGGAAAAGCTAATAGTAATATCATCTATGAACACGGTTACAATACGCTGACCATCTTTCGAAAATAAAACAATCCTATAACTCTGGATACATAAATTAAAACAATCACTATATTTATTAAAAAGTAAAATAAAATTAGACGTTCATAATGGCTAAAATCATATAAAAAAGCGCTGGGATAACTTTCGGGAAAGTTTTTATAAAATTTATGCCCTGAAAAGAAAAAAAAATCGAACATCTGGGAAATTAAAAAAAAACAAAAAAAAATTTCTACTACACTTTGACACTCTTTTTCAACGAAAGTTGCATAAAAGAGTGACTGCTTCCCAAATAAATTATGGCACCATTTAACGAGGTAGAAAGGGAAAAGAAAGAAAAGAGGAAAATGAGAGGCTAAGGACCGAATCGTGGGTGATAAGCAAGAACACACACACGGCTAATAGACAATGGATAAAAGGATATTTTGATAAGTAACAAATGGCGAAAGAGTGTCTTTACAATGACAGGGAAATTCTGAGTAAAAAGAAAGGGAAAGAAAGAAAGAATCAGATATGTTTTGGAATCGGCTGTGTTATCTAAGGATATGAAAACAAACTATTGGTACGGGAAGACATCTTATTATAAACTACAGACCGGCTGGCCAAAGAAAAAAAAAATTCAAATGAAAATGTTATTTCGATAAGTGACGAAAAACAGGCAACTAAAAGGACTTTGGATAGATATGAAAAATTAAAAACCACCTACGAGTGACCGTTGACCGATTTTCCTTCGACGGAACATCCTTGGCCTGCGATAATAAAATTATGTTATCAGAAATATGTACCGAAGGAAAATGAATAGGAAGCTAGAAGTGTTTTTTTTTTCTTTCTTCGAGGGGACAGACTGACTGAAACTTTGGAGATGTTTCTTTTTGAGACCGTGTTAGGAAGACCACCCATTCTGATAATTAGCGATAAAATACCTGACGTAAACCACGTGTAGAACAAGAGTTATGACTGCCATTGTCATATTGTCCCGTTCGCAGCCAGAAAAATGACAACGATAAGAGGAAGAAAAGGGAAAGAGAAGAGATATATTTTTTTTTTACTTAAGCAAGATATTTTTTTTCTTCCTGAAACAAAGCCGCGGATTCGTCCACGCCCGACTGAGACATCATTGGTCGAGTGGTGATCACGTGACGCACGAGGGAGGCTGCTGCAGCCCATCTGGAGGATGAGTAAGAGAGGTTGCTACGAAGATGTGGGGAGGGCAGTTCACGCCCCTCTGAAGTATGATGAGAAGGTGGGGGTGAGGAAAGGTTCCCAAAAATAGAAAAAAGGTGGAAATTCCTAACCAGAGAGGTGGATATGTATTTAGAATTATCGAGGAAACCCCACGGCGCCGACAAACTCACCCCGGTTTTGGTCGGCGCCCATATAAACGAAGCCACAACGAGCAGAAAGGAGTTTTGAGTTCCAGCAGTTCCCGGAGTCAGTCTCCAGTTGAAGCAAGCCTCGCAGATAGCTGACCAAAATTCACGCACATTCCGGACTTCTCTTCAACCCAAGAACAATTATTTTGAAGAGCAACTTAGATCCAGATCACCGAAATAAGTTTTTTTTTTTGACTTTCGTCCAAAGACCCATCGAAACACCAATTTCTTAGAGAGCAGACAACTTGAAGTGCTAAAACTTGCCTAGCGGAAAACGACGTGTCACAATCCATCGGGAGATAGATGCAGTCCTATGTATCCAACAACTAGAAATAAAGTTTGTTACCTTTTTCTTTGATACTTTGAACTTTTGAGTTTTCATTTTATTGTCTTTTATGCATATTTGTGTGGTATCACACCCGTTGGGCTCGGTTTGCAGTACGGCCCCAGCCACTGTTTGATCTCGTCTGCCTAAGATCAATTCACAACGTGGGTAGGCGGACTGGGCGATCAGTGCAGTTACCTTGGTAACCAGGCGTTGGAAGCGAGTTGGGAACGACGAGGCTGATGTCAAATCTAACTAGATCCCACCCGAATAACCAAAAGGTTAGAACGTCACATTTGGAGCGGCGACACCCGAACGGAGCAGCGGGGAGCGAACGGCTGGCTCCGCGGCGAGGACGTCACAATTGGTGCTGTTTAGGGACGTCACAGTTGGTGCCGTGGTAGACTAGGATAGAACGTCACGGTTGGTGCTGCGACCAGGGGACGACGTCACACATTACACACACACATATATATATATATATATATATATATATATATATATATATATATATATATATATTCCTGAGGAAGTGTATGTGTCTGTGTGTAGCTTAATACGATATATCCACATGTTATATAAGAAAAGGTATAAAATTCAGATAAATGGCGAACGGCGTAAATTGCAGAAAAATGAGAAGAAAAGGAAAATAAATCATGTAACATTATACGTCCGCACATGCTCGCAAATGGGCATAAGAGAATGACGCACATCCGCATAGGCGAACGGATGGCCACACACGCGCAAACACACACACACACACTCACAAAAGAAATACGGAAAAAAAACTTATAGCAACGATAAGTTAATAGAAAAGATAAAACGAGAAATATATGCAGTCAATTGCAGATAACCACTGAAGTGTGGAAGGGCTAGACCTATCTCGAAAATAGGGAGTCGCGATGCTAAAATGTAAAATAAATCACTATATATATATATATATATATATATATATATATATATATATATATAAGTATAAGTTTTTATGTGAAAAGTGTGTGTATATAAATATATATATATAATTATTTATATATTATATGCGCGGTATTTATTATCATTGTTTATATATTATATGCAGGTACTTACCAAATATGTTAGGTTTATCTCTGATATTGAGCGCTTTGTAATAAAGTACCGCGCATATAAATATCTATATACACACACTTTTCATATATACAGTAATGTTTAATGTATTGTCAATGTTTATATCAGCTCTGCACATTTGAAAGAGCAAGTAATTAAACCTGATAATCGATTGGGAAAAGGCCTGACCAGTATGGTTGGCTTTATGGGAAAAGTTATTTTCAAACGTGTTATTTTGATCCCTACATTCCTAGTTATTTCCGTCGGAAAAAATTACTTTGAGGGCTTCCATTTTAAATTGATATTATAGTCTTCATTTTATCTCGCGGATTTTCAAAGGTTTATTGGTAAACTACATTTTAGCTGAACGTGATCCTGGAATTTAGGATTAAGAAGTAATTCTAAACAGGAAATTGAAATGGCTCCAAATATTTGATGGTGTTTCAAATAATATTTACTTCAATTACCCTGTTAATAGTTCAATTTTTTGATATCGTTCGAACTAGTTTTTCCAAAAGGAAACTTCCTATGATACAAAATATTGTAACGCATATAATCAATCCAAAACTCGATCTGTACATAGAAAAAAAGATTTTACTATGCATATATATATATATATATATATATATATATATATATATATATATATATATTTGTGCGTGTGTGTTTATGTATGTGTGTATGTATATGTGTGTGTGTGTCTGTGTGTCTATGTGCGTTTGATTGTGAATAGAGTGGAAGAGAGAGAGAAGGGTGTTTAGTGTATGTTTGAAAGTTGGTTCATAGTGACAGTGGGCACAATATTGCTCGTATATAAATATTGTGCGATTACAGAAGAAGCGACATGTCCTGATGCATGATAAAAGATGATTTTATAAAAAATATAGTGTCAATGGTCTTCTTTACCCACATTTAAAAGTCTGTATTAAAAAGAAAAACAATTAAAATGATTCAGTTGAGAAATATACTTGAGAAGCAGCTAATGGTTTCTGTTAAAACAAAAATGTATTAACAATAGAAAAATGTCATATATAATAGATTAAAAGAGGAACACGAATTTGAATACAAATCCAATTTTTGGACTTACCTATATGTCTTTATATGTTTTGTTATTTAGAAATGACTATTATTATTTATTTTTATCATGTGAATTCTCATATTTTACTATAAGAGTTTTTTAGTTTTTATACATCATGTCATTAGTTCCGATCTTTCATTCAGTAGATTATTTTTGGGGTCTGGAAATGTTATTATTGTTAACTATTTCTTCCTGCCTGTGTTTGCTGATAATACTACTATTTCTGTAAACTTTTGGCTTTAATATTTTCCAGTTTATAATCGGATCTTATTTTATACTCATGAGCACTTTTTAATGCTACTGTTTCCTGGTCTATTCAACTCTGATCAATGAGTATTTTATATTTACACACACACACACACACACACACACACATGTATATATATATATATATATATATATATATATATATATATATATATAAATTAATTAGATCATGTTGTCGACGATGTAGAGTAGTCATTGGAAATAAAGGAATGTTTCCCAAATATTAAATTTTGTTGATATTTTGTTCACAATCAAATAATAACAAGATCGTTCCTTAACGTTTGTCCAGTAACTTATTTCCTTTGTTCCATTTAATCTTTATTTAAAAAGAAAAAAAACTATTATGTAAAATTTTGTAACTTTGTATAATATTTATGCATTACACGCTAATCTTTATTCGGTAAAAATTTCATTGCTAATCATGCATTACTTTTTAAGTAATACACATATATATATGTCTTTGTTGTTTCCGTTCCTTATATTATGGCCGCTACTGTATATATATTCATTCTCAATGCATTTGTTCTAAAGAGCTATTCTCCTAAAGATCTCGAACGCGTGAATTTAAATGGAACTGGCAAAATCTTGTCGTCCTTTTACTACTGAAATAGCTTGATCTCACCTTGGGGTCTGTTCTAATACACATAATACCCCCTTTTCGCTTGTGCATCTGTCTTCAGTTATCTTGCTTCCTTGTCACCTGTGATTTTTTAAAAAAATGAATGCCAAACGTAACGACTAAACACGTTTTTTTCTTATCATTTATCCTCATGAGTAATTTCCTAACCCTCTTTCATTGCCCGTAACACCTTGATACACAGTGTTAGTATCATATTAGATGGAGAGAAACAAACTAAATTCACTAGGACATGAAGCGATTGGAACACTTCTGGCATAACTATAAGTAATGTGTCCTTTGTGGGAAACGGCTTTCCACAAAATCATGTACGGATGGGAACAGATGATAGAATTAAGATAGCTAATCACTCTTACAGCTTATTATGCCAGAAAAATTCTCTGTTATGCGTCATTGGTTTCTAATTATATCGCCAGCAGAGAAATAATATTAAACAAAGAGAAGAATAACAGAAGAAATTACTGATTAACAATTCACGTAAATTTATACAGATCAAAGCTGACGGGGAAGGAATATGTCGGAAGAGAATTCTAAAAGCGAGAATTACGATAAAAGTAAACTGTTGGTATTGAAATTACAGTTACATATAGACATTTTAACTGTAAATTTCAGAACAATTACTATAAAACGATTTGGAGAAAAGGCAGAAGGGAGAGATATTATGTGCGTAGGAAAGTAACTGAAGACACGATTCTATGTCATGACCAATCGCATTGCACAAATGACATTTGTTTTTATCAAGATTGTCTAAATATATAGCAGAAAAATAAGACAGATGCTTTTATTTGTGTGTGTGTTTATGTGTGTGTGTGTGTGTGTGTGTGTGTGAAAATGCAAGTATATGAACTGTTATGGGAACTTACCTATAACAATAATGGACTCTTCCTGACATTATAAATACTGCGCTTCTCAAGATGTATAATAAATGGATGGTGTAACGAGCACCAGGTCTTGACGGTTGAACTCTCTGCTTTGGCAGAGAGTAACCTGGACGAAGCTTTGCCGAAGGGCAAGGTTTCGTCCGGGGAGGTAGACATCCCTGAACCCGTCTATGCGGGTTCAAAGGGTTTATTTTTGGCCGAGCATACGGGCTCGGAGAAACCCACTTTAATCTCGGCCTCGTGTCACATATATTCCTCGTGGGTGGGATATTACATACAATGAATAGTGTAACGAGCAACAGGTCATGACAGTTGAACTTTCTGCTTTGGCAGAGAGGAAGCCGAACGAAGCTTTGCCGAAATTCAAGGTTTCGTCCGGGTAGGTAGACAGGCCCTGAATCCGTTTAGGCGGGTTCAATGGGTATATTTTTGGCCGAGCCTACAGCCTCGGAGAAACCCACTTTAATCTCGGCCTCGTGCCACATATATTCCTCGTGGGTGGGATATTACATACAATGAATAGTGTAACGAGTCGAGACAATATTAGTTCACTCTAAACCAGACGGACCATCATTATTAACAACTTCAACTACTTGTACTATATTTCTCTTGTAATATATCTTTGTTATTCTACTCTTGTGTTGGTGTTGTCCTTCCTTGGTTCTAACATTGGACCATAACTGTTGTGCGAGGATATTGGCCACAACATAAACATATATGCATGCCCTCATTTCGGTCAGTATTTGTTTCTGCGTTAAATGCGTACGGATAAAACTATATTCCGACGATGACACATTTTTTATTTGTATTGAGTGCATTTATATATCAATATACAGGGTGTTTCAAAAAGAATACGCCAAAATCATCACGTGATGTGTCAATAACGAAGAAAAAAACCTCTAGCATGAACACATGTGTTGTATATACATTCAAGTTTCATTTCATGTTTTATAAGTGGCCACTACCGGCAGCGCAGACAACATCAATCCGATATGAGAATTCCTCCCAAACACGCTTCAGCATGTCACGGTCTACCGTTTTGATTGCAGCTGTTATTCGATCTTTCAAGTCATCGATACTTGCTGGAAGTGCTGGAACATAAACTTGGTCTTTAACATCCCCCCACAAGAAAAAGTCACACACAGTGAGGTCCGGGGATCTGGCAGGCCAAGCACAGAGAGCAAGGTCTTTAGCACCTCTCCTCCCAATCCATCGCTGAGGCACGTTTTCATTCAGATGAGCTCTAACCCCGAGATGCCAATGGGGTGGTGCTCCATGTTGCTGAAAAATTAAGTCATTCGAATCTGCCTGCATTGTGACAATGGCATTTGTTTTCACGAACTAAAGCACTGTTTTTGCGTGCTTGAGTTCGCGAAAACAAATGCCATTGTCGCAAAAA
>OZ010579.1:43202715-43240215 GCA_963932145.1 Acanthosepion lycidas
ATAAAACTATTCCCAGCAAGCAACAAAACTTGTTACTGTCGGAAATACAGACATTGTACCAAAAGTACTTAAATTCGATCTCTTCACCACGAACCGTCGTGCGCGTAAACACGTGTCCGACTTCTCTGTGCAATATGGCTTGTAATACTACGGAGTATATTTTCCCATTTATCACATGTAACATAAAACAAGTTTGACCTAAAAACGCACACAACAATACACACGAAATATATGAATTATATGAAATTAAAATACAATTTACCATGTTTTTCTGTTATTTCTGTTCGTTTTATTTCTTGTCAAGTATGCTTTTATTTCCCTGAATACAATGTTAATTTCTCTTGCTATGTTGTGTTTGACGACTGTATAAAATTTTGGTAACCGTCTACGCGCATAACAAAAAACACCCTATCTAGCCACATCATCTTGGTGACCACCTACGTGTACAAATCACCACACTATTTACTACAGATTAAAAATATTTTATACTATTCGATATCTTCCACATTGTTTAAATAACGATTTTTATCTGATACTCCAAAATTAGTTTTTCAAATTTCTTTACCTTGGATTACAGAAAATACTTTTTCATATCTTTACTGAATTTTCACTAACTTCTAAAATGCACAATCGTATTAAATTCTTACAAGGGGAACTAATACGGAACTGTACGATGAGTATCTGGCAGCCGTGACTAAAGCGACGTTAAAATAATTAATAGTGTCCCAAACTTGAAGAAGAGACGAGTGATTAAAATGGCTGTACAAATAGTGACTTACTCAAAGATCTTTAATTTCTGGCTCTCTCATTTGTCTATTTTATTTCATTAACGATTCCGGAATTCATATTTTTCACTATTATTAAGAAATTGAAGATGATGATTTTCTAAGTGTGGTTTATAGTGATTATCCAAGCGTGGTTCAGATGTGGCACAATGCCGAAAGTATGAGGCAACCAGTGAGGATCGAATTCTCTATTCAGTAATAGTTTTTCTAGCAAGACATTTTTTTGTTAATCATTCCTCATTTTTTAAGTAACTCTCACTATTTTCTAAAACAATGTAGAGCGAAATGAATAAATAAAATGAATAGGATAAAAAAAATAAAAACTATTTCTTTCTGAAGAAGCGGTTTATTACAAGATCCCTCGAAAAAAATCTGACGTTCAATTCATACAAGATAGCACCGCAGCTAAGTCGTTTTAAAAGCAGCAATTAATGAAAAGCGTTGTGAATTACAAATAGATGTGCGTCTCGTTCCATCAGTAAAACACCAGACTTCACTGGTCTTTGCAGAAATTACAGAATTTGTTACGGCAAGTCTGGGGTAGCGTATTTGATTTGCTGGGGTCGCAAGATGTAATCAGGAATCCCTCACAACGATATCGAAATTAAGTCAAGCTTAAATGTGCATATGTATGTGAAACATAATATCTCGTGCTTTCAGATATCATACACATGATCTATGCGAATTTGCTTCTGATATCATTTGGTGAAACAAACATCATCGAAATACCCATGATATCATTAACGGATTTCATTCTTTATTTATTTACACTTTTTGTCAGAGTTGTAAAAATAAGATTTCTCACAGAACTTTAGAAGATAATTAGATAAATTATTTCCTTTTGAGCCCACTCGGTTATCTGAGTTTCAAAGTAATTACGTCTCTAGTCCATCCATGAGGCAAATGAATTGTCGAGTTGTCAGGATTTATGTCTCCAATTCGCCTTTGAATTTGTAAACATAAAATTATATCAGTGATTTTACATAGTCATAAAAGTTGTCTTTGGAGATTTGACCAACCATGTGGTTTTGAGTTTGTCGCAACACTTGCGGGTGCGGGGAGGGTATCGAAGCTATTATTCATATAAGCAGTTAGAAACGGATACAGCCGGGAGTGAAGTTGGTAGGTGTCCAGTGAGTTAATAGCTGCCAAGAAGACTGGAGTGAGGAATCAGCAGATTCCCAGTAAGGAAGTGGGTAAACGACTAGTGACAGGAAGACCGGTTGTGAGGAATCAGAAATCCCCAAATCTAGAGCCCAGTGAGGAAGGGACAAGTGGATGTTAGGGAGATAACAATTCAACTGAAGGATGAGATAGCTGCTTAACTCATAAATCGTAATGCTGTGAACTCTTAAACAGTGTCTATAAAAACGTTTGTCGTCCTTAGTATTATTCATTGAAAGTGATCACGACCAAGAAGACGAACCTGTGCACATAGCGAGTAGGGTGTTTATGCAAATACAATTAACCTTGGATGTCATCACAAGTTCAGTGAAAGGCGTCATAATACTTGTAACAATTTCGCCACGTATTTTATCAGAAAGTGAAAAGCACAATGAAAATGCAGTGTAGTCTCGATATTCACCAACGAAAACGCGCACAATCACACGCAAACAATCAAACAAACACATACAAACTCACAAACACACGGATACATAAAGAAAATTAATACGCTTAAAATACGTTGAAAATTGTCAGCGTAGACTTTATACAGGCCCCAAGCATAAACGATACTTCTTAAACATTTTGTCCTACAGTAAATAGAATGAAATCGTCTCCGTGAGTGTAAGAGTTCAATCATATGCTCTTCTGGATATGTGCTGACTTTAATTATTTATATTCTCCTAAGTTGTAAGGCATTTTTTGCGGATTTAATCATTTCGCCCAAGCAATTCAGGAATTCCACTCGTATACAAGAGAGGTAAAGGGGGTTAAAATGAGAGAGCAGAGAGTATTGAGAACGAGGCAAAAAATGAACTGGATACAAGAAGTTAGAAGATAGTGATTGACGTTGAATTTAACCTTTTGATGATTATATTTATCAGGGAAGCATGTAAACGGAAGAGAGTTCTACAGGCGATAAGTGCAAGAAAAGAAAGTAGAAGTGACATAGAAGTGGAGTAGAAGTGGCGGTTTCATATAGCTATTTCAACCCTAAACAGGTGGTCCTAGATGGCAATATAGTAGCTCGGTTAAAATTCATGTTGTTGGAACACCAGTGAAAAAAGCTCTTCAGAGCAGTTGAAATGATATTACAAGTAGTAAAGACAGAGGGAAGTCACGGCATGTCGGTGAAAAAGTGACAGAAGTCGACTAAATGTGACCAGGTATAATTTTCACTGCTCATAAATATGACTTGTAAGCATTACTGTTTACATCTTTTAGGTAAAAATTGAGCGTAGGTATATTCTAAGTAGGTAATCAAATGATATTTGAAGAAAGTCTTTTGTTGCTGTATCACAAGATATCACCAGAGGTTAATTTGTGTTTAAACACCATTGTCTATGAAAACGAAATCATTATGCTTAGACAGTTTCATACAGTAGAAGATTTTCTGTAAATAGTTTAAGGTTTTGTGGAGTAAACATGATTATTTCAGTTGATATAATACTGAAACATCCAGGGATTTCTTGTGAGAGGTGTTCATGCTTCAAATTTTGATGCAACCAAGGAAAGAAAAATTCAGCAAAATATGATTAGCAATATTTCCTATGGGTTTTGCTATAGAATTCAATTAAAATTTTGAGTCTGTTCAAAACATTATTTAATTCCTCATTTTTCTTGAAGTCTATATACTTACTTTCCACATGCTTCAATTCAAATTATAAGAGTCAATACTTCTTCTCAATATGTTTCACTGTCCTAAGTTTTCTATATAAAAATCTATTTGCTTTCATGTTATCTCGGTAAAGATTCTATTTTGGATATAAAATAATGTTTAAAAAAATGTCCCTTCAGATTTCAAGCAAGTTCATTATAATTTCTAGTTAATTTGTTTCTCGTGCTAAGAAATCATATCTGTATCTGTTAGGAAATCTGGTCTAAAACTGGATCCTCATGCTTTTCTCAATTTGACTTTTCTAAATTTTATTTTCCCTAGTCAAATCTTATGTACTGGCCAATGTAGGACGAAAATTAATATTGATTATATCCATTATTCGACTCGTACATAATATTTATAGAAAAACACTAAAATATTTAAATTTAATACGTTTGTGATCTTGAGGGAATTGAAATGTATTTGCAAGTATATTTTATGTCAGTATATTCGAAAATTCAATATAACCTTTATTACAAGTGACCTCCCCAAAGGCAATAAATAATTTAGAACTTTAAGCACCAGTTCGATGTTACAAATACATTTCCCAAAAGACACTCAAGACAGAAGTTTACTGATGTTGTTGAGAATGCGTAAGAGAATAGAATAAGAGGTGTATATTTTCAAGATATGTGGGATAGATAGAGGATTGTCAAAGACATTCATTTTTTTTTAAATATCAGGCGGATCGGTTAACCACATTCTCGGGTGTCTGTCCCATAAAGCAGTAGTTGTTGAGTATCTCTCTAAGTGGAATTTTTTCTTACCAATGGGCTACGGAGGGAATGAGTATGAACTGACCATATGTACGTAGCGTGGCGTGTACTAAATCTGAAGGTCTTAATTGATTGGTGGACTAATTAAGATTTGACATAGAATTAACAATATGATACCAAGAATTTGACAGCGTTAGGTCTGTCGGAAATGAGTTATGATTTGAAAAATAATTATTCAAAAAAAGACCGCGTAGACACTTTTATATATCTAAAATTGAAATTGATGCATATGGAGAGATATGAAAATAATAGTCTGTTTTAGAACTCATTTGATTCCTGAATAACATAGCATAGTAGAAGTGATACTTTCTGGATAGGCACAATGAACAAACAATATTTCCAGCATTTCAGCAAGAGATTGTATTTCGATGTTTCGCTTGAGGTCTGAAGATACAGTGATTCTCAGTAGACATTTAAGACAAGCAGTATCATTTTGGTTACATCTGTTCTTTCTGCCTGGAAAAGTAAGTGTCATTTTTTAAAATTATGAATTATACTCGCTTAGAGAGGGATTGAATGTTAAATGCCTGTTCTCCCATTGAGATGCTAGAGCATGTTCGGAGAGATCATTTACCATGCTGTAGCCATCTATGTGAATGTAGGTGTATTGTGGTAATAATATAGTAGAATTCTTCCCGGCAGGTTATAGAGTGCTAATGGATGGTCTTAATTCCTTCTGAAATATACGTAGGAAAACTTTCTGAAAATCTCCCTTACAGTACCACTTCTCAAGACCGGAGCATGATGAAGATTTCTCATAGAATCTTTTCTTGTACTAAACGTAAATATTAAAAATTTACGGTACATTTATGATGAATACAATCCCCTTTGGCATTTATGAATGCTAGGCTTTTCTTCACATGTGTATAGTTTTACGCTGTGCTATTTTTATTGGATAAAATGGTTTATCAGATATACAGCCTATGAAAATATAAATGCGAATACAGAGAGTTTCATGCTAGACGCAATCATCAGGGTTAAATATATATATATATATATATATATATATATATATATATATATATATATATATATATATATATCTATTAAATATATTTCTCTTCCCACGAAAAATAATAATAATAATAATAATAATAATAATAATAATATGCACAGACAGAACAACCAAAGCTAATCCTCCAGCCACCACAAAAACAGAATGTGCTTTTTTATTGAACTGACAGTCCCTGCAGATTGTAATGTGTCTTTGAAGATCTTCAAAATCTATCGGAATAAAACCATCTTGAAATGGAAATCTGAAAAATGTGGCACCTGAGAAAATCAATAATTCCAGTTATAGGTGGAGCACTCGGATTTATTGGGAAATAGTCCAATAGACTCATTCAAGGTATTCGTGGGAGACGACATCTTAAAAAAGTACAAATAGTATACTCACAAGTACATTTCACACATTACGTATAGCTTTATATATGTAAAATGTGTGTGATCTTAGAAGTTTTTATTGATCATTGGAAAATGTCAAGAAAACATTTCAGACTTTGGGACTCTCGTTGAAGGAAATGTGTATACAACAGAAATAAAATTAAATAATAATAATAATAATAATAATAATAATAATAATAATAATAATAATAATAATAACAATTATAACCCCTTTCTGTCGAATGATATATATGTAATTGAATAGATATTTGCTACATAAATGTAATTATTCGTTTACATAGTAATATTAACTAGAAGTTTAAAGATTCCAGTTGACATTTATTCTACACTAGGGTAATCTCGGTTCTAAGACAGTTACCTACTAAATATTTGCGACCCTAGGCTTAACTGGATAATTGCGTACCTTTGATAAAATTTTGTATCTTTTAAATTCTATTTCCCTTAATTTTTTTAAAAAGCATTTGTAGTAACCATACATTTAAAAAAAAAGAAATGTAATAAAATAAAATGAAATAAAATTGATTGTTATTCCAAATAAAATGACAGATTAACAATGGTGCAAGATCGCTCTAAACATAGCCAGTATATTTTTGTTTCATTGGTGCATTTAATGATAGTTGGAGCTGTAATTTTCCTAGCCAACAAATATTTTTTTCACCAGTGGTTGTTTTTCGGAACCTAGCCATATAAAAATATAATCTATAAAATCCAGAATCTATTAGATATTTGTGGTATGTACTGATGGAGTTGAAACTGCTATTTTAAATTTATCTTGCATTAAAAAAATAAATTCTACTTGTTTTTTTGTTTTGTTTTTGTTTTGTTTTTTATATTTGTGGTAACAATCTTTCTGCTTGTTAAGAATATTTAAAGGTATTGGTATGCAAATTTCAATATTAAACAAATCTATAAATAAAATGATAATTTCAAAAAAAATTATCAGATGTACGCAATTATCCAGGGACGGATTTTTCTAGGGAGGCAAATTTCCATGGACCCAATTGACTGGGACACAATTGTCCAGTATGCAACTGTCCGTCCACAGTGAATTGCAACTGACGGTGTCACATATATTCCCATTTAATATGACGTAACAAAATATTAATTTTGCGGGACTGCTAAATAATATGAAGCATTAAGATTACGTTGTTTCTTAGAATTGATTGCCACACATGAATATCTGTAGTATAATGTTTACAGCAAATGATAAAACATTATAAAGAATTTATTTATATTGTGGAGAATTTTAGTCAATTCTAAAAAAAAAAAAAAAAAATTTCTTAAATTAATTACCTAGTGACACTAAATAATTATGTAAGGTATATTTTAAAGTTTTTCATTGGTATTAATATCAATACCAATGAAAAATTTTAAAATATACCTTACATAATTATTTAGTGTCATTAGGTAATTAATTTGAGAAATATTATTTTATAAAGATTAGAAGCAGTCGAATTTAGTCATAAATTAGCTCTAGAATATTTTTATTGTTTTGTTATATGAAGACATTATAGTTTTGATAATTTTTTCCGATTCCCACTGTTCGCTTTATTTAGTATCGGAGAAAATAGAATAGGATGCACTAGATGTATTTTCTTAACACCGGAAAGCCAAATCATCAACTCGAGTCATGCTCTTAAATGGCCTAGACAAATAGAAATTTCTGTAAGGATGTCATGCATGACAACGTCCAGCGTGTGAGAATGAACTACATCTGTGAACAAGACCTTTGATCGCGACGTTTTCAGGAGCTGGAAACAACCTTTTAATTGCAGCTGTTCACAGGTTTAACCTATTCCTGTATGCTAACAGCTGTTAGGTTTCCAGATATGAGCAAATAGTTAACCTCAAAACTGGCGTCAATAGACTCTGAAATTGTTTAAAGAATTATAGTAAATATACCAGCAATACCTTTTCATAGCAACATAAAATGACACACAATATATTAATGTAACAGAAAATTAACCGGCAGTGTATTTATGTAACAGAAAACAAAATTAGCAGCAATATGTTTTAATTAAAAAGAAAGTAAAATTCTAGAAATACTTTTTATGTAAAAGGAATATATAGTTTTTCCATGAAAATTAATTTTCAGCAATAAACAACCGACAAGAAGTTGATATGTTTTTAAGCAAGGAGACATGCATGGCACCAATCACGTTCAGAAATATCTAAGCTGTCATTTATATACAGCATCTTTCTAAGATCATTGGTTAAAAAGGGCATTGAGAAATCACATTACTTGAGGACAGCCAACAACAGCAACAATTAAAATGAACAGCGCATGTAAGTTGAATAAAAAACGAATATAATAACATGATAAATATGCAAACATTTCACACTATTTAGAATTTCACGAAAGTGAAGTAAGTGAGTAATTAACAGCTATTGGACAGGAAAAGATTAACGAGAAAGATTATATAAACTACAATGGAAAGCCGTATACACTGAATACATTGAACTCCAGTTCGTTGGTACAATGAATGCGACAGGTGATTACAATGAATGCCAATTCATTGGTACAATGAACGCCACAACTAAATACAAAGAATGCAAATCATTGGTACAATGAATGCAATTCATTGGTACAATGAATGCAATTCATTGGTACAATGGATGCGAAAACTTAGTACAATGAATGTCAATTCATTGTTACAATGAATGCCACAACTAAATACAATGAATGCCAATTCATTGGTACAATGGATGCTAATTTTACCTCGGAGAAAAACGGCTAATGCTAACAGTACTATTAGGATTAGCATTCATCGCATTAATGTCGATTTAAGTAGCATGATTTTCTGTTTGATATAAATACACATATTAAGTTTTTATACCGCATCTCTATTAACTGAAAGACCAGCCATTGTAATGCCATTAATAATGGATGTGAACTAAATAACAGAAGAAAGGAAGAATCTTGTCTCAGACGATGATTATTTGGCTCCCAAAATTATGTGTTGGGCGTTACAGTGTTCATGATTTTGCGTTGGTCTTTTTAGGAGACACCGTAAAGAGGATAAGTCTAATATATTATAAAAGAAACGAGATATGCTTTCGTTTTCGATTAAACTATTACCTGCATGTTTATGACATTGGTGTCTGATCTTATAACGATCGTTCTGCATAAGATTTCCATAAAAATCAGAAATTTTTGTACATATGCCAATTTTCCCCTGCAGGAAAAAAATTAAGCAAAATTTATATTTCTTTATCAATTGCTAATAACTACTACAACATACAAATGACAATGGTTAAATATTTATCAGGTCATATCCCATAAGTACTGTTCGAATTTTAACTTTTTGTTAAAATGAACGAAATTTAAAGAGTATTTTATAATGTCTGAACATTACTTTTTATGTTTAGATGCATTTAAAATGATCAAATTTTGTTTCAGAGAAAAATAAAATAAAATTTTGTTTGATAAAAACCCTGCTAACATGGAAGTACAGAAGAATCATTTGAGACACATAATGCTTTTTGAGTTCAAGAAAGGAAACTCAGCAGCCAAAATGGCTAGAAACATTCACTCAGTTTATGGAGAGGAATGTGCGAATGAAAGAACTTGCAGAAGATGGTTTTCAAAATTCAGAGGTGGAGACATCACCCTTGAAGATGAAGATCGAACCGGACGTCCAGTTTTAGAGAAGTGTATTCTATATGGAAATTACAATTATCTTTTAAAGTTGACATTAGAAACGTTAAGGGGAAGTGATTTTGAGTAGATAATTAAAGTAAAAATATATTATGGAAATATAGTTACTAATTAATGTAGAACTATATTATGGAAATTTGAATTTTCTTTTTATGTTGACACTTTAAAACTAATTCATGTCCGATTCGATAGTTAGCTTTGATTATTTTATTTTATTATTCAAATTTTTTTCTTGTAAAAATAAATTACACTTATCGCTAAGATAATTAAGAGTTCTTGCAGAACCTATAATTATCTAATTATCCGGGTTAATTTTAGTAAAGTTTATTCCCTTTAAATGAAAAACATTCTACTCCTCCTTGACCTCTGTCTTGTGACTTTCTTCTGGCTGATATTTGAAAATTGTAAGATCTGTATCAGTTGTTTTGGGCAAGTTAGATTGGGGTTAATTTAAATTTTCCTTACTGTCTCAACATATAGACAAGAATACATTCCATTCCAAGGTTGAGAAAACAGAGGGTTTATAATGTCATCGTCTTCCGAGATACGCAATTCCCAATATGAGGTAATTTGGGTTTTATTTATTTAATAGTTATATTGCTCTCTATTGCTAAATACATCGAGCCTTTCTTCGTAGGTCAGTTGTAACATTTGATATTACTAGTATCCACTTGGATTATATACAGACGGATTTTTTGCCTTTACTATATATATATATATATATATATATATATATATATATATATATATATATATATATACATATATATATATATATATATATATATATATATATACACACACACACACACACGCACATATATATATATATATATATATATATATATATATATATATGTGTGTGTGTGTGTGTGTGTGTGTGTGTGTGTGTGTGTGTACCATCATACTTGCTTTCATTTGTTCTGTCAGTATTGGATATTTCCAGAACCAATAAAACTGTCAAACTGACCACCGGAATTCAGAGAAGCATAGATCCATCCAACTCTTATCTCAAATAAAAACTTAAAAGAGACTGTTTGACTAACACCAGGAATGTTAAAAGATTCATGTTAAAAAGACAACAAATGAAAACAACAGACAAATGTTCATTTTCTCCATCAAGACATTCATTTCTGTAGTTTACTGCTACCAGCAAGCAGAAATATTTCTTCTCCTGATGATGGCCATTTCGGCCGAAACTAGTCGATGAATCTAAATCAAATAATAATAAAAAAAAAACAAAAACGAAAGAATATTAATCTACAACCCAGTGTGTCTGAAAATTTTATTTTTTTTTTATTGTTCAATATATATATATATATATATATATATATATATATATATATATATATATATATGTATGTATGTATGTATGTGTGTGTGTGTGTGTGTGTGTGTGTGTGTTTACTAACTCAGGTAGATTCGTTTCCAAGTTCTTCTATGTGCTGTCTCGCTTTAGGGATTTGATGATCATGGTTCTTCACAATTTGGTTTCCTTTGGAGTTTTAGTCAATTTTTGCCTTTTTGTTCTCACTCGTTTTGTACGTTATACATTGTTTTCCTCTGTCCTACTTGCTTTCATTTGTTCTGTCAGTATCGGATGTTTCTAGTTCTTATTCATCATTATATACCCTCGAAATCTGAACAGTCTGTTCATGATGTTAAATGTGTTTTTTTTAATTCCATTTTCTATAAATCTTCATCATTGCTCACATGTACAGTTTGTTTTATTACCAGCATTGTTCTGAAGAAACCTGTTTTTTTTGCTTCAAGTCAAAATTATTATTATTATTATTATTATTATTATTATTATTATTATTATTATTTTATTTGATTTCTGGCGTTTACACATTTCTTTCCGCGTCCCGTCCAGGGATCTAAGGTTAGAAATGGCATCATGACACTTTCCACTGACAAAAAAAAAAAAAAAACACAGATAAAGCCCTTCGCATAGTGTGGGCTAAACAATTTTTTGTATCTCCTTGAGACATGGACTTCAAGGAATCCCTTCAATTAGTCTAGTGGAATCTTTTCCAATCAGTCCTAGGGCTCCAACTACAACAGGGACGTCGTTGTTCCCATATGACACATTTTCGAGATTTCTATTTCAAGGTCCTTGTATTTTGACAGCTTTTTGTATATCTTCAAAGATACATTGCAGTCAGCAGGGACTGATATATCAATAAGGAGGCACCGTTTTTGTTTGTGGACTTTAATAACAATATCTGAGCGGTTGGCCTTGATTGTTCTGTTAGTGTGTATTGTGCAGTCACATAGAATTGTAACAGGTCCTATCTCCCTAACCGGGTCTGGGTGGTGTTCATACCAGTTTCTTTCAGTTTCATTCCCGTAGAAGTTGCAGATTTTCCAGTGCAGATATTCGCCCACTCTGTCAAGCCGGGGTTTATATTCAGTGGGTACCAATATCGTGCAACCTGATACGAGATGATCAATCGTTTCTGGATATTTATCACAGAATCTGCATTTTGGGCTGAAAAATATTTTAGTATATGTGCTTGATAATTCCTAGTTAGCAAACATTGGTCCTGCGCAGCAAGGATAAAACCTTCAGTTCAAATTTCAACCCTGCACTACGTAGCCACTGATGGGTACGGGTTTTGTCTACATCAGCTTGTTTGGTACGGGCAGAGTATTGGCCATGAAATGGTTTATCTTGTCATCGCTTCTGTGTCTGGTAGCTTTGATTTCGTCTTTGCTGTTGTTTTTAAGTATTTTGCAGTTTCAGTCGGTGTATTGTGCTGTAGTTTCATCTCTACGCCCATTTGAAACTCCATTTTGAATGTGTTGGCTTCTTTTATTACGGAGTAAAGTCGCTTACTACTTTCATGTTCCTTGACGCATACCATCATCCAGTCTTCTGTAGTTTCCAAGTATTTTTGGAGGCCAATTGTTGTAGTTTTATAGGACAGTTCTAGTTGAACTAATCCTCTGCCTCCTTCGGATCTGGGCACATACAGACGATCAACATCAGCTTTGGGATGATGCATGCGATAGCAACTGAGAAGCTTTCTCGTTTTGGCGTCTATTCGCTTAATTTCAGCTATGGTCCAGTTAAGGACATTAAAGCCGTATTGCACCACAGGGACAGCCAATGTGTTTATAGCTGATATTCTGTTTTTTTTTTAGTTTAGTTCAGTATTTAGTGCCAGACGTACACGCCTGTAGTACTCTTTTTTTATTTTTTTCCATCATTTGGTCGTGTTGTATGCCATCTCCCTCGCTAATTCCTAGGTACTTATAAGCTTCATCATGCTCCAATTCCCTAATCTTTGTGACAAAATCTAAATCTATTGAGGGTGTTTCTGCAATTCTACGTTTCTTGAATGTTACTTTTGCACATTTATCTAATCCGAAGTCCATACCTATGTCGTCACTGAAGTATTTTACACTATTGAGGAGACATTTAAACTCATTGTTGAGTTTGGCAAAGACTTTGAGATCATCCATGTAGAGTAGGTGATTGAATATTTTCTTATTTATTTTGTAACCATAGCTACTGATGTTCAGTTCATGTGTAAGAGGGATTAAGGATAAACAAAAAAGAAGGGGTGACAGAGAGTCTCCTTGAAAGATTCCACGAAGGATATTCAGACGGTTGGATAGGGCAGTGCCCCCGTTGTGACTAAGGTATAGTTTGGTGTTCCACATTCCCATGCTGTGCTTAAGGAAATTTAATACCACAGGGGATATTTTGTACATTTCCAAAGTCTAAAGGATCCAAGAATGTGGAACACTATCAAAGGCTTTACGATAATCAATCCACGCTGCACTTAGATTTCTGCGTCGTCTCCCGCAATTTTCCAGGATCATTTTATTTATCAGAAGTTAATCTTTGCAGCCATATGAACCTCTTCTGCATCCCTTCCTTTCCATCGGGAGAATGCCGTTTGTTTCGAAAAAGGAATAAGTACGGTTCGTCAGTACAGACGTGATAAACTTATACGTTGTGGAGAGACATGTTATTGGTCTATAATTTTTCGGGTCGTCTGTTTCAGTTGTTTTTGGTATGAGGTATGTAATACCTTCAGTAACCCATTCCGGGATTTTATTGGGATAATTTACATGTGTTGATAATGTTTTTGCAAGAATTTCATGGGTAGATGAGAGATGATACAGCCGGGAATTGGGCAACTTGTTATTTCCTGGGGATTTCTATTTTTGGGATTTCGTTAGAGCTTGCCTAACATCATCTGTAGATATATTTTCCCATTCTTGCAGAGGTGTATCCAGGAGTCGTTCTTCTTCACGCCGTATCCATTCTGCATTTGGGTTATATTCCTTTGGGTTTCTCCAAATATTTTCCCAAAATTTCTGTACATTATCACTCGATGGTGGCCTTTCGACATAGGTGTTTTTCCCAATTTCCCTGTAAAATTTCTTAAGATCTGTTTGGAATATTTTATTTTGGCGATAGAACCTACAACGTTTTTCGTATCGTCTTGTTTTCTGTGCCTTTAGCTGAAGTTTCTGTTTCAGCATTTCCTTGATTGATGGAATATCAGTTAGGGATTTAATGCTATATTTCCGCTTGATCTTTTTGGAGTTACGTGTGGAAATATTAGGGTTTCTGGTGAGCTCATCTAATATAGAGAGCTCACATCGGATTTGTTTTATTTCTCGTATCAGTTTGGTTTTCCAAGCTGGTTCTCCGTGTCAGTTTTATTTATTGTCTTGACCCCAAGCTTCCGAGTCGCTGCTAGAGCTGTTGCGTATATGACGTTGTTAACTTCTGTGATGTTTCCCGGTGGTTTATCTGTTAACAGTGTTTCCAGGGCAGCATTGTATATTTTCACAATGTGTTTGTTGGAATTCGTCATATGGATTTTCGGGAGCTGGTCTCTGTCTGACAGTTGTATGAAAGTTACTCTGCTGAGTACTTGGATGACGTCATTTTTCGCTTCGGTGATTTCAGCTTCGTGGTTTTCAAGGAATTCTAACTTGTACCTGGAGTCATCTTCAGTGACAATTTCTGGAGAACTGCAGGTTGTGTCTAAGGTAGAGTCTTGGATTTCATTTCCTGGGAGATTATTACGTATTTCATTCGCTTTAGCGTCCACCTCATACTCTGTCGCATTCCTTATTTCTACATTCGACTCAATAGAGTTTGAGTGGTGGGTCATAGTATTTTTGCTTATATCTAATTTTATCTTATCTATTTCTGCCTTTGAGAGTCTGTTGTTTCGCATGATATCCCTACGGACATTGGCAAGCATGTTTGGATTGAGGTTAGGTATTATCATTTCCCACCATACTTCTCCATATTTGGTATGTTTGATTGGTGGTGTTCTTTGCTGGGTTTTCGAGTGCAGTGAAGAAGGATGTCATGACTTGTCGATACTCTTCGCGGCTCCATTTCGTTCGTTTACTTTTTACTAGTCGATTGGCTATTGAGTCACTTGGTCCAAGGTTGGCAATAATCCGGGTTTGGTGACCTAGCGTCTCTTCGTGTGTGGAAGAATTTGTTCCAGTGACAGACTTTTCGTCCTCAGACTGGTTCCTCTCTGAGGGACGCGGCCCTTGCTGTGCCGGTTGACGGCCTATCCGGTGTGAAATATTATTCGTATTCATTGAAATTGGTAGAGATGCGTTTTAACCTTGACTGCCAAGGGGTAGTTATGTTCAGGTTACCAGCTTTAGGACGAGTCTCGAAGAAGGTCCTAGAACACGCCCAAACAATGAGATTGTGGGTTTATTTAAATATCGAAGTTAGAATAGTTCATAACAGTGTATGTTATTCAGTGGGGTAGTCAGTGGCGTAGACGATACTAAGTTTTAACTTAGTATAAGTCGGATTGACTACTCCAAGGGGGATAATTAAAATTTAGTATATAGACTTAAAAAAAAAAAGAAAAAAAAAGGTGAATTGAAAAGGAAAGAATAACACTTGAGTCAAAAGGATTTAGAATCATATCAAACTACAAGAAAAGTATCATTCAAAGATGCTACATTTAACATTTCTTATAACTTCGGAGCGTGGCACAAGTGACTTTCCACAAATGTTCAATTTTCCGTCGCCAACGACAGATACTTATCAAATTTTATGGGGTAGGCTGGACTTATACTACAGATTGGTAAGAATGCATTCACCAAAGGGGTAGGAGCAAGGGAATAAAAGTTATACTTTTCCGGTCATCTCTCAACCTACTAGCCGCTAAAAGATATATTTTTAAATTTTCTCTTAAAGAGATGATAGTCAAAGGGCAGAGCATTGTAGGAAAATTACACGTGTAGCCATGAAAAAGAAAAAAATACAATATGATCCCTGTCAATGCGGACACATACATATGTACATTCTATATATATATATATATATATATATATAGAGAGAGAGAGAGAGAGAGAGAGAGAAAGAGAGAGAGAGAAAGATATTAGCAAACATGTACATATACACGCACCGACAGAGATGTCCGCTTAAGGTCGGTGGGGGGCTTAAAAATTGAAATACCTGTTTAAAAAAAAAGAGGAGAGAAAAGGGAACTGAAAATGAAAGAATTAACTTGAGTCAAAAGGATTTAGAATCATATTATTATTATTATTATTATTATTATTATTATTATTATTATTATTATTATATTATTTTATTTCCTTTGATTTCTAACTCATTTCTTTCCAAATTCCGACCTTGACCCAAAGTTTAGAAATGGCATCATGGATTTTCCCATTGACAATATATATATATATATATATATATATATATATATATATATATATATATATATATTACCTAGACAAAGCCCTTTATAAGTTTTGGGCTGTACTCGTGAGAACATTTTTTTGTATTTCTTTAATGCATGGTCTTCCAGGAATCCCTTCCATTAGTCTACTTGAATCTTTTCCAAAAATCCGAGGATACCAACTACAACAGGAATTTTTGATGTTCACATGAGCTACATTTTCGAGATTTCCATTTCAAGGTCTTTGCATATTGATAGATTTTTGAAGATCTTGAATGATATATTGCAGTCTGCAGGTACTGCCATATCAATAAGGAGGCATTTTTTGTGTGCGATCTCTAACAACAAAGTCTGTGTGGTTAGCATTGATTGTTCTTTCTGTGTATATTGTGTAGTCCCATAACACTGTAACAGGTCCTGTCTCCCTAACCGGGTCTGGGTGTTGTCCATACCACTTTCTTTCAGTTTCCTTCCCGTATAAGTTACTGTCATGCTGGGTTTTATATTCTGTGGGTGATCAATTTTTACTGGGTAATTATTACAGAACCTTTATTTTTGTCTAACACTGTAATTTAGTATGTGTGCTTGATAATTTCTAGTTAGCCAACACTGATCCTGTGCAACAAGGCAACAACTTTCTGTGTCATCTTTTAACTCCACACTATGTAGTCACTGATGGGTACGGGGTTTGTTTACATCAGCTTGTTTTGTACGGGAAGGGTATTGGTCATGAAGCGGTTTATCTTGCCATTGTTTCTGTATCTGGTCGGTTGTATTTGTTTTACTTTCTTTTTGTGTGTGTTTTACAGCTTCAGACGTTGCATTGTGCTTTACTTGTATCTCTGTATCCATGTAGAACTCCAGTTTGAAATCGTTGTCTTCTTTTATTACGGAATAAAGACGCTTACTACTTTCATGTTCTTTGACACATATCATCATCCAGTCGTCTGTGGTTTCCAAGTTTATTATTATTATTATTATTATTTTTATATTCTTTGCTTTCTGGCGTTTACACATTTCTTTCCGGGTCCCACCCAGGGACCTAATGTTAGAAATGGCATCATGACCCTTTTCACTGACAAAAAAAAAAAAAAAAAAAAAAAAAATTACATAGATAGAGCCCTTCGTAAAGTGTGGGCTGTACTTGTCAGAACAATTTTTTGTATCTCCTTGAGGCATGGGCTTCCAGGAATCCCTGCAATTAGTCTACTGCAATCTTTTCCAACCAATCCTAGGGCTCCAACTACAACAGGGATTGTTGATGTTCCGATATGACACATTTTCGAGACCTCTATATCAAGGTCCTTGTATTTTGACAGCTTTTTGAATATCTTCAAAGATACATTGCAGTCAGCAGGGACGGCCATATCAATAAGGAGGCACCGTTTTTGTTTGTGGTCTTTAATAACAATATCTGGTCGGTTGGCCTTGATTGTTCTGTCAGTGTGAATTGTGTAGTCCCATAGAATTGTAACAGGTCCTATCTCTGTAACTGGGTCTGGGTGGTGTTGGTACCAGTTTCTTTCAGTTTCCTTCCCGTAGAAGTTGCAGATTTTCCAGTGCAGATATTGGCCCACTCTGTCATGTCGGGTTTTATATTCAGTGGGTGCCAACATCGTGCAACCTGATACAAGATGATCAATCGTTTCTGGATATTTATCACAGAATCTGCATTTTGGGCTGACACAATATTTTAGTATATGTGCTTGATAATTCCTAGTTAGCAAGCATTGGTCCTGCGCAGCAAGGATAAAACCTTCAGTTTCCGCTTTCAACCCTGCACTGCGTAGCCACTGATGGGTACGGGTTTTGTCGACATCAGCTTGGTTGATACGGGCAGAGTATTGGCCATGAAGCGGTTTATCTTGCCATCGCTTCTGTATCTGGTCGGTTGCATTCGTCTTTGCTGTCTTTTTCAAGTATTTTGCAGTTTCAGCCGGTGTATTGTGCTGTAGTTGCATCTCTACGCCCATTTGAAGCTCCAGTTTGAATTTGTTGGCTTCTTTCATTACGGAGTAAAGACGCTTACTACTTTCATGTTCCTTGACGCATACCATCATCCAGTCTTCTGTAGTTTCCAAGTATTTTTGGAGGCCAATTGTTGTAGTTTTGTAGGACAGTTCTAGTTGAACTAATCCTCTGCCTCCTTCGGATCTGGGCACATACAGACGATCAACATCAGCTTTGGGATGATGCATGCGATAGCAACTGAGAAGCTTTCTCGTTTTGGCGTCCATTCGCTTAATTTCAGCTATAGTTCAGTTAAGGACATTAAAGCTGTAATGCACCACTGGGACAGCCAATGTGTTTATAGCTGATATTCTATTTTTTGAGTTTAGTTCAGTATTTAGTATCAGACGTACACGCCTGTAGTACTCTTTTCTTATCTTTTCTTTCATTTGGGGGTGTTGTATGCCATCTCCTTCGCTAATTCCTAGGTACTTATAAGCTTCTTCATGCTCCAATTCCCTAATCTTTGTGACAAAATCTAAATCTATTGAGGGTGTTTCTGTAATTCTACCTTTCTTGAATGTTACTTTTGCACATTTATCTAATCCGAAGTCCATACCTATGTCGTCACTAAAGTATTTTACAATATTGAGGAGGCCTTTCAACTCATTGTCGTCTTTGCCAAAGAGTTTGAGATCATCCATGTATAGTAGGTGATTGAAAATTTTCTTATTTATTTTGTAACCATAGCTACTGTTGTTCAGTTCATGTGTAAGAGGGGTTAAGGATACACAAAACAGAAGGGGTGACAGAGAGTCTCCTTGAAAAATTCCACTTCGGATATTCAGACGGTTGGATATAGCAGTGCCCCCGGTGTGCCTAAGGTATAGTTTTGTGTTCCACATCCCCATGCTGTGCTTAAGAAAGTTTAATACCACAGGGGAGACTTTGTACATTTCCAAAGCCTTAAGGATGCAAGAATGTGGAACACTATCAAAGGCTTTACGATAATCAATCCACGCTGCACTGAGATTTCTGCGTCGTCTCCTGCAATTTTCCAGGATCATTTTATTTATCAGAAGTTGATCTTTGCAGCCATATGAACCTCTCCGGCATCCCTTCTGTTCCAGCGGGAGAATGCTGTTTGTTTCGAAGAAGGAGTAAGTACGGTTCCTCAGTACAGACGTGATCAACTTATACGTTGTGGAAAGACATGTTATCGGTCTATAATTTTTCGGGTCGTCTGTTTCAGTTGTTTTTGGTATGAGGTATGTAATACCTTCAGTAACCCATCCCGGGATTTTATTGGGATTATTTACAAGCGTTGATAATGTTTTTGCAAGTATGTCATGGGTAGATGAGAGATGATACAGCCAGAAATTGAGCACCTTGTCATTTCCTGGGGATTTCCATTTTTGGGATTTCGTTAGTGCTTGCCTAACATCATCTGTGGATATATTTACCCATTCTTGCAGAGGTGTATCCAGCAGTCGTTCTTCTTCACGCCGTATCCATTCTGCATTTGGGTTACATTCCTTTGGGTTGCTCCAAATATTTTCCCAAAATGTCTGTACATTATCAATCGATGGTGGCGTTTCGACATGTATAGGCGTTTTTCCAATTTCCCTGTAAAATTTCTTAAGATCTGTTCGGAATGTTTTATTTTGGCGATAGAATCTACAACGTTTCTCGTATCGTCTTGTTCTCTGTACTTTTAGCTGAAGTTTCTGTTTCAACATTTCCTTGATCGATGGAATATCAATTAGGGATTTAATGCTATATTTCCGTTTGATCTTTTTGGATTTACGTGTGGAAATATTAGGGTTTCTGGTGAGCTCATCTAATATAGACAGCTCACATCTGATTTGTTTTATTTCTCGTATCAGTTTGGTTTTCCAAGCTGGTTCTCTGTGTCTGTTAATTCTATTTGTTGTCTTGACACCAAGCTTCCGAGTCGCTGCTAGAGCTGTTGCGTATATGACGTTGTTAACTTCTGTTATGTTTCCCGGTGGTTTATCTGTTAACAGTGTTTCCAGTGCAGCATTGTATATTTTCACGATGTGCTTGTTGGGATTTGTCATATGGATTTTCGGGAGCTGGTCTCTCTCTGACAATTGTATGAAAGTTACTCTGCTGAGTACTTGGATGACGTCATTTTTCGCTTCGGTGATTTCAGCTTCGTGGTTTTCAAGGAATTCTAAATTAATGTACATGGAGTCATCTTCAGTGACAATTTCTGGAGAACTAGTGGTTGTGTATAAGGCAGAATCTTCGGTTACATTTCCTGGGAGATTATTTCGTATTTCATTCGCTTTAGCGTCCACCTCATCCTCTGTCGCATTCTTTATTTCAACATTCGTCTCAACAGAGTTTGAGTGATGGGTCATAGTATTTTGCCTTATATCTAATTTTATCTTATCTATTTCTGCCTTTGAGAGTCTGTTGTTTCGCATGATATCTCTACGGACATTGGCAAGCATGTTTGGATTGAGGTTAGGTCTTATATCATTTCCCACCATATTTCTCCATATTTGGTATGTTTGATTGGTGGTGTTCTTTGCTGGGTTTTCGAGTGCAGTGAAGAAGGATGTCATAACTTGTCGATACTCTTCGCGGCTCCATTTCGTTCGTTTCATTTTTACTAGTCGATTTGGCATTGAGACACTTGGTCCAAGGTTGGCGATAATCCGGGTTTGGTGACCTAGTGTCTCTTCGTGTGTGGAAGAGTTTGTTCTAGTGACAGACTTTTCGACCTCAGACTGGTTCCTCTCTGAGGGACGCGGCCCTTGTTGTCCCGGTTGACGGCCGATCCGGTATGAGATATTTTTCGTATTCATTGAAATTGGTAGAGATGCGTTTTAACCTTGACCGCCAAGGGGTAATTTTGTTCAGATTACCAGCTTTAGGACGAGACTTGAAGAAGGTCCAAGAGCAAGACCAGATTTGAGATAGTGGGTTTATTAATATATCGAAGTTAAAAGTTCATAACAGTGTATGGTATTCAGTTGGACAGATAATACTAAGTTTTAACTTAGTATAAGTCCGAGAGACACCTCCAAGTGGGATAATTAGATTTCAGTATATAGGCATAAAAAAAAAAAAAAAAAAAAAAAATGGACCCAGGTGTCTGCTTAAGGTCTGGGGTGTGGATTAAAACTTGAAATACAAGTTAAAAAAAAATTATTAGAGGAGAGAAAAGGGGACTGAAAAGCAAGGAATTAACTTGAGACATTAGGATTTACAATCATATCAAACTAAAGGAAAAGTATCTTTCAAAGATGCTACATTTACCATTTCTTACAACTTCGGAGCATGGCACAAGTGACTCTCCACAAATGTTCAATTTTCCGTCGCCAACGACAGATACTTATCAAATTTTATGGGGTAGGCTGGACTTATACTACAGATTGGTAGGGGGAATATCGAAGAATTCATTAAACAGAGGGGTAGGAGCAAGGGAATAAAAGTTATACTTTTCCGGTCATCTCTCATCCTACTTACCGCTGAAAGATATGTTTTAGAATATTCACTCAAAGAGATGATAGACAAAGGGCTGAGCATTGTAGGAAAATTACACCTGTAGCCATGAAAAAAAAAAAAAAAAAAAATTATTATTATTATTATTATTATTATTATTATTATTATTATTATTATCATCATCATCATTATTATTATTATTATTATTATTATTATTATTATTAACCATTATGAGGGAGATTTAAAAAGTCAAAAACAGAAGACAGTTTTTGACAATGTTCAACAATATTTCAACGATACTTCGACAGTGTATATCAATTTACAAAACTTATATATCTTTATGCAAGGGTTGCTTTTGTCGTAAAGAAAGGAAAATAGTTGTACTCGCAATCAACGCGTCAAAACGAATTGAAACTCCGACACCTTGAAGACGTGAAACTGAAACGTGCATTCTCTAATGGTGATGTTTCTCATTTTTTTTAATTCCCCGTTACAGGATTAGTTAATCAAATAGCTTAGTATAACATTTATGGAATTTTCCAATCATTCTGTTCATTCCCCATGGCAGTTAATTGGTAATATGCATACATAACTCTCCTTATGCATTTGAAATTTCTGAATATTTTTCATATAAAATTCACTTTAAGACGTTTGTTGAAATTAAGGTCGTTTGTCATAAAATGTTCTGCAAACTGTCTTGATGTAAAATTGGTGTGTCTGACATCATACCTGTGAACAGCGAATCCTTTATTTATTTTTCTATTGTGTACCTTAAACAATTCAAATCATGTTAAATACATTGGGCGGGATATATGAAATGAGAATCGGTACAAGTGCCACCTTCTGAAGAAGTTGTGATGTTTTCATTGAATTTGTGATAAAATTGAATTGACCTGACCCATTCTGTTGCAGAGACCATTTGTATTTTTTTCATTAAAATACAAGCAACGTTTGTAGAATAAAGACTCATAAATATTTGTAATTTTTTATTTTATGTATATTTACACTTGATAACATTTTGTAAATATAACTAGAAGACAGACATATTTATCGAAATATTGTTGAACATTTTCAAACACTGTTTCTTTTCTTTTCTTTTTTATTTTCTTAAATAGCGCTCTTCACTTAAGTATTCAAAAATATTGGAAGAGTTGCGTCAATCATTTTTTGTTATTATTATTATTATTGTTATTAAACAAGTAAAGTGTGCGATTCTCAGAAAAGAAAGCAGAAAAGAAAATCCATATTTATCATGAAAAATATTTTCACGAGGTTTGGCTCTTCTTCAAGAAGTGATTAGAAATTGCCTAGAAATATAAGAATGGGTAAAATCAATGAGAGCCTCGGTTGTCTTCAGTCAAATCTTAAACATATGTGCAAATTAATAACTTTCTAGCCGAGGAGGGGTTGGTTGATAAAATGACATGAGATTTCTATAAAATCCATGCTAAATTGTTTGATTAATTACTCTCACTATAATCCACTGAAGGAAAATTTTAAGATAATCAAAATTTGCATCAGGTTATTCACGTTTCAGTTGTATTCCATTTACGCTGGCTGCATTTCCTTCGTGTTGGTGTATTTTTATCTGTAGAAGTGTTTTTATTTTCAAGGCAAGCAACGTTGAAACAAAGATTTGTATCTTTATAATTTTATTCTTGTATGCATTTTTAACATAAATTGAAGACAGTGTACTATGGAAACTGTGTAGAAAATTTTAAAATATACATAAATCTCCTCTTCTCTACGATTCGCAAATATTAAAAGAGGTAAGTCAGTTACTATTACATAAGGTAAAACTAATTGGTATATATATACATTCTCATTTTACAGGGGTTTTTTTTGTTATTTTTAATTACATCGATAATAATGGCCTAAGAAGATGGGAAGTTTAATTATCTGTCTATATTTCTGAGATGGGGTATTATGATTATTTATATTATTCGAACTCTTACCCTCACATCCCCAAGGAAACATGGCCCTGTTGATAAAGTATGTGGTTAGATGCAGTGACTAGTCCTAAATTTCAATAGCAGACTACAGCAGTCGTCAATCAAAAAAATGGGAGAGTTGAGTTAAAGGGAAGTATCTAAAGAGGCATGGTACGTAGAACAAGAGCATTCTACCCCTGTGGAGAAAATAAAGAGTTCGGATTGAACTTCCAAACATCTGAAGAAGTCCGGAGTATACAACGGCAAAAAAACATTGTGAACATGTCAACGAATATGAGGATAGCAGTTCGGATAATGTAAATAATGAAAATAGGCAGTTTCATATAATGCAATATATTTATCCATTATAAAGAAGAGTTAAGATGGATATTGTAATATTTTATTTTCAGGAGCGTTTAATCCTACTGCAAATTCTTATTACTTTAGGTATGTCAGTAGGTTTAATGTAACATATTTCACTAATTTTAACTCTCAATTTATTCATATTTGCTTCTTTTATCATTCTTGATCAAATATAGATTACAACTGATGACCTTGTCATATCTGGTAAAAGGCTTCTTTTTTTTTGTAGTTTTGTCTCTTTATTCGATCTACTATGTTTTCATTATTTTTTCAGTACGAATCGGCAAAAATAGTAATATCATGCACTTCGATGGCTGGATCAGCGCAACATTTATATATATATATATATATATATATATATATATATATATATATATATATATATATATATATATATGTGTGTGTGTGTGTGTGTGTGTGTGTGTAGAGAGAGAGAGTGAGATAGAAATGTAAAAGACTTAAGACAGTATTTTATAAAATTTCACTTGACTGCGAAGTTGGTTGGCATTTTAGAATTTTCTTATATATATATATATATATATATATATAGAGAGAGAGAGAGAGAGAGAAAGAGAGAGAGAGATAGATAGATATATAGATAGAAGTATTTAAGTAAATGTTCTGTGCATAATAAAAAGTATTAACTACATTTACCGGCAAGAGTCCCCGACCAATTTGACCAAGTAAATTGTTAAATGACATATATTAAACAGTAATTACAACTGTGAATTACTTATGACTAGTGAATGTGTGTCGGTTGATCCAGCCTTCAATCCCTTCAAAAAAAACCTTTTTCACAAAAAAAAAAAAAAAATCAGAAACAAATACTTTGAATATTCTATATAAAGTTATTACGTTCACAATTTTTTTCTGTTTTATGACAATATATTACAGGTTAACAAAATGCCCTTTTAAAGTTTTCTATTTATTATTCCTAAATAACGAAAAATTGGTTACGTTTAATCGTAAATTTTAATGTTAATAATTTCAAATAATCCAGCGACTATTGTGATTTGCGGGTAATTCAACGTTCATAAGTGAGGAGATGGATTTTTCTTGTATGAATGTTATAAAATGAAAAATGTTCAATATCTTTTCTTTTCGGTTTAATTTATAAAGTTCCGTATTTTTCCTTTTTCTTTTGGACCTTCTAAGCTCTAGCACTGATTACGGTATTTGAAGCTCAAACGTGTCAAAGACGACGTCCATAGTGTCATCTTTTATGGGATCTCTGTCGACTACGCTTTCATACCGTTTTCTAATTTGGTTTATATGACGTTTGCGTATAAACTTCGGTCCCTGAACCATGTAAATATTTTTTACCAATTTGTCTGTCCATTATTTCTATCTCCCAGTGAGATTTATTCATTCCCAAATACATGAAGAAAAAAAAACCTTTTCACCGATCTTAAAGCACTTTTTAAGCACTTAATTCCTATTTCGCGCTTTTGTTTCACTCTGAAGGATTTTGTCAAATGCCGATTTTCAATTCCTGGTAAACATGACCTCCGCTGGCGTCTTGGCAGATGGAGCGCTGCTATTATGGGTTTCACAATATACCTGCAAAAACCGTTGTATAGCCGCATCAGTAGGCGTACCTCTCGCCTTCCTAAGTGCTCTCTTGAAAGTGTCCTCAAAATGCTCTGCCTGTCGATTTCTTCTTGGAAGTTATGGCGCAGTGGTAATATGTTTGATCAAGATTGAGTGACAAAAATCCATAAATTCAAAGGATGGGAACAGTGTGGCATTGTCTTTTACGGTAAAGTCAACAACTCTGAAACGGGAAAATAGCTCGTGCAAAATATTTACTTATTTATTTATTTCTGGCCTCTTGGAATAAATGTCAACACCTACAAGGTAGTAAAAACCATCAAGTGTGCCAACAAAATCAACGGACGGTCGTTTTTAGGCCAGGGATTGAATTTTATCGGGGGTGCTTTAGCAGGAAAATCACACCTTTGCACGATCTTACCATGTTTTCAATATCCTTGTACATATTAACCAGTAGAAGTAACTCCTTATCAAACTTTTCATTCTTGATTTTCCCGGATGGCCAATATGGAATTCCTTTAATGTTATTTTCTGTAGTGTAGATGGGTCTGCTACTCTCTCTCTCCGTCCATTAGTATGTCGTTACATATTGAGTAAACTTCTGGGATATTCTGGTTTTATTATTTAGTTTCTCCATTATAAATACCCGTGGACAAGGAATGATCGAACCTCTTTTGGATAAACAACACAAGGTTTTATAAAATCTTTAAGACTTCTGTTCGCGAGTTAAGGTCGCCCCTTCCATTTATCAACAGGTCATGTATACGATGATAAATGGTCTGGATTTCGCGGTGGCCTATCTAGATGACGTCCTAATGAAAAGCGAGATCATCAAGGAACACAAATCCCACGTTTGGCAGGTGTTCATGGGAATCCCAAATTAGGGATTCAAATTTCTTCTGGTATTCTGCTTGTTTTTGTTAGAATTTCTCTTGTCTTTCTTGATATTTCTGTTCCAACAGTAGTTGTTGTTCCTGTTGGTGTTTCATCAATTGTAGCATTGCTTTTAAATTCGTCCATTTTGCTGCGTCAAATTAAGAAATGAGAGGAGGGAATTTTTTTTTTCTTTACCCTCTTAACCAACAATAAGTCTGTTTGACTTGTCCGATTCTTTTGCTGAAAAATTTAAAAGGGGGATAGGGGGTAAATTTTTACTTATCAGCGAAAACAATAAGTTTCTTTGACTTATGCAATTATTTTACTGACTTGTTGAAATGGAAAAAATAACATGGTTCACCACCTTTCTTCCCAACCCGTGAATTGAACTTGCAGAAATCTTATTGTTTTGGGGAATTTCTTTTTTTCACTGTCAGTATTGTAATTAACACTGGATACACTTTTGTTGTAGAGTTTGATTACATTAATGTCGTAATATCTTGTTGGAAAACCTTAGCTCTCTGCAGAAAAAATACTTTGGTGTCAGAGTTTAACAATGAATTACACAAAATAAATTGGTATGGGTTTGCCATCGATGCTGAATATTTGTTAATTGCATTTGCTTTTGCTTTGTTTTTATGCGCTTTGTAGCTGCAGTAGGCGTATTACAGATGATTAGCATTTCATCCATTTGAAATTCCCTTTTAAATTTATTGACCTTTTTTATAACTGAGCAAAGTTTATTTCGTTAATGATTCTTAGTGCAGATTATCATTAATTCCTTTTGACTTCCTAAATATCTTTGAGGACTAATCGTTGTAGTTATTTATAATACTTTTAGAACTAATCCTCTTCCTCCTATAAATAAGGAGATATAGATACGATCAAAATCATCGGCCTTTCATGAAGAAATCGGGGGCAAATACCAAGCTTTCTCGTTTTGAGATCCATTAGTTTAATGTCAGCTATGGTTTATTTAAGAATGTTAAAAATGTATTACATCATAGGAACTGGCAAAATATTTATGGCCGATCATCTCTACTGCAAACTGAATTAAATATTTAACATCAGACGTACTTCATGTGGTTATGCTGCAATCCATCTTCTTCTATGACATCTAGTTATTTATATTCTTCTTCATCGTCAAGTTGGCTATCGTTCGTGACAAAATTGATATATATTGGCTAGTTTGCTAGTTATCCCTTGAATTAACTTTCCCCTTGCAGATTTATCTCATCCGAAAGTCCAAAACCGACCGATAGTTTCATTGAAAACATTAAACTCAGTGTCGTATTTGTCAAAGTTTTGAGGTTAGCTATATAAGATCAGATATTAAATACTCTTCTTATTTATTTTGTCGCTGTATTTATTACTCTGTAATCCATGAGTGAGGACTATAGGGACAGACAAAACAGGAGGGTTAACAAGACTTTTTGAAAAACTCTTTTTCTGGTATTGAGAGGACTGGATATAGCAATGGTATGTTTTACGCATAATAAGTTTTTATACAATATCATGCGATATATAAGGATAGTTACTATCGTTTACGAAGCGTTAAGTATTGATTAGTGTGTAATCCTTTTAATGGTTTTACGATAATATATCGAATCTTAGAACTAGATGACAAATTTAAAAAGGATAGAAATCTGTTCACAGTCAATATTGCTTGCGTCCTGAAGGGACAAAGCCAGATGAAAGCTGATGTAATAAACATGTTTCAAGATCGCAAAAATATTCATCTTGAAAATAATATTATTCATTTTTGTCTAACTCTTCGTGATTATTACAACAAACTTCTCATGATATTAAAATAACGTTTAATAAATTTGAAGATAGGAGATATTTGTAAACTGACAGAATATGTTTTTGAAAGCGAACACGATTGAAATAATTGTAATATACGAGAGATTATTTTGGAAGGAAGACATAATATGCAATCATTATATCCTTCATTGAAACTTATAAATATAATAAACTTATATTATATATCATTATATCCTTCATTCATTCATCCGATCAATAACCTTCATTGAAACTCCCCCAAACCAGAATATTGCGTAGCTGATAATATACAACCAATTCAAAGACTATAGATTAACTTCTGTGACCATCTGTGAATTATTAATTTCTGTAGTTTAAGATTTTTACGACTCAAAGAAACTGCTCTCTATAAATCGACATAAAAAATATGTCCGCCGTCCATCGTCATGACTGATGCTAAACTACAGATCCAGAAAAACACATTGCTCTTTCTTTTTCTTAGTTTCTTCCTCGACGAAAAGGGCGGGGGGCAAATATTACGTACTGCTGCTAGGAAAATTTAGTCGTGCGAAACATTTTTCTCAATGGCATATGTCCATTATTTTACTGTGATTTGATTAGTGCAGCCATATATCAAATATCTTCTTCTCTCACGTCAGCAGGTAATACCTATGCAATCCAATATGCCTAGGGCGAAAAGAATTCCTTCCCTATTCACTTGATACTTCACAAAATGCACATATAATTCACTGAAAAGAAATACTGGCCCCAAAATACAAAGAATACATGCCAAAGGCCTCAAACCACAGCGTTAAATAGTTCCATAACTGAGCCACGTCCTTTCCACCTACATTTTACACAATATGCTATCATCTTTCAATCTTGTCCCACTCACAGAGACACAGCACACATGGTTTATTATCACCCAATTTATTCAAATAATCAATTAATTGATTTTTTCACCGCTGTAACGTAACTCACCGTTGAATTCCCCATTAATTGTTTAGATGAGTTTTCGTCTTTGCCAAATCGACTTCACGAATCTAAGCGCAGTATTATATTGACAGCTAGGACTCAAGATTTCACTGTTGATATTGCTAGTTGCTCTATGCTAATAGTTTTTTTGTCAAGAACTATGCACTTGGAAGTTTTCTTGGGAATTCCAGATTAACAGTCAAATGGAAACTTAAAAATGTATAAATAATAACTATTACCATCAGTGTTTGGAACATAGTCTTTGATTGATATATCGGGGTTTTTTTCTAGAAAAATTCATGAATGTTAGCTGTTATCGCCTTGCTTGGGATTTAATGGTTAAGAATGAATGCTGAGAAAAGAGGAAAATAATATAAAAAATATTGTTAATAATAATCGTAGACATTCGGCATTTATTAACCGAAAGGTCATTAATAATGTCGAATAAAACTGATAAAATATTTCAATTAAAACATTTTATCAGAAAAGTAGGTGTTT
Source organism: Acanthosepion lycidas (assembly GCA_963932145.1). Classification (NCBI taxonomy): domain Eukaryota; kingdom Metazoa; phylum Mollusca; class Cephalopoda; order Sepiida; family Sepiidae; genus Acanthosepion; species Acanthosepion lycidas. Next base: position 43,232,234 of record OZ010579.1, read on the forward strand.
TTGAATAGGAACTGTTATCTTTCTTTCCATTAATAATGGCGACATGTTTCTTAATATTTTGTTTTATTTAGTGGGGACATTACCGTCTTGATTATTTCCTCATTTTATTGCCAAGCTACATTTGATATGCATTTAGTTATTTTATTTTATTCGATACATTATCTGGTTTAGGATACTTTAGTGCTGGTCCTCGATGTTCGAATGAGAAACATCTTCGCTCGCTGAGAGCAACAGGCTTCAAGTATTTTAAACCAACTTTATCCATCGAGCTGGTAAATGGTTGGCCATTTAGAAATTTCTGATCGAGTTTGGCGCCACGAATGTGATCCATGTAAAATATCGATCCGACGGCATTATTTAAGAGTATTTCAGAATGATGATGTTTTGGTTTTTAACTTTTTGTGGTGTTGTGCAAAGGTGCCCCCTAAGAGATTATTTTGTCTTTAATATCCTTATCTCCTATACTAAATATATTTAAACTGATCAATATACAGTATATCTGGAAAAAAATATACGAAGAGATTCCCTCAGTTTATATTCAAACAGGCATTTCAGGAAGAAAAAAAAGATGTTGCTTAACACAATTATCAGGGAAATGATCCAAATATTTTTTACCAATATACACTATTGTGAGGAAAGCTACTTGACAACCGAAATTAAACACTAAGAAATTTAGTTTTATTTAAGCTAATGCAGGTTGTCAGCCAAATCTGACGAGTAAAAGAAATAATAAATAGCTGTAATCTTGAGTATGGAGATTATGAAACATTTATCAATTTTATTTCGCTAGAAACGGGATCAAATAACCAATTATTTTCGTATTGGCAAGTTAGAAAGTAGAATCCGATATGAAACATCATTGCAAGTAAATACGCCTGTTCTGAAGTGAAATATAATATGAATCATTTTACTCTTGAGAACGCTACAGGGGATTCTGTCGTTAAATCGTTTAAATTAAATGGCCGGTCATTGCATACGGGAATGCTTTAAAGAATCACGCGTTCGGTCCGAAAATTATACATCATTTAAATCGTAATGAAAAATGCATGAACTATTGTAATAGCTCTTAAAATTCCTTTCCAAGACTCCTTTTGAATACTCATATATTTATCACTAGATAACTTATAATTTACAAACTTTTCGGATTAAAAATATTTACTCAATTAATTGATTAATAAGCTCATTTCTAGGTTCAGGGCATTAAAATAACCATAGAATTTCCTCTGCTGCATCATGAAAGATTTGAGCTAAGGAACTTTAGCAAAACTTTGACTAAATATAACAAGCATTAATACAGGTCATTTAAAAAGATTTAGCAGAAGATGTGAAATATAACAGCGAATCAATATTGCAATAGCGAATTAATACCTTACTAATCATAGTCCTTTGAAAGAGGAACATTTCTTTAGAAACAAAGAACAATGTACTTAAATATTATGTATTAGGTTGGTGCAAAAATAATGACGTAATAATGTCGTTTTTTGACGTTAAAAAAATAAGTCAAAAACAACATTATTACGTCATTTTTTGTGCACCAACCTAATAATATCGCCCTCTAATATGGCAATAGATGCGGGACATTCTCCACAGCAAATGTACGAAAAACTTGAAGAAACAGAAATGTGTTGTTCTCCAGAAGGATACTGGGATTGAACTGGTAAGCAATGAGAAAATTGATCAAAAAATGGGAGCAAAATCAGATTCCTAATTCAAAATATAAAGTTTATATACATAAAGCAACGTAATCCCTACGAGCATCTTTAGCCTAGTGAACGGTAGAGCGGTATTTTATGACATTCCGGGCGCTTTGAAAGCAGTGAAAGTAAGTTCTAGGAAGGCCAAAGCAGTCGGGTATGTGAGTTCTGTAAAATTTCGAACAAAAGTCTAAAAATGGAGTCAAAGTATCTGCGCCCGCTATAATAAATGCCCTGAAGTTGTCATATCCTCATATGATAAGTTAAGGCTCATTGCAATAAACGTTGCTTCTAACCGAAAGTTTGATAAAAACCACTCCGTATGGCATTACATCTGCTTACGTAGTACAAATTTTGTGATATCACTTACAGCGCTAAAAGTTTGCTAATTTATCAAAAGCCTTGACTTTCGGTCCGGACAAAATTTCAATGATTGATATTAAGAATATCAGCTCAGAATAAAATTAAATTCAGTCCAACCGCTGACTGAAGAAGATAAGCTCAGTTGTGAGAACTTCATTCATTAATACTCACATATAACATCACGCGGTAAACTTCTGAATTGAGTTCCTCGGGTGATTTTTACTTGGTGAAAATTACTTTATATAAATAATTTATTTTTCAGCAAATATGTGTGTCTCCCCGCAAATAAAAAAATGTATTTTCTATTATATATCTGAGGTAACGCATTCGCGAACTAATTTTTTTATATGGGAACAAGTAGAATTTTATGTTTCATCAGTAATAAATCAAAAATCTTTAACTTAAATTGATTAAATCTCTGTCCGTAATTCATGCTTTATAACAAAATATGATTATTGCAATTAAATTAGTTTTTCATAACATTAATCAGAGAATGAAATTAGAAGGCTATATATGTACAGACACACGCAGCACCACATACGCAAAACACACGAACACACTCAAACACATACACACACACACACACACATATATATATATATATATAATTCTGTTTAGTTTCAGACTATAAATTTAATTTGAAGATTTATTCGTGAGTGTCATACATTTTTAATTCAAAAATCGTTTAAATGAATTTTTCAGACAAATTGTATTGTTTTCTTCTAAAATAATTTATTTTCCTCAATAACAGCTTATTATTAAATATTTCACAATATATATATATATATATATATATATATATATATATATATATATATATATATATGTATGTATGTATATGTATGTATGTATATATATATGTATGTATGTATATGTATGTATGTATATATATATATATATATGTGTGTGTGTGTGTGTATATATATATATATATATATATATATATAATGGAAATGTGGTATTCAGTTGATAGTTATGATTTATCTAGAGCTTTAAGTAGTTGGCCCATTATTTATAAGTCTATATAAATTACACGCATACAATTTGAAATATTAAATACCGATTGTTCCAAAAATGAACAGATGAAAACCGTTTTAGTCTCAATTACATTTTGAAGGAAAATAAAAGCGCAATGAAAATGATATTAACAAATATACAAATGATTCTCAATATAATTAATAGTCTAGGGGGAAATAGTAAAGATTATTAAGCCAAAAATTGACAGGTAGATTGCAACAAATTCGATTCTATTAACGAGAATCACGATTAGGTTACTACCTTTTTTAGGAAATTAGATTAATGTTTTTAAATTGCTTTTAATAAAATAAAAATGTTTCCATCAAAATTGTTACGACGCGATAGAATACTCATATTGCTATGTGAATGTCTTCTGTAATGTATTTTACAAATCTGGCAAGAAATGCAGTTTTCTGAGATAAATTAATGGCAACTTTTGAGCCCCTTTATTATCTATAGCTACATGCTTCTTCGCGAATAAACTTATGGCCTATGTTACAGTTGAACCGCTTTTCAAAAATAAAATGTTTCTATGATTACTGTAGTGTCGAGGTCAATTCAAATGATGCCAGAATAAAATTTTCACTCACTGTCATTCAGGGAAAACAGGTGCAGTGTGGGATTGAGGGATGACCTTCTAGTAGGGTGAAGGAGATTTTTGATTCCACATGAGAGAGTGTACAATCCAGAATATGCGAGCAAAGGAAAATCTTACGACAGATATGTAAAAACATGCACGGTTGGGAAAAAGAGTCTCTTACATCATCCTTAGAATATACAATCAATATGAGTCCAAAAAGATACACACACACATACAGAAATCGAGACAGACAGACAAAGAGAATGACCTTCGCCGACGGTGTTTATGTCTAAAGAATATAATAATACAAATAGCATTGTATTGTACATCGCCCTAGACAAAGAAATGCTGCTTTCTACGAATAGGATAGAGGAAAATTTTATCAGTCTAACATGTTTCAATTTTGTTAAAGCTTCATCAGATATTGTGATACAGAATAAAAGAAAAACGGAATTCCGTTATTCTTATTTTTGAGTTGTTTGATCTTAGTTTGTTAATCAAGTTGCACGTGCATTTGACAAGTTAATAAATTGTTAGTTTAATTTATATCGTTCCGACTTCAAATAGAGACGACGCGTCCTTTTGAATTTTTAGGCTGAACAGATGAATACTAAATATTGCTTTATGTATGTAACTGAATAATATTTCTTTTTTTATATATGTCGGATTTAGATGACATTGTATATTCATGTGTGTATCAATGTCTAGTAGATATGATTCTTGGGTTTTCAAATGTTAATTTGGGACCAGTTTGACTTATAAAGCTTTTGTTTTAGATAAGCATACATTAGATATTTCAAGGATGAGTTCAATAAATTTCGTTGATGAAATGTTAGGTTGGTGCAAAAATAATGACGTAATAATGTCGTTTTTTGACGTTAAAAATACCTAGAAAAACGACATTATTACGTCATTATTTTTTCGCCGACCTCATATAATATTAAGACGTATGTGGATAGTCAAGACTATATTTATTATACCTCCCTTCTGTTCGTTTTAATTAAAGCGCAATTTTCTGTAGTCAATGTTATAACCAGTTTTGTTCCTGTTTATTACAAATAAGTTTGAATAATTTATTTCGCTTTTTTCTCCATATCTCATTATCTGTTAAAGTTTTAATAAAGGTTGGATCAAAATTCATTCGACGACGTGTAAGTTACATGTGGTAAATATTGACAAGTTTTACAGCATTAATGAAGAGTTTAAGACAAAACAGTTATTTCTTTTAAATGTCGTGTTCCTTCAGCGTAATCAAGGATCTCGACTCTATCCTGACGTTTGTAGCGCTATCAAAATATTTGTCTATTTACTAGCCATCCAAATCCCACAGTTGCCATATATTTACACAAGCCTGCTTTGTAAATGGATGACTATAGCCGCAGAAATAGAAACTGCTGATATATATATATATATATATATATATATATATATATATATATATATATATATATATATATATGAGAATTATAAATTTTCCTCAACGATAGAAAACTATAAGATTCAGGAACGAAAACGCGTCACGTGTTGATTGTACGCCTTGTATACATACATGAACACGCACACAGATATATATACATACATACATACATACATACATATATATACATTATATATATATATATATATATATATATATATATATATATATATATATATATATATATATATATATATATATATATGTAAGGTATGTTTGATCAGCAAGTTTGATTAAAAAGAACAGATAAATTTTCAGAGTTGGCTCGAGATAAACTAACTGCCAAATTTCAAGTATCTTCAACACACATATTTATTATCAAGAACCATTGCGGTGCTTGCATTGTCTACATTCTGTTATAATATGAAAAGGTGTAATTTAAATACAAAATAAACAATGACATATTATTTTAATCAAACTTTCTTTTATTTTGTGTCCGTATTAAATCTGTGTAGAACGCATCGAGAAGCCACACAATTACATTTTCTTTTTCACAAAAGGACTATAACATTAAAGATTTAGTAATATATTAAGTCTCAAATATATATTGATATATATGCTATATATGCTATATATATATATATATATATATATATATATATATATATATATATATATATATATATATATACATATATTGGTGAGTCTTCATTTCAGAAATGAAAATTATATGATATTTTCATTCATATAATTTGAACCATCACCATTATATTGAGATGACATTCATGTTCTATGTAGGCAAATTAAGATCAAACGGAGAAATGGTATGACACATCAGATAAATGTTCAAATCATAAAAGAGAGAAGTATTTATGATTTTGTATCCGTGGTAGATTCTATTAAATAAAATGAAATTCAGTTGCTGTTAGAATAAGCATAAATGATCCAGAAAACATATCCTATAAACAAAAGCTGTGAAAGTCTATACAGCATTCAGTTATAGTTCAGCAGATGAACATATTCGGAACCACTCCTAAACTTGATGAAATATAACTGTCATTCCCTTAGAATATATAAATGTCACTCTCTCACACACACACACACACGTATATATATATATATATATATATATATATATATATATATATATATATATATATATATATATATATACACACACACAGAGGGTGAGAGAGAGAGGAAGAGAGCATTTTCAACCATTTTGGTTAAATGATCTAGACATATTAGTTCCATTTTATTTTAATCCTCTCAAATTCACAGATAAATTTCATAGATCTCTTAAAAAACTGATTAAGAAAGACATTGTTGTTTTGGTTATTTCTTTGATTTTCACAAGTGCTTTCAATCTCAACCAAGTTTATCTTAGACGTAGTCCTTTTAAGACAATAATTAATATCACCGTTAGTTGTGAATGTTTTTTTTCTAAATGGCCAATTAAATAAACAAAACTACGGCGTCTTTCTTAATCAATTTTGTAAAATCATTAGGAAATTGATCAGTGAATTTTAAAAGAATTAAAATAAAATTTTCAAAGATTAAAATTTTAAAGGATTAAAATAAAAGATTAAAATAAATTAAATTAAATATTTATAATATGCCTAGATTGTTCAACCAAATATATATATATATATATATATATATATATATATATAATCTTGCGTCCATTCACCGAAGATAAACGATATTGAGATTTAACAGCAGCGAGATGAGCGACCCCTTGAGTAAACCAAGTGATGTATTCTACGATGTGCAGGAGGCATAATGGTAAACGCCTCGGAATTATAACTCGGAGAGTCGAGTTCATTGGCGCGCAAATTCATTTTTTGTGGAAAGTTATTAATGAATCTGTTAACATCCTAGCTATGAGTAAATGACTGAAGAATGTCTATATATCATTTGAGAGCAACTTGTGTCGGAGAAAGAAAAACGACGGAACATGCAGCCACGAAATGGAAAATTCATATTCGATAATTACTGCTAATCTAGCATACTGTGACAGGATATGCTTTGATGGTGGGTGATTGTATTGCAGGGCACAGGCAATTGGCCATTTTTGGCAATTCTCCTTTCCAGGCTCTTTCTTCGGTAAATATAAAAGAATGTACTGTGGCTGTATCCGTCATTCCAGAGGGGAAAATTCTAAATCCTACACGCGCTCGTGCGCGCACGCACACACACACACACACACACACGCACACACACACACACAGACACACACACAGACGCGCGCGCTCGCGTGCATACACACACACATATACCGAGAGAGTGTGAGAGAGATTTAGTTTAATTTTGCATGTTACATTTGTATTATAATGTTTCGAGAATTTTGAGTGTCCGTTAGCATTTTGCCCTATATTAAATTTTGCAGTTATAACTCTCTTTGTTCATCTCTCCCAATATATATATATATATATATATATATATATATATATATATATATATATATATATATATATGTATGTATATTGCCTGACAATTGCATATAGCATGAAACAGACTGTCGCCTCTAAGTGTTGGCTTCTATGTTCACTTTAAATTTACACACGCTCTATCTCTGATATTGAGCACTTTTTCCTATAAATATAGCATATCTTAAGACTATATATATATATATATATATATATATATATATACATATATATATATATATATATATATAGACATGTTCATTCATACATATTAGACTGAATATTCAGGTTATGTCTGTTTATATTTTTATCCTCTTATATTGACGTATCAATTATTAATATCAGTATAAGATTGATAGTTAAATACGGTGCAATTGTCTCATTCCTGCTATCATCCAAAGTAATTTCAATCACATCCAAGACTATCCTCCGGGTGTATTCATATAAATGAATATAGTTCATTCTCTCAAAATTTAAACAAA
>OZ010579.1:43242715-43255215 GCA_963932145.1 Acanthosepion lycidas
TGGATGATTAAATAGAGTTGGGGAGAAATAACAAAAAGACAAAAAAATTAAAACCTACAAGAAACAGGAAATGTGAATCGACATTGTCACCTATAACCGGAAGTGACTCGGTGCATAAAAGAAGGATTATAGCTTTATAATTTTATTTTAAACTTTATTCCCACAAATCTACAGACAACTAAAAACAAATATCGGGATCATTGCATTTTTTTTTAAAATGACAGCAGACAATATATGAGTGATGAACTGTAAGTAGTGCAAACACTTTACCTGAATATAGATAATCAAGGGCTATCAGTGAATAAATATTGTGTTTAGCCCTGTTTGCATGAAATCTAGAATTGTCTGTGAGATTTCCCATACTGGATCAAGTTGCCATAAAACTATCGACATCGTAAACTGAGGAGACAGGACAGTCAAAATGTATGTAAGTCAACTGTAATATTGTCTCTATGCATCACACCACGCTCTAGTTTTGCAGCAGTATAGAATCAATATTATATTTACCAACAGACAGTTACAAAGACTTATCCATAGCCTCGTGGGTTATTCTCCGAAAAAGAACTCGACTGTCTACGCGAACGAGTTGGAAATATAACTGATTTGGCAAGACGAACCGGCGCCAGTCTACTGCGGAATAATATTTTTTGGGGAGTTAGATGATCACGAAGTACTTAAAAAACAGTGTATACAATAGAAAATATTGGTGGACGGCATTCCTGTTGCATAATTATTTGATATTTAAAATGCAGTTTCAATATGTAAAGTGAAAGTTACGATTTGCTCAAACGTGTACAATATAAGACAATCCATAAGCTGGTTCAAAACTAAAAATCTGCTGTTATATTTAGAATCCAAGCAACTTGAAATGAGTGCTGGTGATTTGGACGTCATGGATATGTAAAGCTGAAAATCTTGGATTGTATTTCCTTAAGTTTTAATATAAGATATACGTTATGGTGTTGCGGGTCTAGACCTCTGACCACTTGAAGTGAAGACGCCTTTCTACTTCAAGATTTCTTAATGTTGTGGTGTCCTCCCTCTAAAGACTCTGTTGGACTATTTCGCCTACTATAAGATTAGTAGGAGAGAAGGACTTGGGGAACAGTCGCACAGACTGTTCATTTCTGTTGAACTCTCTGCTTCGTCAGAGAGGAACTCGGACGAATCTTTGCCGCAGGGTAATGTTTCGTCCGGGGAGATAAACAGGCCCTGAACCCGTCTATGTGGGTTCAAAGGGAACATTTTTGACCGAGCCTACGGGCTCGGAGAAACACACGTTAAACTCGGACTTGTGCCACATACAATCCTTTTTGGAAGACTGTTAAATATAACAGTCTCACAGTTTGCTATCAAACTCTCCGCCTCGGCGGAGACAATCCCTGAACACGCTTATGCGGCTTCTAAGGGAATATATTTGTCCAAGCCTACGGGCTCGGAAAACCCATGGTAAACTCGACCTTGTACCATATGCATCCCTCGTAGCTTTCAAAAATAACAGTCGACCTGATTGTTCAACTGTCGAACACTCTGCCTTGAGCAGAGAGGAACCCGGGCGAGGCTTTGCTGGACTCGGAGAACCCACGGTAAACTCGGGTTTGTGCCTCATGCATCCTTCGTAGGGGGATGTTAAATATAACAATCGACCAGATTGTTCATCTGTCGAGCTCTCTGCTTTGAGCAGAGAGGAACTGGGACAAGGCTTTGCCGAAGGGCAGAGTTTCGTCCGACGAGAGAGACAGGCCCTGAACCCGTTTATTCGGGTTCTAAGGGAATAATTTTGGCCGAGCCTAAGGGATCGGAGAAACCATGGTGAACGCGGTCTTGTGCCACATACATCCCTCGTGGTGGTGGCGGCTGTTTTATATAACAGTTGAATAGATTGAACCCTGGGTGAACTGACACACACTCATTAGTTGCGTAATACACTTCTGTTGTTCTTACTGTTTAATATATGTTATATCTCTAACACATGTTTTGTTATTTCTTTAACCATTTACTTGGTAACAACATTTAATATGAGAGGTCACCTTGTGGTGATGGTTTGTTGACCAACTTGTAGTGGGCCGTTCATTCATTCTCCATCTCCCTCTCTCTCTGTGTCTCCCTCCCCCTCGCTCTTGATTCAATGAACGAAGCTGTTATTACATTATTTCAATGATGAAATAAAGCAAGGAAAATAGATCGAAAGCGTAGGTCGACGTCCTTAAAGTCTGGGATGAACGTTGTGACGTGAAGAATTAACGACATACCAAAAGAAGCTCTATACGACAATATGGTAACAACACCAAACCAGCAATGTCATTTTAAGGGTAGATTTTATGATAATATTTTATGTCTTATATACAGAAACGAAAAAAAAAAAAAAAAAAAAAACTAATAATCTTACAGTTAATATTTTACTATAATTTAAAAGATACACATAGAAGAAACCCAGAGATAATAGAATATTGCATTAATTCGCCATGATGTCACAATAAAAAAGAAATCATTCATGCACACATAGTTTTCTCTTTGGCTAGTTCTTCAAGCTTTATTTCCAGGTAAATATTCATGGAAAGGACGTAACCTTATAAATTCTAAGAAACAGTTCTTATATAAATCACTTAGATTTAAACACCAAACGAATACTTCCTGTAACTTTTAAAGCAAATTTAATTCATACATTAATCTATTCGATTTCCTCCATTAAAAAAATAATGTGCGTAATCCGAAGTGTTGGAGTTAATTTAGAGAAAAAAAAAATTTGGATAAGTTCTGGTTTGCCCTAGGTTTTTAAATTCAGTTCATATATGAGAGTATCCGTATATTTTTGGTATGCTTCTTAAGTCTAGGAGAAGAAAAATATTAGACGAATTGCCATCTTGGAGTTGGCAGAACGTATCAAGACATTTGCCATTTTTTCTGATTCGTTTTTTGTATCGTAGAAACTTTAAAAGTTGTAATCAGTGGATTTGAGTAGTTTATATATTAAACAGAAAAAATACTTACCGTCGTGAATATTCAAGATAACAAAAAATTAAATAAGATATTTGGCAGGAAACGGCGATGTATCCCCCAGGATAGAGGGACACGCCGTTTAATCTGGTGGGCATTAAAGTTTAGCCACGAAATAACAGACGCAAATTTTTACTTGTCATATATCTCGCAATTTTTTCGTATATGCACATAATTTCTTATTCAAAGATTAAAATAAAAGATTGTTTAGAATTTTTCTTATTAATCCAATAACAGAATGCCAACTCAAATTCGAGTATCCCCTAATAATAACATTTAAAATAATAAAGAAAATCTTATGCAATAATTATTTTTTATTAATACATCATTAATTTACCTCTGTTTAAGATTTGATAAATATTAGGTAGGTGCCAAAAAATGTCGTTTTCTCACATAAGTTTCTATGTGAGAAAACGATATTATTTTTGCACCAACGCAATACATAGTGTGTAGCACTATACATGTGAGAGAGAGTGTCTGTGTCGACTAAGAAATATAAATCTTGTCTCTCTATGTCTATTTCTATATATATATATATATATATATATATATATATATATATATATATATATATATATATATACATTAAACCATACATTAATTGCACAACTCCAAGTTTCATGCAAAACAAATTGTATAGAATTATATATTGAGGGAAATAATGACATGTTGAGAGAGAGATAAGGAGAAAAGAAAATACATACATTTAAAGGAGCATAGATATATAATTGTTAGCAAGTATATATTAACAATTGTGTGTCTTTGTCTATGTGCCCGCGCGTGTGTGTGCACCTATTTATGTATTCATGTGTCTGCGTAAAATATTTTTAAAATTCCTGAATCAAATCTAGCCCCGAGCAAAAGAAAGCCGTTCGCGCGATTTCATCATCGGCCAAGAGATGCGATCACAGTGTTTACAGCTTAATTACTGGAAACAGGCGCCTTGGCTTCTTAACGTGAAAATGTCTGTTTCGCTGACCAGAAGCCTAGGAAAGGTTAATGGCAGCGACTTATACTCGCTAGTAACAAACACACACGGGCGTGCGCGCAGGCACACAAATGTGTATATATATATGTATATATGCAAAAGTGTGAATGTGTTTTTATAATTTTAAATTCTATTAGTAAGTATCTTAAACTTATATTGAGCTATATAAGTTAAAATGCTATACAACTCTGTCTCTCTCTAACATACTCTCGCTGAACACACACACATACCAGTCTTAAGATGTGCTATATTTATGGTATAAAGTGGTCAATATCAGAGACAGAGCATGTGTAAATGTAAAAGTGAACATAGAAGTCAACACTTAGAGGTGACAGTCTGTTTCATGCTATATGCAATTGTCAGGCCACGTGGTTATAGAATATAGCATGCATATAGCATGAAACAGCCTGTCGCCTCTAAGTGTTAACTTCTATGTTCACTTTTTGAAACCCAGGGTCACAAGCTTACATCTATCCAACCATATATATATATATATATATATATATATATATATATATATATATATATATATATATATGCATGTATATATATTTTGTGTGCGCGTAGGTGTGTCTGTGTTTTTGCACCTGTGTACGTAAACATGATATTATGACTTTCACACTAATAAGTTATTGATCTTGTATGTGCCTCTCAAACCAACACTTAACTGGTCAAGCTAGGACTCCAAAATACCTCTAAATACTTCCTCGTCTATCTCGTGCCAGAATTTTAATAACATGTTCTCTATCTGATCCTATTTTTGGGCAATCATTTGCCATTCTGCGATAATTTCATACCAGCTTTCACCACATATAAGGCCCAAGAGCAACTGATGGCATAGGAAGACTGAATGATATAATTTAAAGGCGGAAAGGAATAATTAAAATGTGTATTATAGGATGATATATAGATACACAAGAGTTGACCCACGATCTGGATAATTTTTGATTTTACTATTCGAGGAATCATTAATTTGAAATCTGTTCCACACAGTAAGATGTTCTTCGGAAGAAGTTATCTTTTGTATCTTCTTCTTTACAAATGCAATACAAAAAGAAAGTAAGATGAGTCATCTCTTTGGTATGTCGTAACGTTGATATTACAAAGTGTTCAAGGTTGTGAGAGTTCTTTGTACTTATCCTCTTTTATACACGCTGCCAATATTTGAAAAGCTAATATTTATGAATGCCGTACGATTGTGTAGCATTGGAAACTATTTAGGATAAATTATTTATAAAATCCAGTACACAAAAAATAAGATGTTCGTAAGATTTGTGATTATCATCTCTCAGTTGCTTTAGACAGAGAGAGAGAGAGAGAGAGAGAGAGAGAGAGAGAGAGAGAGAGAGAGAGAGAGAGAGAGAGAGCGAGCGAGCGAGCGAGCTCAGGGGCTTCTCTCAAAGGACAGAGGGGCAACTGAGAAAATTATAGATGAAAATTATATAAATGAGAGGTGCCCGTCCCTGGGGAACAGTTGCTCGAGACCGCGCCTTCCCATTGCACGAGAGGGAGGGATCGGTGCTTGCACCGAGGCCAGCGCAACCGACGGGAGGCCCGGTCTGAGGGCAATTTTTGTTTTTGTACCAGGCGTTCGCGCCTGGGCTCCGACCTAAAAAAAGGTCTTGTGTCACATCTCGTCCAAGTGTCGGGGAAAAGGATTTAATACTGTGTATTACGCGCATCTACATTGAGTAAAACTTTATTAAATAGTTTACTTCGTATTCGTTGGGCTTCTAAAATACATTATTTACAGAAAACTGATTTAAGCAAGAAAATTATATAAAGAAATTATGATAAAGCTGAGATGTTTGCTAATAGGAATGTTTTTATTACTTTCATTTATATTATTCACAGTTGAAGGAAAAAGAAATGCTATATATAAATAACAGTGAATTTTGTAGCATGAGAACAGGTCAGTCGTGGGGCTGTGATATTGCACTCAATTTGAAAGTTGGGTTGTGAAATGATAAATAATGATACAAATGATTTTTCCATCTCATTACCATTTTACGAGGAAATATTTAAAATTAATCTAGGATCCAAATTGGAGAGATAGAATGTAATTCCGGTGATCAGCAGAGCCTTACAAAATATATAATTGAAATATACGTAGTGAGTTGGTTTGGACTTAAAAGGGATAATAAATGCCATAACTTATTACTGTACATGTTCAACATGATCGAGAGAATAAAGCAACAGAATTTTGTACTAAATAAAAATGATTACCTTGCTTCGAGAAATAAATGTTATTTACTTAATGTTGATGTCAGATGAATTGAAAATAAGGGAAGAAGCTATAAAAACCTTGTCTATAATGTAAGTAAACATTTATCCATGCTTAATTAGTTATGTTAATTTACGCAACAAACATTTTTTTATACAAATTACACCACAAAAATATAACCAAATATATGTAATTTTAAAAAAAATATTATTTTTGTTTCAGAAATCATGAGCCACCAAAGAAGAGATTAAAAAATTACATTCATCAAATCTGTGGGGACAGACTGGTAAAATTTGATTAACCTCTCACAAAATGGATTTTGTGAAACTGCGCTTTTTAATGAATAGAACGACGTTTGAGTTCTCGAATTTACCGGCCTGCAAATTCACAAGATGTGGAAAGAGCAGTTGGATTGACTACTTTACCTTCCCAAATGGTATATGTTCAAAAAGGAAGGAACTAAATTACTAAATCATTGTGCCGTCAAATAAGACATTTATTTGTTTCAAAGGAAAATTATACTGAATAATATAACTATTGGAAAGGCACGGTGGAGTAATAGAGTAGCGGATCGGATTGAGTTATTGGAGAGCCGAATTAGAATTCTAGCTAAATCCATTACATTAACTTACGTGCTAATACCCTTGGCAAAGGTATGGATACTCTTCGCCACCCAGCTATGTGTAAATAGAAGGGCAGACCGGGTTCTGTAGCCTTGAATGGCAACTGGTCTACCGCAGAAAGAAATTACAACGTACTGCGGGCAAAAATCTGCCTCATCAGTTATGTAACGAAAGATACATGATCGCCTAATCGTGTATCACGCATGGCATATCACTGACTGACTAGAACATTATTTTATTTTACTCATGTGTATAATAAATTGGTTAATTGGTTTGCATTGATTGAGGTAATATATGTTCGCGTGAGTGGGTAGATATTTGTTTAGTTGGATCTTTTTTATGTACCGTGTCCCTTAATATTTTGAGAAGTTATGACTCTCCACAATGTTTCCCTTTTAGCTCTAAGTGTGATGTATTTTTTGTCATCTCTGGTAATCCATGTTCTCTGAAGCATTTACAAAACGCCACTAGGTAACATAATCTCTGCTTTGCTCTGTTCATCTTGCTTTCATATGATTAGCAAATTCCTCAAAACCGTTACCATATTATTTCTGTTAGAAATAAAAATTTGTATGTTTCTCCTTATAATATAATTTGTTCTTTTTGTTTCCATTACCTCTAAATCATCGTCTTTATTACCATGATCATTCTCAACATCCTTCTGTAGAACCGCTATTCATTTGCTTCAAGTTTCTTCTATCATGGGATCACATTACGGAAGAGTCCAGAACTATACTATCATCTTGTTTACTAGAAACTTTTTTTTATTGTTTTTAATATATATATTGATATTTTGGAAGGCCTCTTTCGCTATTCCAAGAAGGGTCCAGATTTCCTTGTCAAAATTCCCATCATCTTTTACATTTAAAAATGAAATGACGGTAATTATATATGATTTTTGTGCAATGTTTTGTTAAAATTCCTTAGCTAATATCTCAAATCGCATTTCCGTTCTCTCTTAGTACGTTTCCTTGGTATAAAAATTATATACTTACTTGATATCGGTGTTTCCAAATCGTAGTTCAAATCTTGAGAAAAGGAAATTTATTTCGCATCATGAAGAAAGGAACTTGACAACGATATATTTTGACTTCTTACAATTGACATTTAGTATTTAGTTCTCACTTTCCTTTATTATATTCTGTTACAGCTCATGTAGTTTTTCTTTTCTTTGACTACTATCAACACTGTGCTTCCGCTACATCTTTTGTTATTAAGATTTCGACCGCTCATAATGAGTCCTTGTATTAATTCTATTTCTTCCAGGATTACCTTAAGTAATAGTTATAAAATCCGGTAAGAAGAAATACCTTATAGTGTTTTGTTTTTTTTATTTCTGTGTATTTATTGAATTCATTTTCTATCCGTATGCCGGCGGTTTTAACTCCCAAATAAATCCCATTCATCTAGCGATCCAAATAGTTCTTTGTGATGTGCTTAAACATTTCTTCAGAATAATCTCTAACACATGTATACATGCATTTACATTTGTATTGCTCTTTCTACCAACATTCCGCACATAAATATCGCATTTGTTTCAGTGTCTTTAATGAAACAGCAATTTGCTTTCCGTAATTCTATTCTATTCCTGCTACAGCTCTCTTCATCAGAATTTGAATGACAGGCTATCTTAGGTGGCTGATTCGGTTGATTCTCCAACTGGGTGCGCATTCGTTTGCATTTGGCTTGTTAGGTAGCGCTACGAAAATGGATATACTTAGATGATCCAATAGATGTATATTTTACTTATAATATATATATAATTTTGCTAATACCGAAAACATCTAAAGCTTCCAGCCTCTCGAAGTTAATGCCATATAGTTCTGCTGCTTTACTTCAGTTCTACCTTGTCCAGTATTTATATCATCTCAGTTTAATATTTCCTATTTTTTCTCATATTTTTTGTGTATTTAGGACTTTCCAGATTTTTCATGGAAGAATTATTAGATACATTCGTCCCTTACATGAGATATTTATATTTCTCTATTATCAGCGTTTCCTCTTTTGATTTTGCGAATCCTGTCGATAAGAACGTCTTTTGTCATGTTGTTCCCTTTCGTCATTTTAATCATAGTTGCCTTATCAGTGATGGCCGTTCTTTTTATTTCTGCACACTTCTCTTTGTTGTTCGTATTTTCACTGCCTGCATTTGTTTCTGATTCCTTTGTGTCGCCCATTATATTCAGTGCCACAGCGTCACATTGTTTTTTTGAAGAAATAGTCCAACGATGTCACCCCTAAGAATTACACATATATTCATAGTAGACATTTTATCTAATATTTTTTTTCTAATTTTTTTTTTTTGTTAAAAATATGTTTGCCCGATTAAGCCAACCCGCTAAATGTAAATTATATAGTCTTAATTTATAAATATATAAAATTGAATATTCACTAATGATTCTAATTTTGGCTGCAATATCTGATAGCGGTCAGCATATTGCACACATTGAAATTGAAATTATTAACTTAATAAAAGTATTAATTGTCGTAAGCCTAGGAACAATTACTTATTGTTTAAATATGATTTTCTGACCCACTCTTGTTGGATAATTCGTTTTCTTTCTGATACTGATATCATAGTAATCGTCGATTAAACAAATATGCCTGTTAGGCCTAATAGTAAATGTGCGAACAATAATAAAAATAAAGAAAAAAAAACACAAGACAGGGAAAGTGAAGCGAAAAAACATTAACGCTGTATATTAAATGAAATATTAATTATACTATAACGCATTTACTTATTAATTTAGAATATCTTTCTATATAGCCGTGATTAACAGAGAGTTGAATAATTTTTGCTGGAAAAACGACTGAAAACTCCTGACAAGAACAACCAAAAAAAACGGAATACGTAATCAGATCTATTTTCTACAGCACTGCTTAAAATGCCAGTTGCTAACGAAAGTGAACACCATCTGACAATCAACCACATGAACTAAATGTTAGGTTGGTGCAAAAACAATGACGTAATAATGTCGTTTTTTGACGTATTTTTGACGTCAAGAAACGACATTATTACGTCATTATTTTTGCACCAACCTAATAAAAAAAGTTTGTATAAGAATTCTGCTGGATAGAGCACGAAGCAGAATCAGGTGGGAAAAAAAGGGAAGAACAGTGCGCGATCGTTAAAGACACATGAACAAAATATTTCTGCTCAGAATGATATCATCTCGAAAACTACAAATGCAGAAGAATGTGTCCCTGTGTTTTATAGATTATGCAAAAGCGTTTGATACACTAGATCACAAAGAAGAGTTTGAGCTGCTACGTCATAGTGACATATTTTGGAAGGATATTAGAATCATCCAGAATCTGACAGCAAACCAACTGCATATGGTTAGAAAATGTATACAGTAAATACATACCATTAGAGAGACAAGAATGCCATCTATCATCGGACATATTCAATGTATACAGTGTGAGGATTCTGGGAGAATTGGAAGTTATATATATGAATTAATTTTTGGCGGCTACCATCTTAACAACACAAAATAAACAGATGCCATGGAGTTGATTGCGGACAGTGAAATAATAAAAAAGAACTAAAAAGATCCCCTACGGAAGGTAGCGAAGGAAAGCGAGAAGAAAGGAGTAAGAAACAAATGCCAGAAGGCGGAATTTACGTTTGTTCACAAATGGAACAGGACAACATGCAAAACCAAAATTGGAGATAGAAAAATCAAACAAGCACAGCAATTCAAATATCTGCAAATTCTTTTCGCGAAGGATGTAAAATGCGAAACTGAAATCCAAATGTGCACTGGGATAGCAGAAGTTGTCATTACAGAAGAAATTCAAAGTATTAAAAAAAAAAGAAACAGAAAGATTTAGTTACAATCAAACTTTAAAAAAAAACCCGCTGGAATTCTATGTAATATCACACCTCCTTTATGGCAGTGAACCTGGACAGTTTCGTCACAGAAGAAGGGACGTCAGGCAACATAAATATGGTTCTACAGAAGGATGATGTTAATAATTTAGACAAAATATGTGAGCAATGGCAATGTTTTATAGAAAAATGGAAACAAAAGAATACTTAATATGACACCAGGAAGTGATAGTTGAAATATGTATGGCACATAACGAGGAAGGTCTGCTTAGAAAATACGATCTTCACACGACAGACAGAAGTCCAGACGGAGAGAACAAAGGCAATGCATGATCTACTTAGAGAGCTTAAGTAAATGGATTGGGGAACAAGATTTAAGAGAGAAAACAAAAATTAAGTTAAAATCTGTATACAAAAGTGAATTGTGGGGAGATATGATCGCCTATGCCCTGAAGAAGAAAGCAAATACAGGATTTTCTTAATGGTGATATTTATGGTCTATATTGACAAAAAAACTTTCATGATCTCTACTGAAACTTTTTTTTATCGGCATGGAAGTTACGTTATGAAGCCCTAAATTTCTCAACTATTATTTGCCCCACGGGACAATAACATAATATATAATGGTATTACTTCAGGGATGTGTTGATATAGTAACTGAAAATTCAAAAGCTGGACCGCATAATGTGTACTTAGACACAAGGGAAAGCGGACGTGCAATAAGAGAGCATTACGTAAGAAGAACTAGACGATATGTGGTTATAAAGTGCGGTATCAAAATAGTAAATCCTAGTAGATTAAATAAATATCCAATTTGAAATGCCTTGTAGGTTACTCTAATCCACAAGCAACTGAAGAATGCCGAAGGGCAAGTCAGCCAAAATATTGCGATAGCAAATACAAAGGTCAGGACAATAATCCTGATGTAAGTAATGTGCATAATGATCATTTCTTTTTTGACACGACTTCATATTTTAGAGAGGACATTTTTAATTTTAAGATCTAAAATTTGATAAAATTTTCGAGAAAAGTTTAGGAAATTGAAGGTACAAGGTTTTCAAATATTTAATTTAAAATATACACGCCCATAATTCAATACATAAAATGTAATATGTGTTCGCAAATTTAATATTGGACACAAAAGTGCTGGAGGATGACGTATAAAATATATATATTCTTCTCTCATTTACAATCAATGAATTTTCCGCAAGTACAAATTAAATCATATTCTTATTTGAACTGATTGAAGTTGGAATAAACTATCATGATCCTTTCCGAACAAACAGATGATATTAAAGATACAATTTAATTTAATTTGTAGAAATGAAGAATGTATTGGCCGCAAAATCATTTGATGAAAATTAACATTCACTATAAGGATATTTTCCAATAAATATTACGTGAAAATTCATATCATGAAATTATATAATGAGAAGAAACCTTGATTTAAAAGAAATGCTGAACTTTTCAACACGGAGATTGAAAACTCTCCGTTTTATTTCTAGAATTTTGATAGTTTAAATAATTTTACGTTCGGAATTGTCACTTTCCGTTGATGAAAAATACATTAAATGCATATACCAAATATAACGATTAACAATATATACTTACCGCCCTAACTGTCTCGCTGCCTAATCGTTTCCAGACAAGTTCACAGTGTCTACAAGCATACATCACTCTTAAATGCGAACTTCATAATATATCTATAGCTATGTATTATGCGATTTGCTAAGACTATATACAGAGTTGTACATCTTGATTAGTTTCCAGCCACGGCTAGTGCATCTAGTTTGCTAAGCTATTTAACTCGGTATGCAGACAAGAGAGATCCATTCC
>OZ010579.1:43260215-43267715 GCA_963932145.1 Acanthosepion lycidas
GATGATTAATTGCCCAATCATTCACAAAGAACTAAATTGCAATTGTAGACGTAATCTGTCATACATATGAATCTTTTTTTTTTTTTTTTTTGTCTAGAAGATAATGTTACTTTTACCATCCGCAATTTCAACATGTCGATGAAATAGCGTCTAAGATAAGGCTATCTATTTTGGTTATTAACTATCCCGATAGACGCAGGGTTGCTCCATTCAAATTCTCTAAGCCCAGATGGTTGATTCCGTGCGGTTTTCGATAACATTTTTAGAAAACAATGAATATGCTTACCATACTTATAGCTTCACTAGGAAAGTTGTTCAAATTCTTGTCGTCACCGAGTAGGACAGTTAATTATGTAAAAATGAATCCTTCAATCTGTCTTCGTTTGTCTTTTAAAATAGTTATTGACATAAAAGATCTGTTAGCCCAGTTTGAAATTAAACACTGTGTAACTGATTTCGACTACATGTCATTAAGTAGAATCATCTCAAGCCATGCGACTAATCTGAAAATTCATGTGATGATGTAGTAATATCAATGCCAAGGGGAAAATGGACCAGTGATTTCAATAGGGATATCTTAAGTATCAGGATCTGGAAAAAAATGTACACTTCATTGCTCTTAGGTCTTGACATTTTAGGCAGTTTCTCGTACAGTCGAGTGTATCCTTGTTGACGACAAGGTAGACGTAATTCTTGCAAATAAGCTTGCGAGTAGTTTTCATACCAAAGACTGATACTGAGAGTGAAAGTCAAATAATATTCTACTGAACGGTGCACCAGAGATATATCATTTTTTGCGGAAATTATATCTACAATATTTCGAAGAAATATCCCTTTACTGTAGGAATTGAAGTATTTCATTATTTCTGTGTTTATGCTATTTCTTCAGAATCAGGAAAGGGTGTATGTAAATTCCAGCGAAGCTTCGGGAAATTGTATTTGACAGAATATCGGAAGTACTTTTATATTACGAATATCAGTTGTGAATCTATTGATTAATCGAGGTGATTGAGTTGACGATTTCACTCGGTAGATTTTGCCTAAACTGCCACGATCAAGCATTTATGAGCCATGGGTATATGGAATGAGCTTTTCTGCTTCAGTTCGTTGGCCTGGGAGACAGCCATCAATTCAAGACTGAATGTAGTGTATACGGTTTCAGTCACTGACAGTTTTTTAAAGGCGATAAATATTATTACCTATGTGTCTGCTAATCATTGTTCTAAAACTTACTGATGGCGAAACTTGAGGCATCTACTACAGACAGTGCTGTCTCATGGTTTGGAAAGATGTGGTTATCCACGTTAGCCAGCTTTTCCTTAGCAAAATTGACATTTATAGTAGAAAGTTCTGTGCTGCACTACTCTTTTAACTTGTAGAAGATCTGTGAGCGGACAAATTATTTCTGTCATGTTTAGAATAAATATTCTGGAAAACGTTACTCATTCGGAGAACTGGCGTAATAATTTCATAGTTTCGGGAACTGAGAATTTCTTAGTAGCTTCAGTTCTTACTAGTAAACGTCAAATGCTATTTGCTGAATTCTCTGATTTGAGGTGCCCTTCATGTAAGCCAAATTTATACTGGGTAGCGCTTTAAAACAACTATATTTTATTGAAAATATTCGGCAGTTGCCAGTTAATTCTGCATATATCCTAGCTACTGCTGATAAAGACATTATCTATGAAGCAAAAGATTGAGTCGAGCTAATCTAGAACTTGAATCATGAATCGTTAGACGATCATACTCTATTCAAAAACCGGATAGGTAAACGTAGGCATTCAAGTAAACTAAACGTGTTTCATTGCTGATTTCTTACTATCTGAAAACTCTACGGATATCTTGTCGTAACCACGACTCAGGAAAATTTTCAATTTTGTTCCATATAGATAATTTTCGAAGTCCTCTATGTTCGAAATTTTATGACGGTGAAGGACATTTACTGTGTATATTCTGCGAGAGTCACTGCAAGGTCTACAGGAGTCCTATTTTGGTACCATATAGATTGGTGAAGAACATTGGCTGTTTAAAGGGTGGATTACTAATATTTACCAAATGTTGGGATTTCCTACTTTGCGATCTGGAATTCATCAATGGTGAGGCGAGAAAGACGGGGGAAAAATAGGTGAACTAGTGGTCTCATGTCGCTGAGTGGTTTCAGTCCACTGAGTGGTCCCTGTTTTTTTTCCGAGGCGCATTGAAATTTGGCGTAGTTATATCGGTGTATTTGTATAGTAGTTGTGAATATGCTTAATGTTGATTTCCTGCTGCAATTTCGGACTGCGAAATACGGCAGACTAATGCTTACCAGCAGACTTGATATCGGGTTTTGTGTCTATATAATTTAAGTATATTAGCAGTCAAAAGCCAATGTCATGCAGGAAATCAGAACTTAAAAGAGTTGGGGTTATATCAGGTAGGATGAAAATCCATGAAATGCTTATCTGCGCATCCAAATTCTGAATCATACATTTGGGATAATATGTGTGCAAACCGAATAATTTATTAATCCTATATTTCGAGGTTTTTCTTTTCGTCTTATGCAGAACCCGGGTATAGTTAAAATTACTACACCATTGTCGACCCGAAATATTGTTTTCAAAATTCGGTTGATGATGATAAAATAACAATACGAATGAGGAGTTTCACCATATCCATTCTTTGCAGACTCTAGACTTTATATTTTTCGTTTAGATTATGACTACACGACGTGTTACATTTCGTTTCCCTGTCGCACAATCTCCTGTGATATCAACAAAATATCACAACCTTCATCTGATTTGTTCCTGTGTCACTGTCTGCCTCTAGAAACACCTCGATGTAAGCATTTTGTCATCAGCTATATCTGAGCAGCCAACTCTTCCACTTATTTCGCCAGTGTTTCATTTTCAGCACTTACTTTGTCTATATCATCACTAGCAGCATGGCCCGGCGTTGCCCGGGCTTGATTCAAAAATCGTACGACCCATACAGTAATCGCTATCATTTGACTTAAAACATTTTTGCCCTTCCTTGCCTTTAAAGAAGTGTCCTTTGTCGTGCTGATGTTGATATATGCCTTACTTCTTGCCTATCTCGCACTGTGATTTTTTTCTAAGCTGTACACTAAACATTAAATCTGTCACGGAAAAAGAACTAAACAAAATGAACACAAAACGATCAGCTTTAAAAAAGGACTCGTAACTGGAAAAACCGAATGAAAAAAGAATGTTAACAACAAATACTTTTCACACCCAACCCAGTTCTGCTAAATCAGAATCAACGTTGAGTTTAAGCAAGCGAATGAGCCAATTGGTGTAAAGTGCCATGCAGATTTAAATTTTTCCCACTTGTGACGAATGCAGCTATCGATTTTTTTTTGCATGATAGTATGCTAGTTTACATTCGTGTCAGTCAGCTGTTGCCTCTCACGCTGGCCAATAGAAACTTCCTGCCTATTCTTGGCATCCAGCTATTGGCTCTCACTCTGGTCAGTAAAAAATGACCGCAAACTACATGAAAACTGTCGTAGAAGCATGAAAACATCGATTATTTCCACTACCAATGTGAGTTGGGAAATGTAAAGTTGGTCTTGGCCTTTTCGCTAACATGGAGCATGTGCATGTAAATTTTGATGCAAATCCGTCGAAAATTGCAGCCCTGCATTCGTTACACACACACACACACACACACACACACACACACACATCCTGCCTTTTATAGATAGAGATTAAGTAACTACGCACTAGAAACTGTGTCGTTTTGTATAGTGATCTACATTAAGCACTCGTCTTTCTCCGTTAACTCACTGATGTTTTGTTTGCACCTGCACCATAGTTGTGACGTATATTCTTCTCTGAGGCTAGGGATGATTATATTTCTTAAGACATCTAACTTATTATCGGACGAACGCTGTTGATGTTGAAAATTTTGAAGATGGTGGGATCTTTTTCAATTCCCCAGTTATTCTGGCTCTTTTAATCGCTGCACTCCTGTTTTTTTTTCAGAAAGTGATGTATAGCATCGTATAGTTTCGTTGCCGAGGGACTTTGCAAATATTATCTGACACGTGACGCCGTTTCTTCATATAAGGAAAACATAAAATACCCTTCCATAAATTACTATCAACGTAAAATATAATCCTCACAAATGAGTAATACATTATGAGGCAATTAATAACGTTAAATTTAATGTTGTGTTGAAAATGAAAAATGTGTAAATTTATAAGTAAAATACGTCGAACTTGAGATAAAATGGGTATGTAGTTTGTAGCTATATTTGATGTGGGAGCAGTAGAAAGACGGGTCATGATTGGACGTTTTCTGGATATTCTCATAAAGATAATGGCTCCTATTTTGCCGAGATATAACTATCGGTCATTATGGTTAAAATACGGGAATATTATCGAAATTTGATGAAGTTGTAATTCCTACATTTTGCGACAGAAACAAGAACTCTATTGTCTGTATGTATATTTTCAATATAAATACGATTTTATATGAGGCGTTGGACAGGAGTAGTACGTAAGAGAATATCTGATTTTAGGTTAGGTCATAAAAATTGATCATGTATTTTAAATAAATCCTGTAGATATTTTAATTTTCTCGTGATAAATTACTATTTTATTATAATTTATGACGCACAATAATAATGCTAAAATAATGGTTGGGTGGAAAAAGAAAAAAAATTAATTTACAAGTAAAATATGTCGCACTATTGATAACGTGCGATCGTAGTTTGAAGGTATTTTTTAGGTAAATAGATTTTGAATTTATCGATTAATAACTAGAAAAATACAAATGTAATTTAAGAAGTCGTGTAAACGTAATTTCGTTTTTGGTTTGTTTTAGCGCACATCTAAATTATTGTTCATTTTAATTTATTCCGAGGATTTTACGTTGCTTTAATTTAACTCTTATGAGAGTAATAAAATTGTATAATAAAATTGTTAAATCATGCAGAAATGATAAATATATATTTGCAATTCGAATATAATGCATTTTCTGATAAAATTGTATTGAAAATGTCAGTCAGTTATGTGCTAAGGATGTCTTGTATCTTTCGAAATATAACTGACGATGCTGATTTTTTTTTGATTTTTTTACGCAGTAGGGTGCCATTTCTTTCTGCGGTAGACCAGCTGCCATTCGCGGCTATAGAAATCCGGTCTGTACTGCTATTTCCACCTAGTTAGGGAGAAGAAAAAGAGGAAGATTCATAACTTTTCCAATGGTATTAGCACATATTTGAATATAATGGATCCGATGGAATTTGAACTCGCTGATTCCTCAATCCGAGCCGCTCTCCATTCATCCACTATGCCTCCTTTGACAATGTAGAATAAAATAACAACGTGTAACAATTTATAAATGCTCTATGACAAAACAAGTTATGTATATTACATTTAATCGAATGTTATCATGTTCTGTGTTGGGGTAAACAATATTATTATTTACTTAATGTACATTATCGATATGTCTGAGAAAAGTTAAAGTTTAGTCCAAGCATTTACCAAACATAATATTCATTCTTTTGAGAAACAGCAAAGTTTATATATATATATATATATATATATATATATTGAATAAAAGCAGACCACTTTACGGTTACATGTAATAGGTTATTTCACCACAACCCCTTTAACAGGGCTCTGGATCATCAGACATTACTTCCAAAGGTTGAAATGAACAATGAAAAGAAATTCACACATTTTTGACTGACCGAATCAAGTATATGTAAAATTAACGAGGTGAGGAAGTGAGGTGGGAGAGAAGACATGAGTGAGTTAGATGTACCATTTCAATTCTTTATCTCTAACACCACTCTGTGTAGGCTAGACGTCGCGTTTTATCTCTAGATATAGATGGGTAAGGGATGAGGGAGAAGACCGAAATTAAAGGAAGAAGCTCCAACAAACCATAATAAATTAAATTCTACGAGGGCAGGTTTCACTCAAATTCTTAGACGCTGTTAATTCGCATTACTTTAAAGGGCATATTTGGGGATTGAGGTTTGATATAAATCTAAATGTCTAAACAATCTACGAAGAATTTAATTTGAATTTTGTTGGAGTTTGGGGTATTTTCTCTGAAACAGTCGATAGGAAAAACTCATAGGAAGTACATTGAAAAAGTAATCCATTTTATATTTAGTAATCTTTTTTATTTTCCTAAACTTTTTTCTTAATGATTGTTAATTTGGCATCTATTCGTTTGTTTTTTGTTGATTAATTAAGTAAACCCGTGATTGTTTTTAGGTACCTAATCATCAAAGGTTGTTCCAATTTAAATAATTTTATCATCAATAATGATTATTAAAGGGTAATATATTTTAATTTAAATTAAATTATGAATTTAAAGTTTACCTCCGTATTATTTATTTGAACTCACTTTCAATTGGATAATATTAGAGGGGAAAGTTGGATAAAGGATTACTACCAGAGAGTTAGGTCCTTCTTTTACAATGTTCTATATATCTGTACCCATACCTTTTTCGAGTTTATTATTCAGTTGACATCTATTCGTTTGAGTTTTGTTCATAGATTCAACTCGTGACTTTTTTAAGATACCTATATACTTATCTACGGTTCTTCCAATTTAAATAACTTTATCGTCAATAATGATTGTTAAAGGGTAATATATTTCAATTTAAATTAAATTACCAATTTAAACTTTACCCCCGTGTTATTTAAACTCACTTCCAATTGGAGAATATTAGAGGAGAGATTTGGATAAAATATTACTAGGAGAAAATTAGGCCCTTCTTTTACAATCTGTTATATATCCATACCCATACACACTTCTACACATATACGAACACCTATATATATATCCACATACCTATATCTCACTATATAACTATGAGTTCTTATATACACATATACATATGCACATACATCCACACGAAAACTATATGTATATTCCCATACCTACACATATACACCTGCAGAGAAACACATACACACATATCTACATACTTATTCACATATACACCTATACTTACATCGATACATATACCCACATGAAGTCATATGTATATCTATATACATATACATCCTTGCAATACACATAAAAATACCCATATATGTACACTCATACATATGCACATCTACACTTGCACATATATACGCATACACATATACACATACACACACATACATATATGTATACATACATACACATATGCATATACATATACACATATACACATATATATGCAATATATCCACATATATACATATCCATACATATAAACGTACACATAATTCACATATACATATCTCTATACCCATGTCCACCCATACACCCACTTATGTCTGCATTGGACGACTATGTCAATATTTAATTACATTATGAATACCCAAATTGTATAACTATACTTATCTCTACACATATATTACCCGCTCTTCCATATCCATGGCAAGACGTATGGGTATCCATCTAATTATACAAATCCACACTCACATTAAAAAAAAACCTTGTATGCCTCTCTTTCCATATAAAAACATATACATTTACATAA
>OZ010579.1:43270215-43282715 GCA_963932145.1 Acanthosepion lycidas
TGTGTGTGTGTGTGCGTGAGATACCTATGGAATCGTATTGTCTGCCACTCCAACAGTTGAAACCGATACATTTGGAAGATGCATTCGCTCATGTATATAGTTCCTTTCAGAAAACGTTATTGTCGGTTTCAGGGGTAAAGAAAACTTGGAATGTATATTAGAAAAAGCAGCAATTACAGATCTATCGTACGGGATTCATACCAAAGGAACATGCAGATCTTTTGTGGAACTTTCTGTTCATTCACACGGCGCATGCGGAAAGCCTGGATTATATACTTTCTTTTAAAACATGACAATGTGGACGCGACTGAATACAAGTTCAAGTTCGTATGAATTCCCTGCGCGAGTTACACCACTGAAATCCCATAATGATATTTCCGAAAGAGTTGATGAAATATCATAGCCTGATCGGATGCCGATGTTTAGCTTGCTAAAGGCACTTTAATAAAAATGATAAAATTGATATTTTTTTTGTTTGGAAGTATAAGATGTTGAAGGAAAAGTTTCGCAAAACTGTGTATCACCAAATGCTTATTATTTTGAATATATATATATATATATATATATATATATATATATATATATATATATATATATATATATATATATATATTCAAAATAATAATCATACACAAAAAAGCATAAATATGTACATTTTGAAAAAAATAAACGATTTTTTTGAAAATTTTGAAAACGTGAAATCTAAATCAAAAAGACTTTCCATGCACTTGCATCTTTTAGTTCCATCACGGATATTGAGCACTTTCCCCTAAATACCCCCATATATATATATATATATATATATATATATATATATATATATATATATATATATATATATATATTCAAAATAATAAACATTCGGTGATAAGTACCGTGCATATAATATATAAATAATTATATATATACATATATAATTATTTATATTTATATACACACACTTTTCATATATATATATATATATATATATATATATATATATATATATATGTATATATATATATATATATATATATATATATATATATATATATATATATATATATATATATATATGTATATATATTCAGGAGAACAAAGCTTCATGTATGATAGGAAAAGGAAGAATTAAACTTCCCTAATCCTGTCAGTTTCTAATCCCTTGACTTTTACTCACGCGCGAAAACACACAAACGCACATACACACACATACGCACACACAGACAGTCACATGTCTGTATATTTGTGTGTGACTGTGTGTGGGTGTGCGTGTGTTCTCCCGGCGGAGCTAATCAACGGGAGAATAAACTATCATATTATGATTTAAAAACAACAGTATCCTCACAGGAACTGGTAAGGAGAAATCCTAAATTTCTAACATGCTATGGAGCGGCCTCAATTAACCAATCAGATGTTGGTCTTGTGATTCTTTCGAAGTTAGCGTCCGACTGGATTCCTGTTGAATGTCCAAGGTATTTAAGATCTAACTTAGAGGTTAAGAAAGTGTCAAGTTTAAAGAAACCTTTGGTCTTAACTCAAAATGACAACATAAGAATGTAAAGTATCAAGATGAAAGCAAAAGATATGCGATTACGTCAGTGCTTATACGCTACCTTCATACGGGGTTCTCGTCATTAATTTTTTGTAGGGAAAAGAGTTATTACTCCCAATAAATCTGCCTATCCTCCTTATCTGTATCAGCGGGTAGTGAACATACTCTCACGAGGCTAAAGGACGAAATGCTGGTGGGGGGGGTGAGAGTGGGTACAGAAGAGGGAAAACATGACAGCTGTTGGACTGTCTCGAACGCATGAACCTGTGATGTGTCCATTTGTTACTCTTACGTTATAGCCGATGAGCAGAAGTCACATTAACAGGTAAGGGAACCAAAACACATCAATTTAATTATAGCAGACCTAGAAATTCGAAAGCACTTATAATAACGCCCAATATCAATATATATATATATATATATATATATATATATATATATATATATATATATATATATATATATATATATATATATATATATATATATGTGTGTGTGTGTGTGTGTGTGTGTGTGTGTGTGTGTGTGGAAAGTATACCTACCCGTATATGCACAGACATCCATATACATTTCGCCAATCTGCTTAGGTGATATTGTTATTATAAGAAGACTTTATATACGAAACAAAAACTAATACGCTTAATAAAAGTCTTTTTCCACCAAGATTTTTAAAATGATTTTTAATTATTTTTTCAGTGTTTAAACATTCTCATATTTGGCAGTATGTTGTTTAATACATGGCATTAATATTAAAAGATCACGCCTTTTAAGGGGTTTTCCTCCCTTTACTGCATTTTTAATTTTTTTTTTTTTAGGATATTGGATTAACATTAAGAATTTCTAAATAATTACATGATTATTAATAAAATTTAAAGTACTATAAAGTTTAATAAATTACATTAACATTTTATAAACATCAAGTTAATAATCAATAATGAAGAATAACATAACATATAAGTAAGATATAAAAAAAATATAAATTATTAATAAATATAATGTAACATTTCATGAATTATTGAGTTACTTATATCATGGTATTAGGTTGGTGCAAAAATAAAGTCGTTTTCTCACATATGTTACTATGTAAGAAAACGACGTTATTTTTGCACCAATCTAATAATTTATTAATATCTCATTTATTAAATTTTAGATTAATTTATAAAAAAAAAAAAAAAAACGCTTAGTATTTTGAATTTTTTTCTTTCGAAAAGCATCTTCAAATGTAAGGTGTAGTGGATCGTGGCGGTGAAGATATAAATAACACATGTGGATTACAATTTCCTGCTAGCCGGTCTCGCTACATGAGAATGTTGGACTTCAATTAAGTCTAAAGAAATCAAACATGACCCATAATTATATGCAAACAAATATATCTATTAACAGAATGTTACAAGCACATGAAGTTTCATTGAGTTTGTGTGGTGAATATTATGTGTGTGTATTATGGTGAGTGTTCGGACGTACGTGTATTGGTATTGTTCCTAGCGTGTTCCCGGCATCTGGGAAACGCTGTATTGGTGAGAGCTCACATATTGTTCTTAGCTGATATGATGAGAAAAGAATTACATCACCTTATCAACGCGAGGTAGTATATGGCCCAAGGCCTAATGGAAAAGAGAGATCGAGGCAAAATGTCACCCAGTATTTATAGCAAGGGGAGGGAGACCCCTAGTGAAGGGTAAAGGAACTAAAGGAGGAGCTAACCCCGACGAAGTTTATAATGCTAAAGTAACTAAATTTCGCTAAAATATTAGATACTTGCTGAAAGTATTTTAATTTATAAATATTACTAGGTAGTTAATAACCAAAAATAAATCATTCATTTAGATTTCGTAAATTTATATCAATTCTGGTAAAACCATACTCAACAGCTCAGGCTGTCAATACATCTATCAATACGTCTGGAGAAGAACACATGGCGGTTACCAAGAGATTGCATACTTCGATTTATGCTCTAAGTAAGTAATATTTGCTTCAAATCACATTAATCTAACTTTAAATTATTATAATTTTCCTCAAATAAGGTATCACAAATATACATTTTTCGGGAAGATATTTAAAACTAAGAATTACTTATAGTTTGCAAATGTATCAAAATGTGACAATATGGCCGATGTTAATCGATTTTCTGAAAGCGATCAAAAGATTCAGCTTCCAATCAATATAAATTCTATTTGAAAAATACCTGAGTATTTTGCTTACTGTAAAGAGTAATCTCAATCATTTACTTATTAATTAAATATCCAAGAAAGTTTTTCATTTTTAAAATTTCATTTGAAACCATCAGTATCGACAATTTAGGTCAGGTCCCTTACATACACACATATATATATATATATATGTGTGTGTGTGTGTGTGTGTGTGTGTAAAGTCAGATTCCGTAGACAGTAAAAACTTCACAATTTTGGTATATAAATTATACACAAAAACAGAGCAAATATGAAATATATAAAGAGCTACTTACATTTTAATTATATATATATATATATATATATATATATATATATATATAGAGAGAGAGAGAGAGAGAGAGAGAGAAAGAGAGAGAGAGGGAGGTGGAGGGATAGAAAGTTAGAATGCAATCATTTTAGCCCTCCATTACAACCTCTGATGAAAGGAACAATCGTAACATACTTTTAGCTCCACATCGAATGCCCATCTGGAGGATTTAGTACTGTTAATACGTGTGATTATTTTAAAATTATTATATTAAGGTTCCAATTTTAATTTTTGAATGGATTTTAATTGTAATTCTAATTCTCATGCAGACATTTCAATCCTTCCGATTTAACAGGCTAAATGTATGTTCTGAACCTGTGAATATATATAGCCATTGTTGGAACAATTAATGCGTCAACAAATGGATCATTTTATAATCATACTTTCTCTCTTTTTATAGTTGATAACCAAGCGTTATTCTCGCTTTCTTTCACTACATTGTATAGGACGTGATTTAGTTCTCTTTCTTTGTCTTACAGTAGCTCGACATCATCTGCGTATCTAATAATTTTAAGGTCGCGTACCCCGATAGTAAGCCATTTTAGTATGCAGGACTCTTACGATGACCTGGCTGTAGAATTTCAACAGATCTACTTACTTGAGTTACTCCCTTATTCATGCGTGCTTGTACCTACACAAATAGTTTTCTATCCGTCTACAGACATTTTGCCCCTTATATAATTTCTGAATTATGAGACCATCAATGACGAATTGATCTAGTTTATGCAACATTTCATGTGGACATTTGTGATATCCCTTGCCAAATGATTTTCCTTATTTTATAGCACATAAGTGTGCATAATTCTGCATTCTCAGTTGCTCTCTTCGATAGCAGCCAATGTTTGTATTGGATTAACATTTAAACAAAAATCTGTAACCATACGCTTTTAGGCAGTGTACTTTTTATGCATAAGTACTCCATTATATTCCTGCATGCAACGAAAAATTATTTCTGAATAGATATTTTGCAGCTAATAAATCGTAAACGACCTAATTTGACGTTACGTAGAATGCGCGATAATTTGTACTTCTCCTTTCTCTTTCAAACTCTTCGACAACATTCTTTGCTTTTTATGAGTGACGTCCTTTCAGAACATAGGGTATCATGGCTCTCCACTTCCCTGTATCGCTTGCTGCTCTTACAAAGTTAGTTCCATCTTCTTCCTCCAGGCCACATTCTGTCATACAATTACTTAAGCCCGTTGTTTTCCCTTGCCTCTCTTTCCCTCTATTCGACCCATGAGTATCGGATTCTCCAGGCCTTCCTTCTGCAGAACCACATCTCTGTCGCTTACAATCTCTTCTTCATCTTTGAAGAAAACGTCCAACATTCGCTGCCGTAAAATTGTCAATTACTAAAGTGAACAATATTTACGTTATTCGGACTATTGTCCTCATTTTTGTCGCTATATTTATTACAACGTTTCGGCCGTTATAGCTCCGGCCTTCTTCCGCTGGTTGAAATGTCGAACTGAACCCTTTATTTTGCTCACTGTGGTAGACTGTTCTAGTTCCACTTGGCATGTTCAATGGATGTCAGTTATCAGTTATCTCCTGTTAATTCCCCTCTCTAAGTTCTCCACTGCCGTAACCGTGTATTGAACTCATACTGTTTGGGTCCTGTCACTGGATCTAACTAACGCCTTTATCTACTGTTCCATATGTCCTTGATTGCAACAACAAATCGGATATACCAGAAGAATGTAAGAAGCTTAACCAGAGAGACGATATCTACCTTAGCGCCAAATTTTCATGCCGTCTTTGTTTGTCCTAAACTTCATGAGAATTTCGGAGGATCCCATTTTATACAGTAAGGTTCACCATTTACAAGGCACGGGGGCCATTCGATGTAGATATTTATGTTAGGAAGCAATTTGTGCAGACAAGAGGATAAGATAACGATTAACCTTAGCTCTGAGCAAGTTAAGATTGTTGTGACCCGGGAAACATACTCTTGCGAATTGGTTCCATGGAGCAGTGGTTCCCAGGAGAAGAGAAGCTGTTTGATTGCAACTTACTTCTCACCGAAGGGAATGTGTGTGGTTTGCTACTATGTAGGTGTCTTCGCGTAAGCTTGTGAAGATTCGAACACGCCGGACCAGGGAATATAATTCATCATAGCATTTTAAATGTAAGTAGCGACAGAGCCCCGAGTGGCTTGTTGCATTCCGACTGTTGGAGAGCGGTTGTAGGTTGAAGAACGATTCGTTACCAATAAAACCTGGAAATAATTTTAGACTGCGTTCTGGTCAGTTTCCGCACACATTTGGCAACGTTACCTCATTTTTGGCCTGATCTGGTTCTTGTAAAGGTGGAGGATAGCAAGAGGGGTCAGATAGTTAAGGGATTAGTACAGGGAGCCGATCATTTACCTGTATCCTTAGCGATGGATCATGTATATGCGTTCCACTTGAGGTCAGGTATGAGTTTGAGGCCCAGTAGTCTTTCAAGTCACGATGCCTATTCGAGAGGTCATCCGTTCATTCTCACTGGTTGCATTTCGGGGTCCGATCGGCGATGATGTAATCAGATGTATACAATCGACTCCATGATGGAAGTGTTTTGTACTACGTATTAATTAACTAATCAATGGAGGTGGGTAGATGTTTGTATTCCAGGGCTCTTCACCCTTTAATATGGCCCTCGCGATCCAGAAGTCATAGCTCTTTTTTTTTCAAATTCAAGGTCACCTTTTTCATATCTCCTTTGAACTCTCTTGATTACAAAGTTCTTTATGAGTACGTTTGTTATGTCAATGAGACCATGAAGCGACCTTGCAATAACCGGAAGCGTTGAATAATGCTACACTGGACCTGGTCACCGAAATGAATTTGAAGCATGTGATCAGATGCAGTGCGCATTTGTGACTACAAAGAGGCAGTACATTATGCAAACGGATAATTTTATTGGATAAAAATTGTGTGTTTTTAGTTCAAAATTGTTTGCGTTTAACTGTATAAAATAATATTTTCTTAAATATATTCATTTTCTATGAATAACATTTTCATATTTATTCCTATCTCGCCGCATATACGTACATAAATTCATGCCGATTGTCTGCATATGTAAAGAAATTGTGAAAATTGAAATCTTTGAATCGGGAGGCTCTGAAAGTAGATTACTGAAAGTGGGTACAATGGGCTAAAATTTGTACGAGGGAAAATAATTTCCTATTTCTAAAAAGCTCTTGATACATTATAAAGAGAAAATATCGCTGCTTTCGAGTTCCTATATTCTCACGCGAACGTGACTTCGTGTGATAGCTTTTCTTTGACTAATGTACTTGTGATCTTTGAAACTCGTTTCAAATCATAATGTATTACACACACTTCCGGCAAACCCTCCTATACAGAAATCCCATCGAAATTTCTCTTTATTCTATAAACGCTTCAAAATATCGCACAATCTTTGTGGATCAGTTGTTTGAACCTGCGGCAATAAACCAGTTCTAGGAGAGTGTATATCCGGAATGAATTACATCTAAAGAGCAGGAGATTTTCAGTTACACTGATAGACATAAAATTTGAGACTTTTCTCCAACAATCTGCAAATAAAATAATATAAATATAATTACTGTTTTGACACGCTGGTTTTCTAGACTATTTGAAAGGGTTTTGTATTTCTGAAAGAACTTTTTATCTGATTCAATCTTTCTTATCATATCGTCAAATGAAAGAATTGAAACGGCTACTGTTCTATATATTTATTAATTCTGGTGTCACCAGGGATCTATAGATGGATATAGGTGTTACCTAATTTTCATCAACGGTATTGCTGATTTCATCAGTTCTCAAATCGGTATATGTGCTGATGACACAATTAATTACTGTGTTAATGTTAAGTCGTTTCAAATCACAATGTCAAATTTACAGTTGAGCTAAAAGTAATCTATAGACAGTTAATTAGAACAAGTTTTGTAATTCTTAAAAAAAATAACTCGTATATTGTAATCGTCTGACTGCTCTTTTTTTGCAATTCATCAGCATGGAAGGCACTAACTTCAAGAAGAATGACTGCTTGTGACGTCTTGAGCTAACGTCTCCCTCTTACACCAATTGGAATGATTATATTGGGCCAAATGCTACTTCTGCTACATGA
Organism: Acanthosepion lycidas; assembly: GCA_963932145.1. Lineage (NCBI taxonomy): Eukaryota > Metazoa > Mollusca > Cephalopoda > Sepiida > Sepiidae > Acanthosepion > Acanthosepion lycidas. The sequence goes on from OZ010579.1 coordinate 43,278,344, forward strand.
AAGGTTTGTTCACTGGGTCGTACTATACAATTGCATTCATTTAGAAATATACCATACATTCATCCATTGAATATTGTATAAACGCACATATGTGCACACACACACACACACACACGCACACACACACACATATATATATATATACATATATATATATATATATATATATATATATATATATATATATATATATATATATATAGAGAGAGAGAGAGAGAGAGAGGTTTCTATGTTTTTTTACACCCACATACACTCCAATTCATGTTATTCGCCTACTATTGTCTATTAAATTACAACTAACTTTGTATAGGACAATTTAGCCATCGCAGCCGTTCCTTTGAATATGTTGATTCTGAGCATACTTACCTATTCTGTTTAATACGAGTGTAGTGATTGGTTCATTTTTAACCAATCACTTATTTTTAATGTAATATTAATTTTTCTTTCGGTTCCGTGGGAGCCTACCTCTTTTTCCTTAAATAGGAAGGCTGTTCGCAAGTCGCCAGTATGATCCAGTAAGATCCCAGCCGTCAAAACAAATCCACGATCTTGCTCTTCACACTTTAACGCACACACAGACACAGTATTTTGTAACTACAAACTTACATTTACTTTCTGTGTAACTTTCGCCAAGACTTTGTTGATTCAAACCAGTTTATTCGCAACATATTTCAAGAAATTGTAGTCGTGGTGGTATCCATTCTTACATGCAAACTTTGCTTTAACAATTATTTCGGAACATTTATCTAACAAGAGAACATTCTTCAAACGGTTGATTACAATCAATCTACAGTCAAAGGGAAAGAACATCCTTCTCTTTAATCTACATTGTGAATAAGATTTTATTTCAGGCTTGTTGTTGTATTTTATTCAATATATATTTGTTGGTTTACAAATTGGAGTTGTTTTTATTATTTCTTGAATCCTGTACGTGGAAGAATCATTAATATAAATAGTAGTTGTACTATATTCGGTCTTCCTGCTACATTTAGTAAATCGACCCGACGCTATATTTCGCACATACGCTATATATATATATATATATTTGCCATTTTATATTTTGAATATTAAGCATGTACATTGTTTGCTTACTATTTTGTCAAATGCACAATATATTAAGGTCAGTTGGGCACCATCTGTAATAAAAGAAGCACCTTCACAAAATTCACGCAGTAATTTGGAGACGGCATAATGTACTGCTGGGCATTCACGCCGGAAGCTACGATACGAACATTTCAGATTGTTTGAGTGTTAATCTGATGACAGTGCAGAAGACTGGGAAAGTAATGGATAAGTTTAATGGATATTATGAAGGTGTTTGCAGTTATCACTAATGATGGCGACGTTATGCCTCTATTCATATTCCCGCAGTGACTCAGACTGAACAGGGAGCCCTACATCAAGTGCCTTGAAGAGGTATTTCCGGGTCAAGAGGCTGCCCGCAGGAAGTCCCTATTTCTTGTAACAAGATTCCGCACCATCCCAAACAAGCAGATGAACCCACACATGGCTCTCCAACAATTTCTACGACAACTTCAACCCTTACATCTGGCCACCTAACACCCCAACTGCAACCTACTTGATTATTATCTGTGGGGTACAGTTGAACGAGAGCCCAACAAAATTTCCTCTGTGTGTGTCGGTGTAATTTTTTATATATATTAATTATATATTATATATGCGCGGTACTTATTAGAAAGCGCTCAATATCAGTGATGGAGCTAACATATTTAGCTGCATTGATACGAGATTATCACACTGACGTTCACAAATAGCGTGAAACGCAAGGCCACAAAATCACATGAATCCATATATATATATATATATATATATATATATATATATATATATATATATAAATAATTATTATTATTAGTATTATTATTATTATTAATAATAATAATAATAATAATAATAATAATAATAATAATAATAATAATAATAATGATAATCATAATAATATTAATATTCTCTCTGTCCTGAAATTATATGTTTAGTTAATGTAATATAATTCTACATTTTGTCTAATTTTGACGAATAAAAGTTTTCTCTATTGTATTTCTGTGTTTCACCTACAATTTATAAAGTACAGTAGAGTCCAAAAATTAATAAACAAATATTAAAACTTGAATATCTCAAAAAACATAAGTTCAATTTTTCTTAACTTTTCATTAAATGTAAACAAATTGCAGTCCAGTAATGCTTTAAACCTGTAAGTTAATTGTAAGGAGACAGGGCCAAAGCTATGAGTCATTTCATCCTTAATCTTGGATGTTACTCGTGGTTATCCTATAAGATGTTTGTTTCAGTTAATAATTATATTTTCAATTCAAATTGTGATTTACTGTATGTTTTAAATTTGATTGTCTGTTATTTTTTGATTAGTACAAGGTTTTACATATGAGTAATACTAAAGCATTTTTACATTTAGGAGTATAAAGAACCCTATCGATTATCAGAATCCGAGATGAATACGAGGTGATTACCTCAACACTGAACAAAAAAAAAAAAAAACAACAAACAAAAAAAAAAACAACAAACAAAAAAAACAAAAAAAAACAACTGTGTCTATTTGAGAGAATCAGACGTATTTAAGAAATGTAGATTTAAATCTATGAATTATTGCTGTAGAATAAGTTACATGATCGTTTTTCAGTGAAAAATAGATTCATTTGTTGGTATTGCTTGTCTAAATTTCATAACACTTTCTATTCTCATTCAGTTGACGGAAATATATATATATATATATATATATAGATAGATAGATAGATAGATAGATAGATACACATACTGAGCCAGACAAATCTACCTAGGTTTGACCTAAACGGATCGTCATGGAAAGTATGGCCATACTTTCCCTGACGATTCGTTTAGGTGAAACCTAGGTAGGTTTGTCTGGCTCACTAGGTGTATCTAGGTCTGCTCTACGATTGTATTGATCTCTTTTGTTAGTTAGTTGTTTACTCGTATCGGGTTTTTTTTCTTTGTGCTTCAGACCTGCATCTGTGCGATTTGTTCGACAGTAGTTCATGTTTGTAGCTCTTTCTTTTTTTAAAACCTTTTTTTCCCTCGAGATTGATTTGATTATTTGCAAATCAAAAATTCGAGGGTTTTTCGAAACGAGTCTAGTTATCTATCTATCTATCTATCTATCTATATATATATATATATATATATATATATATATATATATATATATATATATATATATATACATATATATATATATATGATGAATCAGAATATTTTGTGGAGAAAAATTTTACTTTTTTAATTATGAAAGTGAATTACTTGACTTTCATATATGAAAAAATATAAAATATATTTACCTTTCTCTGCCGAACGCGCGTCCTTCCAGACGCATAAGATTCCCCTTGTCGCATGTGGAAATTTTTATCAACACAAGTTATATCCGGGTTTTTCCCTTTATCGGTGGCGGGGGTGGGGGGCGTATACTTAGACATGTTTAAATAATGGCGTCCCTACAACTGGTCACGGTCCCTGTCTTTGTAAGGTGCCTAATAAAATTAAATGCAGAGGGAAATCCAGAAAGCAGCAAAAGAAGAGCTCTTGTGAATTCGGCCCCCTTGAGCATTTTCGTTCCTAAAGTTGCTGTGGTTTCTCAGCCATTTTTTTTTTTTGCACCCACTTCTCTTTTCCCTCTCTTCCTTTCCTCCCGTACTTACTTAAGTGTTTCCTCATAAACACGCTTATACTCTTTCTTTTGGGGTACGTTCCATTTTTTTTTTCTAGCAGTCAAGATCTGACGAACAGACATTTCTTCTCATTCCTCCTCAACTATCTCATGAGACACTCGCAAATTCAAGCAGATACGCTTGACATTATTTATCCGCGTCCTACTGACGATATTGCATGAAATATTTTAATGTGCGAAAGTATTATTCCATTATATATAAGCTTTTATTGGTATATTATTTGCAAGTAAAACCAATATTAATAAATATTACAGTTATATATGTTATATAATTTTATTATTAAGAAACCTTTTTAAAAACAACATTTATTCATGTAATTTCATGAATCAGTCTAACCTGCCTTTCATCGGGTTCCTGATGTTTATTATCTTTGGATCATCATTAATTACTCAGTAAACGTAGTTTTGTCCGGTTGTGTTCTTCACAGACTGGAATTCAGATTTTCCATCTCTTAGACAAGTTTCCTTCTAATGCCCTTTTCATCTATATTTCGTCAAAGAAGAGAGATCTTGTCCAGTTCAAAGTGGATGTGTTAGTAGAGCAAGTAAGCCGAACATTTTAACTCGATTCGCCAATTCTGCATTCTGAGTCGTCTGTAAAACTAACCGACGATTAAACTAAAATAAGCAGTTTCGCTTGAGTTTCATTCAAATTGC
>OZ010579.1:43287715-43420215 GCA_963932145.1 Acanthosepion lycidas
CGCTGTTCAATCCTGGAGCATGCTTCTTGGTCGGCCATCTTTGTTAATCGACAAAACTCTCAAAGTTTGTTTTTTTTTAATCACAAAAAGAAATTAAATCCATGTGAAAAAGAAGTAAAACAAACAAAAAATAAAAAAAGTTAATCTTCTATCTGTATTAGAAGTCCTTATACGGAAAAATTAACCTTATTTATTGAATGACCCTCGTATGTTATTAAATAAGTATATATGTGGCGTCTATACGGATCCCTCTTTCTACTCTATCCTCTATCTTTCTACAGATCACTATACAGATTACTATTCGGATCACTATTCAGTTTGTTACTATTCAAGCGAGTATTATCGAACAAGTACTATTAGTGCAATTTTTATTTGAATGCGCCTGACACCAGTATTATTCAATGGCGTTATTCTAGTTGTATTTGCGATTACAAAGTCTCTACTACAACGAGCATTACGAAAGTAACAACGAATATCCGTTAACATTACGAAAATGGCAACGTTTGTTCGTTGACATCACAAACATGGATCGGTTTGATACAAACTGAATCCTCGACCGCTTCTTCTCTAATTATTTAAATAACGGCGGTTATATAGAACATTCCATTTTAGGAAATGCTTTTGTCGTATCTGGGACTGAATATGTACAATTCATCAGAACTTATATACTGTTGCTGCATATCGAAAGAATATTAATAACTAAAAAAGAGAAACAACACCTAACGTCTTCCAACAGCACGAAAAACCAAAATGGATAACATATGCAACCAGAAGGGAAAATAAGAATGCAACAAAGTTGTCAACTTTCAGTTTTCTCTTAAATCTTAAGACGGAAACTCGTATCAGTACAGATACGGACAATAATTACAATGTGCGCAGGTGTAGGCTTTAAGAAAGCTGTATTCATCTGAGAATACACGGTTCGCTTTTAGCGTCATTTTATAGTCCCAGCAAACATAAATATCTGTATCAAAGAGGAGAGTAAAAAACAAGAAGAGATCACTCTTGATTATTCTTATCACGTATGATAACTGTGGACTTAAGATGTTTACTTTATTGAAATTCAGTCTCCAAAGAAATATTTTATAAATTTCAATAAACAGCCGTATTACCATTTCAGCAAATTGAATGCCGAATATTTCCTTTGTAGTAGCGGCTAATATCACAATTACAACTGACATAAATTTCTTTATCTCTTTCCTAAAGTAAATATGCCATGTGATCTTTCCTTTTGAATTCTTTTCGTTTTGTAATTTATGTCCCCGGGGAATTTTTGTGTTTAAATCTGAGTTAAATTTCACGTTAGAATCGTTCATGTTTTGATTACATTTAATCTTAATATTTCACGGTCATCGTGTTTTGTTTTATTTTTATTCTGTTTCATTTTTAGCTTGCTTCTATTGGCCACTCCCTCATGATCCTAGGGAGAGTCCACCACTTATTAGCTACGTCAGTTAAACTACTCATGGTCTGAAATTTCTGGGGTCCGCAGATCGACTTATGTCCATTATTTGAGATTACTTAACTAGAAATCTAACCCAAGATTGATTGTCTTCTTGTAATGTTCTTTCACAGGTAGTTCTCTTACATTTTTAATTCTTTGTTGAATTTCTAAAGGATATCTTGTCTTTAACTAAGTTAAAACTTAGTCACTCTTATTTGTCAATAGGTATAAAAAGGCATTCCCATCGTCCGGTTCATACTCCTTCCCCTGTTCTCTTGAACAGTTTAGCGACTCATCCTTCGTTTCCTGTTTAGGAAGATGTTCCTGGTTCTTTTCATTTATTCTGACCATAATAATCTTTTTGTAATGATTTTTTGTGATATGTGTGGATGGATGCAATTCCTCTTCATACTGAAAGTACTGGGTTGGCAGTTTTCTATTTGTTGTTTCCGACTGGGAGTTAGGAAACCAAACACTGACGTAGCGTTTTGAGAGGCTACTCTAATGAAGAGTCGTGTAATGTTTATGTAGTGTCATGTCGCGCATGGAAGGGTGTCTCTGCAAGCACCTCCGGTGAGCAACACCGAGGCTACACTGTTTTGCAATCTGTGTCAGTTCTCTTCCAACACATTTTACATTAGACGTCTGATGTGCTATTACTAACCTAATAGTTTCCTTACCAAGAAAATAAAAAAATATAAAAATAAAACTATGAATGTAAGCAACGAAAGATATAAACTAAACCAGCTGATGTCTCATTTCTCTAACATTCCCCTTCCCGACACGACTGTTGCGTCCTTGACTGTAATTCTGACAATATAGACAAAACCATCTACCTATACCTATTTGGAAATATATTTGTAAATACCCACTATGCCAGATGGTTTCAGCAGTCTGGCACTGACCACGCTGGCACCCAATTCTGGATTTCTCAATCACTCAGTCTCTTACGCAAGAGGTGGACTTTTCCATGCATTTCCCCAATAACCATGATGGATATGCTTTTTTTCTTGATCCCTTTCTTACCTGTAAACTCATATAGTACCATGCAGCTCTGCCTTCTTGGCAAATTTGATAATGCGGTAGTGTAAGTAAACATCACTTTCCGCTCTCCCACCAGCCAATAATCTACTAGCAATAGAATATCTTTCTGTTATCAACGAAGGGGTTGGGACTCCTTCCGCGATTTCCTTCGTGATGTCCGTTGGAATGAAGTTTCTTAAGAAAACTGTTCAAATACGCGCGTCAGAGTTCTCCTCTTTCCTGAAAGCCGACATCGATGCATTCATTCCAGCAACGAAATACGAAGTTCAAATCGCGTTCGTCATCTTGGTACTCACATGTATGCACCCTCAATCGCTATAACCCATAGGAATCCCTTCTTACGTCTGTACCTGAGAGACACGTCTAATTGCAATAGACGTCTCTTTGTGACTGCTCGTAATGAATCCAAGCGTGAACTCAACGAAGTGAAGTTACTGTTTGCTGATAGAATGAAACAACGTATAGCATTTCGTAATCATAGTTCTATAGATTACTGGCTGCTCTGCAAGAGCTCCTTGAACTACACCAAATCTTCAACCTCTCCTCTAACCAATCATTTATAATTCTTAACATCTACAGCAGATAAGGTTGAATTATTTTCCAATTAAACATAGTCTCATTTGGAGTACCCACACCAGATTTCCCCACTAGGACTGACGTACTACTGAATGATATGAGCATCATACCGTCGCTGTTTTCAAGCATCAATTTTAAATTAGACTCCCATAATGCAATCGCATGTGACGAATCCCAGCCATCGTCCCAAAGTAATGTGTCTCTAAAACTAGAACTATTGCCTATCTGCTTCCTGTTTTCCTACATGTTGGAAATCATCTTATGTTATTCCTTTTGTTAAGAACACTAGAGAACGCTCTCAAACTCCAAATGATAGCCTTATTAATCTCACCTCGCTTTTTGGCAAAGTATACGATGCTTTAATCAATGCTAAAATGATTACGCATTTTACTCCTCACGACCTTCTATCTGACAAACAATATGCCTTATGTTATGCCAGGTCTACCGCTGAATTCGAAATGGTCGTTACTGTATATGTATATGAAGCTCGAGCTGTGACTCTAGATATCTCGAAGGCGTTTGGCAGGGTTTGGCATTCTGGTTTTCTACGTAAGATCAGTGCTACGATATTATTGGTCGAGTGTTTCATTTATTCCAATCGTTCCTATAAAATCGTGAAATGAAGGTCGTTATAAGGAGTCTAGCTTCAAAACCCTTTCACACAAACGCAGTTGTCGCTCAAGGCTTTATTCTGGGTCCTACTCTGTTTCTGATCTTCATCAATGATCTTCTTGATGATCTCACTTCCCAAGTAGGCAATAGCCGCTTTTATTGAAAAGAACATTCAATTTGTGTTTAGGTGTGGCATGAAATGGCTCGTACGTTTCAATACTTCCAAAACTGAAACCACCAATTTGAAACTTTCCTACTCGTTCCATCAGCAAGGCAGCTGCTAGATTCATAGAGAAGAACAGAGTCCGCCTTTTTAGCCTGTCGTTTTCAACTGACTTGGAGTGGAAAGACTATATTGAATTAATAGCTGCATCTACTTGATATAATGTTGTGTCACTGTATCGTGTCAGAAGGTTTATCATCATAGTCACAGTTACAGATCTACCATTCGTCCGCACATTGAATACTGTTCCCATCTCTTTTTTAGGGCCTTGGCGAGAGCCAAAGAGGGATGTGCAATGCAATTGATCCTGACTTTTCTAATGCTTAGACGGTGTTTTATTGTTTTTCCCTGCTGCCCGGACTACGTGAATTTAAGTGAACTACTAGAGTGGCATTTAGGTCCCACACTTTTACTGTAGAATTAATTAAATGTAACTGAGAATTTTCTACCCCAACAGTTTATTTTCTTGTACTTCGCGCCTGTGGAAATCGCTTTCGTTTACCTACTTCCATGATAACTACAATCTTTAAAAATTTAACATCGATCGCCATCTTCTGTCTTCTTGAAACCCGTTCAGCATTTTCTTTTCCTCGCCTCTCCCATACCCAGTTTTTTCCCTCACTTTCGCACGCTGAATCCCCTACGTCCTAGTTGTGTTATGCCCTTGCTGTGAAATGATCAATTTAAAGCAAAATGAATAGCTTGGACACATCAGCACTATACTAAATGACTTAGATTACATCTAACAAAGCTCCATACAAAGACATTTAAAACAGTATGGTACCGATATCGGTATCCAATATATTCGACCATTTTGGTTATGACGATAAACTACATGCGCGTCCTGGGTAAGACGATAAACTGCGTCCGACAACAAGGATTCTGATGAGGAGATTTTGCGGAGCGTTGAACCACCTCTTAATTGCTGGTGTTCCCAGGTCCACTCTGACCCGGGGTAGTAGCACCTCTTATGGTCCCAGCTATGGACAAATAGTTAACACCTAAAGTTGGGTCAAAATACTATGAAAGTGTAAAAATAGGTTTTGTTGTGGATTCCGAGATGAATTCGGTCTCCAAGGAATGAAAACGCAATAATTAAATATAAGAAATAAAATGAATTTACCCAATCATACAAAGAGTAATACTGTTAGTAAGTCCAGGAACGTGGTTAGTAGCAAATACAGATAGATATATACAGTCTCGAAGTAGGACATCCTTAGATTCTACGTGCTTGTAACTGACTTCTACTAGAGGTTACCTCACTTTATCTCCGTTCGTATATCCTCTCACTATCCGACTACCGGCTGCCCTCACTGACTGTAACTCTGGGTATTTAATGGCAGCAGTTCAGGTACACTTGGTAGAGTCCACTTGTATAGAAAAAGGGGTGGACCCCATAACTGGTTTTAATACAAGAAATACTTTTTGAAAGAAAACTTATCAGCAATAATTAAAACAAAAAAATATACCGGCAGTGCAACAAGCTATACATTTTTGGGAAAAATTTTACCAGCTATATATATTTTTTACCAAAATCTTATCAGAAATACATTTTTGAAAATATATTACCAGCAATAAAAAAAATATCGGCATTAAATAACCCATTCAGGTTGATATATTTTAAAACTTACCAAACAAAACCGAACCATTATATCCGACAAGAACCCGAATGTGATTCTTTGTCCAACTGCAAAAATCGTTTAAAAGTGTTAGAACCGCATGTTATAAACACAACAAAAACTAACATTAATAATATGAATTATAAAATTGGGCAACATTTAATGGTTGTATTCAAAAAATTACGTATTGCTCTACGCTTCAGCAAATATTATACATTCACGTATAGAACTTGCACAACATTTAAAATAGTAAAATCTAGAATAGAATAGACTTGTTGGGATACAAGTACAATTTAAATAATAGACAAAATACATTATTAGTGCTGTTTAAAGAGGCACGGTAGATTTATGAATTGCGTCTTGGATTTCAAAATCGGACGGTCGATTTTGAAATCCATTCGAGATCATTATATACACTTACGTGTTAATAACCTTGGGAATCCAACTGTTGTCCTTCAGCTATGGATTGAATAGTAGAATAGACTGGATCCTATAGCCTTGGATGTCAACCGGTCCAGAAGAAATTTAAACTCAGAACTCAAATCTGTATGTAGTTTTTGCAGGGTACATACTATATAGCTAAAGAAAATTGTTTTTTTTTTTACATTGACTCGAGGATCACAATAAGGATCGACATTTTTAAGTGAAACTGTATTAATGATTCCTACGCATAAGCACAACTACATGTGTAAACACACGCGCGTGCGCAAGCGTGTTTCTGTAAGCACAGGCGCTCACTGTTAAGGTATAGTTAGAAACCAACGGTGGAATTCCAACACGTTTTCAATTCTGTTCAACTTTTCAATGAAATCGAAATATTCAACAGAGAAACCATGCTGACTATCTTTCCAGTTTTTCTGTCCTGAATGCGAATCTGTCGTGATGACTGATTCAAGATGTATCCGTCTTTGTTGTTAAAATATTTCGGAGTCTAAGAAAATTTCAGCAAGCGAGCTTTTGCCATCTTAATTAGTGAGATGAAAACACGAAGCAGAACGTAACTACTAAGAAACACCAACAAGAAATGAAAACAAACAAGGAAGAAAGAAATATTGGATAGCATGGAGAATATTCCACGATAGCTGTCTAATAGAATAAAATTGAGCGATTTTTTGAGGATGTGAATCAAATCCACAACAAAGAAAATAGCAAAAAAATTTGTTAAAATATAAAAAAAAAATATTTTTTTTTATTTTCATGTATTTTTTACAACTAAATATTCCTGAGCATGTATAGGTCTTAAAATCTTTGATTGTAGTTGTTTAAGATGAAAAAAAAGTGCTTTCTTCTCGTGTTTGTGTAAGAAATAGATGACAATGAAGAAAGTGTCGTGTCACGTAACAGGTTGAGGAAGACAGGTGAATGAATAAAGGAACTTCTTTTAAACAGAGACGTCGTGAACTTTAGCCGTATGTATCTCTTACTGCATTGACTGATCTAGAAAATGTGATTAAATATCTTTCAAAGTGATAACGAATTATGCTTCTTCCTTTTTTATTCTTAGTGGAAAATCAGACCGTTGAAAAAAGTTAAATATATATTTTCAAATTTTTAATACTTTAAACGGAAGGATGCGCAGTCCACCGTCTCAGAAATCATTCTGTGCTTCATTGTGTTGTAATTTATTTTGATTTTCGCTCCAAAAAATTAAAGAGACAAACTGCATAATTCCCATGGAAAAGGTAAAGAAGCTGGGTAGGATTCCCTGGCGAAAAGGAAGAAATGATTAAGTGAAACCACAAGAAAGAAAGAAGTAATTGAGATCTTCTTTTAAGTGATTATAGAGACGGAAAATTAAAATATATTACCCAACCCCAGCAAATAAAAAAATAAAACAAAATAAAAATGAATATAAAAAGAAAATGGTAATTCATACGGAAATCGTGGATAGGGGAGTCATCATTATTTACACGCGGGTTACTGTACACACATTTGTTGTTATAAAAATGCTGCTGCAGTTGAATCTTCCGTACTTCACATCGTATATATAGATCTGGGTAACCTACGGAAAATTCAGGATAGAAACATTTCTTTCATCTACGTGGGGAGGCAGCCCTCGATCTATATCGCGTCACTGAACATATTTCGAGATATCCCATCAAGTCCTTGTTTTGTTCTCGGCCATTTTAGCTTGAGACTAAGTTCAGAGATTAAACACAGAATTGCCATATCACCAAATTCACAACCCAATGATTTAATCCAGTTTGATTCATATAAGCAAATATAAACCCATATATATATATATATATATATATATATATATATATATATATATATATATATATATATATATATATATATATATATATATATATATATATATATATATATATTGAAAGAAAACATATGCGTGCATATGCATAGATACATATACATACATATCTATATATATATTTATTTATTAAATAAATTTTATGTTTAACTTTCTTTTTATAGATACAAGTATTTAAGTAAATGCTCTGTTTATAATAAACAGTATTAAATAACATTTACCGGACTGAATGTCCGAGAAATTTTCATAGAAAATATTCGTCCTTTGACAGGATTCGAACCTGCATCCTATTGACGTGCCTAACCGCTCGGCCACAAAGGATCGTTCGGTTGGCAAGGTTATGAATGTACGATATTCATGGAAGATTGAAGTTTATAAGCAGTAAATCACATGAACACAATAATACCAACTGTAAGCATGCACGAACTGAATACAGCGAGGCAAAGCTAAGGATATATTATGGGGAAAGTTTGGATTACCATTATATATATATATATATATATATATATATATATATATATATATATATATATATATATATATATATATATATTTCTAAATGTTAACTTTTAGGAAAGGAGAATATATAAAAGGCAAAGACAATAGGAAACTATATTATTAGCCGACGCGTATCATCAAATGTGTACTATTTCAAGGCAAAAAAATAAATGAATTTATTAAAACAAAGTAACTATTAACAACAAGAAAAATGTCCTTAGCAACTAGAATAATTTAGTAAATGCTTAGAATATAAATACAATCGTCTAATTTCCCTGAGTTGCTAAGGACATTTTGTTTTGTTGTTAATTGTTATTTTGTTTTAATAAATTCATTTCATTTTTGCCTTCAAAAAGTCCATATTGGACGAAACGTGCTGGCTAATAATACAAATTTCCTAATGTCTTTTACCTTTACACACACGCGCGCGCGCGCGTACGCACACACATATATACACCGTGCCGCACACACATGCGCGCGCGCACACACACACACACAGAGCTATATATATATATATATATATATATATATATATATATATATATATATATATATATATATATGTATATATATATATATATATATAAATATATATATATATATATATATATGTATATATATATATATATATATATAAATATATATATATATATATATATATATATATATACACTGCGTGCCAAATAATTATCGAGATAACTTTTTTTCTAATATTTCAAAAAACGTCCAATCAATTCACACACAATATTGGCAACACTGACCTGCGCAATCACTGAAATTTTGGTACTGATCTGCGCAATGTAAACAAACTGACGCCATATTTATTATCAGCACGGTGATTTGATCGTGCCAAATTATTAGAAAAATGTAAGAATTTAGTGAAAAGATGGGCTTTAAAAGCAGTTTAAGTGACGCTGAAAAGAAATCTATCACCTCAGAAGTCCCAAAAGGTAAATCTACACTTGAAATTTCTAAAATGATAGGGAGGTGTCATCAAATAGTGAAAAGTTCACCGCCGGCCCTACACAAGTACGTAAAAAGGTAGATAAAGGCAAGCCGAGGGTTATTTCCCGACGTCTCATGTCACGACTTAAACGAGAGTTCACGAAGAACGCTGGACTTACCAGTCAAGAGCTTTTCAGTCGCATTGTGGATCCTACTGTGTATAAAAGTACTTAGTGTCGGTATCTGAGGGAGATAGTAACAACACTCAAACCTGTATCGAAGCCTCCATTGACGAGAAATCACATTCAAAATCGATTGAAATGAGCAGAGGACAATATGAAGATTGACTTCTCTAAAGTTTTGTTCACAGACGAAACTCGAGCAACACTTGATGGGGCAGATATATGGTGCAAAGTCTGGGTAATGAACGGACAGAATCGCCATCAGCGTTTGAGACGCCAACAAGGCAGTGGAGGCATAATGATTAAGGGCGGTATTATTGGAAAAACATTAGTGTGACCATGGAGAGTACCAGATGACGTCAAAATGACTGCTGATGCAAACATAGCGTTCATGAAGGAGCATCTTGAACCCTGGATGAAAAGGCAAAGTGTTGACTTCAGAAGGGCCATTGTTTTCATGCAAGATAATGCTCCCTCACATGCTGCTCACAAGACACTTAATATTTGAAACAGTTAAGCTTCGATAGACCTCGAAAAATTAAGTGGGCCGCAAATTCTCCGGGTTTGAACCAAATCGAAAATCTTTGGTGCATTATCAAGCGAAGTCTGTACGCTAACGGACGATAATTTAGGAGCAACGTTGAGTTGCGGGAAGCAGTTCTTCACGGCATTACAAGCAGATGACATCCTACAATTAAGAAATTCTATCGTCGACTTCTTCAAGTAATTTCAAAACAGGGAAAACATCTTCCCTATTAATTTGTTTAAAACTAAGCCTTTCTTTGTATCTGTCATTATTTGTTTGCTTATCTTATTTATTAGCTTCTTTTGATCATAAACATTCACGTACAACATTAATAAACGTTTTGTTTGCTCAATTCTGGGAATTTTACTAAACCTTTCTAATAATTTGGCACATTCAAATCACCGTGCTGATAACAAATATGGCGCCAGTTTGTTTACATTGCGCAGTACAGTAGGAAAATTTCAGTGATTGCGCGGGTCAGAGTTGCCAAAATTGTGTGAAAATTTTGTGTGAAGTGATTGAACAGTTTTTGAAATATTAGAAAAAAAATTATCTCGATAATAATATGGCACGCAGAGTATAGATACATATATATATATATATATATATATATATATATATATATATATATATATATAATGTATAAAATGTATATTGTTCATGTCCACAATATTTTATGTGAAATAATCCTAGATAAATCATTATCTTTTGTAGCCCTCTCGTAAGGGAATAACTCGAATATTTAACCATAATTCTACGTAATATGCAGAAATAAATGAAAGTTTATTTTTAATGTAGTAAAAGACTTATATTATTGTTGGTTAATATTTATCCTATTTTCAACACAGTCCAATATCATCTAAATATGTTTTTTCATTGCAAGCTGCTTCCTCGTTACCATGTGGCAGATCTAATCGATGCATAATAAATAACTATTTTCAGGAGGCAAGTAAGATTGTTCTCAATTCTAAAGTACTATCTTACGAGATAATTATGTTGTCAAATGTTAATGTGTGAATCCGGGTAATTCCTACTCGTCGAATATCATAGAAATTTAATTACGCCTATCGCTAAGAGACAAGAATCATCTATCTCATTATCATTTGTATCAGAATGAGAAAATAAGAAAAAATTCATTGCTTTATGTCTTGTGGCATCATACCATCTTGTGCGTTGTCAAGTGGGGCGCGTCAAATTTTGTCGCAAAATTCATATTATGAGCACCAAATTAACGCTTGATGGTGACTCGTTGTAACTTGCGGGAATTCAGAGAACATCATTAAACTACTTGCTACTCGTTTGCGTCTCGTTATTTTATAGGAAATAATATTACTAAAATGGAATTATTTGAAAGTTACTGTATTCCTGCATTTATATATTGAGCACATTGAGACGGGTTCAAATCCGGGAAATGATACTATAATTCTAAATGCAATTTGAAATTCAAGGCACTTCAATAAGTCTAATGCAAAGAAAAGTAAAACAGAATTAGATATATTAAACAACAAATATTACTAACATATGACATATTTCCAACATAGAAAAAGTAATTAATGGTTGTTTTTAGACACGTCAATCAGATATTACGAACTTGCACTTAAACGTAAGAGCTGCGGTTAAAGCTATAGCCCTGTTGACGGATCCACTCATATATATATATATATATATATATATATATATATATATATATATATATATATATGTATGTGTGTATATATATATATATATATATATATATATATATATATATATATATATATATATATATATATATCCCTTTCACTGTCGAAACTGATAAATGTATCCGCCTCTTCTACTTCAATATCTTCATGGCTCGCACATCTAGCCTGTGGATCTCCCTCCCCAGTTCTTGTCTTCCTGATAGCTATAATCTCCAATTATTCAAATGTAACGTTAATCGACGTCTACAGATGCCCTGATTAAATTTATGCATTCAGAACACCAGGGAAAGAATTCTCATCAGTGCAGTAGCCATGAAAATATTTGTAGAAAAGACAGAGGGAAGCCATATCACGTCTGTGAGAAAGCGGCTGAAGTCAAGAAGCTAATTCAGTACCGATCCTTTTTTAGATTTTTTTGAGAATATTGCAGTAAGGGAAGGTAGGGGGAAATTTTATGAATAAAACTTTAACTGCGCAACAAGTAATATTAGAGTGGTGCAAAAATAATGACGTAATCATGTCGTTTTTTGACGTATTTCTTAACGTCAAAAAACGACATTATTACGTCATTATTTTTGCACCAACCTAATAAAAATCACAGAAATGCAATCTATGTTTTTGTTCATTTAAACAACATCATCATTTAATAGTAATATATATATATATATATATATATATATATATATATATATATATATATATATATATGGGAGTGGCTTTGTTCCTTAAAAAAGGGATAATATTTTATTCATAAAAAAGTATACAAATATGTCACAGCGACTAAAATTGTAGGTAACTTTCGTCCGATATATCTTAAGAAAAAAAATATCGTCAGGAATTAAGACTAAGTGATTGAAAATGAAAAATTATATTCACCTACTAGTGTTAAAATATACGAAAACTTTTTTCCCTCCACTAGTTTTGGTGTATTTTTACACCAGTTGTTGAAATTATTTTTTTCTTTTCAGTTTGAGATTTCAATACACACACACAGACACATAAGCATAGAGTGTGTATATATATATATATATATATATATATATATATATATATATATATATATATATATATATATATGGTGTAACAAAAATAATTTTAGAAAATTTGCGGATAGCTTCCTTACACGAAAACAAGGTAACATATTTATATAAACATTTATATAGATGCCAAATGTGTTCTTCGTGGTCAGGCGTACGAGCGGTTGTTTGTCTTTCCTCGATACATAAATTTTGATGAAATGCATCCTGTCTCAACAATATGACGATAGACCGAAGCATATGTGGGATTTCTCCCCTGCCTTCGCTCAGGAAGCACAATCTGATACAGCTGTGCAGCCTCGCATCCATTAATATTCGAGCGACTGAATGTAAAAATTATACCTGCAAGCTCACGGGATGAATAACCTGCCATTTTTAAACGGAGCATTTATCAGATAACTCACGACTAGACACGTTAAACTACAAAGAGTGACACGAAGTAAATGTAAACGAATGACAAATATAACTTCGTCAGTATGACAATACAGGTGCATCTACGATGAACTTTCCTTAAACTTCATAAAACAAATCCTTGAATTTGAGGACATAGATTTATATGAACATTTCTTTTGGTGTGAGGGACCTGATCCAATGTCTGTAATAAAAGTGGTCAATATGTGAGATAGAACGTAAGTAAATATAAAAGTGAACACTGAAGTCAAAATTCAGTGACGACGAGCTATTTCATGCTAGATGCGTACGTCAGGCCATAATATATATATATATATATATATATATATATATATATATATATATATATATATATATATATATATATATATGTATATATATGTGTATGTGTATGTGTATATATATATATATATATATATGTATATATATATATATATATATATATATATATATATATAAGTGAACATAGAAGTCAACAGTTAGAGGCGACAGTCTGTTTCATGCCTGACGATTGCATATAGCATGAAACAGACTGTTGACTCTAAGTGTTGACTTCTATGTTCACGTTTATATTTACACATGCTCTATCTCTGATATTGAGCACTTTATCCCATAAATATAGCACAACTTAAGACTATATTTCTTCATATATATATATATATATATATATATATATATATATATATATATATATATTAAGGGTTTAACCCCAAGCAAGGCGGGAAGCCACAAGGACACAAGGGGTTAAATACAAATTTGGAGCAAGATCAGATAGGAATGGCAGAAGAAAGGATGAGGAGAAGGGTAGGGGATAGATAAAGGCAACAGGAGATACAGAGAGAGATTGAGAGAGAGAGAGAGAGTAAGAGTACCGGGAACCCCTTCCTAAACAAGAAACAAGGCATAAGGCTCTGGGGAGTTGGTTTGCAAAGAGTCCTGGGTGACACTCCGATTTATCCGTTCGCAACATAAAGTTTTAACTTCGTATAAGTCCCATTGACTATTCTAAAAAGAAATTGAAGAAAATAAGGATATCTGGAATTATTGGTATGTCATAAATGCCATAGCATACGTGGCAGCGACTGTTAGTCCGCTTTCTTCCTCATGATAACAAGTGAATGTACAGCTTACCTTAAGTCCAATCATCGACCCGGTGGTTAGTGGGGGGATCAACGGCCAATCCTCCGCCCTCACAACATAGTGGGCTTGGGAGGCATGCTTTCAATAAAGATTAAAAACAACAGGAGAAAGAACGGCGAAAACAATTCCAAGTTCAGAAAATTTATCAAGCAAGAATAGTCGGCCACTAAATCATGAGAATACTGACGAGGCACTTTCGCATCTAGACAAAGACATTCAATTTTCCCTTTTTTTCTTATTATTCTTTCGAAACGAAATATAAAATAAAATTTAAAGATTAAAAAAAAAATAAAAAAATAAA
Source organism: Acanthosepion lycidas (assembly GCA_963932145.1). Classification (NCBI taxonomy): domain Eukaryota; kingdom Metazoa; phylum Mollusca; class Cephalopoda; order Sepiida; family Sepiidae; genus Acanthosepion; species Acanthosepion lycidas. The sequence goes on from OZ010579.1 coordinate 43,302,228, forward strand.
AATAAAAAATAGAGGAAAATAAAGAATTTAAGAAAATAGAATATATATATATATATATATATATATATATATATATATATATATATATATATATATATTATTTTCATATTAATTAATACGTTATAACAATATATCAGTGCAAATTTATGTTTACTTGCCATAACTATATCTTCCATTCGTTCAAACTTGATTATATATATATATATATATATATATATATATATATATATATGTGTGTGTGTGTGTGTGTGTGTGTGTGTGTGAGAGAGAGAGAGAGAGAGAGAAAGAGAGAGACTGTGTGTGTAGGTTATTTTTTTATTTAAATTGCAATTACGTAATTGCTTAAGTGCTTCCTATTATATTATCCTACTATTATTAAACTGTTACTATTATATTATTAGGTTGGTGCAAAAATAATGTCGTATTCTCACATATGTTACTATATGAGAAAACGACATTATTTTTGCACCAATTTAATATATATGCACACAGAGACATGTGTGTATACATACATACATACATACATATATATATATATATATATATATATATATATATATATATATATATATATATATATATATATATATGTATGTAGGTATGTATGTATATATGTATACGATAAGAACTTTCTGAATTTGCGGTTAAAGGGACAAAGTACAAAAACAGCAAGAATCATGAGAAAAATATAAAAAAAATTTCGATCATCCATCTGAAGAATGTCAGATTTATTAAAACAGAAAGATATTTAATTAGATAGAATCTTTCTCATATATTTTAACATATTTACCTGTTGTCTCTTATTGAAAAAAACTGACAAATAATTACTAAAAATATTTGCAACTTATAGCAAGGACAAATTTAACTTCCCAATTGAAAGGAATAATTTATATTCACTACCACATACACACATGAAGTGTGCTCAATAATCAATGCTTCTTATTCTATTGTTCCTCGCAAATAAAAGCAAATATTTGTCAAATTATAATTTTTATTAACCATATCTCATTTAACATAGTGTTTTTTTTTTAATTTAAACATATCAACTTTGCAGTTGTTGCGTAAAATATTTTCAGATACCAAACTATCTATGAAGTATTAGTTTGGTGCAAAAATAATATTTTTTTTTTATTATCGTTCACCCATTTATCCAGCTTTTTTGACTTCCCTATTTGCTTTAAATGGCGAACGACTGTTGAGTGGTCGACCTCGAGTTCAACAGCAACTTCTCGTGTGGTTTTGCGAGGATCGGTTTCAATTAAGGCTTTCAAATGTTCGTTATCAACCGCAGTCGGCCGGCCGCGATCGTCTTCATCTTCGAGGCTCTCGTAACCATTGCGAAATTTCTTGAACCACCGTTGTGCCACACGTTCGTTAGTGGTTCCTGGGTCAAACGCATCATTGATATCACGAGCTATCTCGGCAGCTTTTCGGCCTAGTTTGAACTGGAACAACAAAATCGTGCGGATTTGAATTTTGTCCATGCTGTCGAAAAACCAGCAAAAAAAAATGAATGAAGAGATTGAGAACGGTAACGAATAACATGATTCGATATAGCGAAAAACGCGCTTCAAAATGATATATAACATGGCTATATATATATATATATATATATATATATATATATATATATATATATATATATATATATATCAATGAATTAATTCAGAAATCATATATAAAAGTAACATATGTAAGAAAACGACATTATTTTTGCACCAACCTAATAGTTTTATATCATTGAATACTTCGTATGGGGAAAAGATTTTACACCTTCGTATTTATTACTATTACTGGTTTATTGTTATTTAATAAAGTGAGATAGGGGATGTTAGTACTGTTAGGTAGTATTTGATGCGAGTAAACATTGACAATATCAATCTGTATCAACAAGCTTATCAGCTCCGTTGTACAGGTTATTAGGAACGTCTTATGTAATAAAATGCCGTGATATAGATTTTACACAAGTGGTAAGCGGCTGCATGTATAAACTGTGAAGTTACCAATAAGTACATTTGAAATTAACAGGGTACCGAGAAAAGTAAAAGAAGTCATTATAACATACATTCTCAAATAAAAATAATATAATACTATATTACTTGATAAGTGAGAAATAATATTGTGACGTTATTTGATCAGCGCTAAATTTTACATCTACATAACTTCCATCGGTTAGCATAATGTGGCAATGTTGCGAATTGCAATGTTTGAATACTAAATTGTTTTAACGTTAACTCAACGTCTTATATAACCAATCATAATACAATGACTCTCTCTATATTTACACGATGAGGTATTGTAATTATTTACATTGATCGGAATGTTCTCATTACGTTTGTTGCCATATTCACGACATTTCGGCTGTTGTACGATTCCGAATTTCGAACTGAACAGTTTATTTCGTCCACTGGGATAGATAGTTCTAGTTCCGAGTTCCCTACATCTACCGGATGTCTTAGTTATCAACCTTTAACTCAAATCTCTCGTTTATTATTCAATGGATAGACTAAGTTACGCCAAATGGAAAATGACTGAATCGTTGTTGTCCTGTTGGGCCCAATAATATTGCAATTTCTTAATAGCATATTATCATGAATATCTAAATACTTACGTGTTACTAGCAGATATAAGATTTTAGCATTAGTCGGAAATTTATGTAAAGTTAGTGTTTCGAAAAAAATCAGCAGACTGTACACCTGTTTAAAATAATTAGGAAGTCATATAAGTCTCTAATATGCCACTGGCGAGAAAATCACTATATTGCTTTATATATAAGTAAAATAAATTAAAAAAAAAAAAAAAAAAAAAACTAAATGCAGTTGATATCTTCACATATCGAATATTTGTTTGTATATGAGAATGCATAAAAACAGACCTAGAATTTAGTATTGCTACCATACCTGGTCTGGTGCTGTCCAACCTCGACATAGTTTAAAGTGACGACCTTCAAATTTAGGATTCGCATTGTCAAGCGCTAAATGGAAAATCATTACGATTCACTTCGTCTTTGTGAAAAGATAAGAGCCATTCAGCTTATTCTCCAGAATTTTTGCTTTGTGAAAGTAAAATCCCAAGTAGATGTTTCCCAGAAAACTAGAATCTTGGTCTTCTCAAGTCCAGAGTCGACCGATATCTATCCCACATGCTCTTATTATGTGCATTTCGTATTCTCTACCTCACAGTTACAATCATCTACCTCAGTAAGCATTCATTGTGAATGAGCCTTGGGCCGTGTATATGGAGATATAAATTTTAAACAGATACGTCTCCCCAGATCCACAAATAATTGGTTCAAGGGGAAGGTGTACTTCAATAGGCTGCCACTCATTTCGTTAGGCCAATTCGTAGTTATTCATTTTCCAATAATACAGCATCTGTTATGAATTTTTTTACAATTACCAAATATTCGCATGCTCAGAATCCTTAATATACGGAAATCTTAATTAATAAAATGGTTAAAAATTATGAAACGAGGAATTTATCATATTATTCAAGTATAAATAATTGAAATATTGACCCGAAATAATTTAAATGAAATAAATATATTTAGAATATGTGTTAGAATGTGCACTTCCATCCGCGGATATGGGAAAAAGCAAGTTATTCTGTTAAAAAATCATTGAAAAAAATTTAAAATAATAAAAAATAATTAAAAAAAATAATTAGATTAATTGAAATAATTATTATAAAAATATGGTAAAATCACCACAATAGAAAAATACCTTCCCTTATCTGTGGAGAAGCAACAGATAAACGGAGTTCTGCAGACCTAAATAATAAAAATTGTCAAATTAGCATATTTTCATGAATCTATCTGTGTCGACGTGTCATTTACTAAATTGCCGAATTATGGACTAGTAAAAGATTATAAATTAATTTAATATTTATCACAGGAAACCATCGGGCTATATCGGGGTGCTTTTTTAAAGGTCTAAGAAAATCCCTCGTTTTTCATCCTCTTATAAGCTGCTACATAAGGTAAGTAACCAACCGATGCAGAGAAAATTACAAATCGTAGCGTATATTTTCCTTTCACGCTACGCAAATTTCCATTTAAATTCTGTGTAATATAAACAAAACGTATGTGTTTCTGTTCATCAACTTCAACAAGCAACACATTTCGAAGTCAAAAAAGTATGTAAAAGTATTTCATTAAAAGGGACTATGAAGAAATCTTGCCGAAGAGTACCTTAGACTACACAGTTAATATCGAACACAGTGCTGTACAAAATGGAGTTACCTGTTCCCCACCCTCGCTATCTTTGCCGTCGATGTCTCTACACTTGAAAATATCAATGCCGCGAACGTTGTGTAAAAGTATTCCGATTTTACGCGGATTTAGGAAGGGTTATCAATTGCCACATTTAATTCTGTTGGCCTCCTCTTGTCTCCTCTCACACAGGGAAAAGAGCTACTCAAAATATCAGCACCTTTATACACCCCCAGCTAGAGTTGAATGGCTCAGAGCTATTGGTAATATTCGAGGGTCGGGTTAATGTATATCTACTAGTCTAACTTGCCTTTAGTTGGGTGGGGCTATGCATTGCGTTTTGTATGTACAGCTACTAATGGTTTACCGGCATCAGTTTCTCCACTTCCGCTTGATATTTCTAAGAAATTATTTGACACTTCTATCTTATTTCGCCGGGTTACCTTACATTTTCTCAAATAGTAGGTTGTTGGAAGAGTTTCCGTGATATAATTTATTCCACAAGAATCCTAGGTCTGCATTTGGATCAGGATCAATGTGTAATGTCTGTTCTCATATTGCAAGTGATAAGCCATTATTTTTCCGGGATGCCTACATCTGGGCATCACCTTCTCCATTCAACTAACTGACGTGTACTCGGTCTAATATCGGCGTCAGCATTATAGTTGTTACGGAGACATGGCAATGTTCGTCCTTGTCACATATTTTGGGGTATGTGCAACTAAGATAAAAAATAACCTTGTGCCTTGTCATAACTTCCTGGTGAGATGATGTAATTAATATCCTGGAGTTGTAATAAATTATATATAAATCTTTGTTACATTCTTAGCCATGCATGAAATTGCTCTCGCCCATATCACGTTGAAGACAACGGTTCCGGTATAATCAACTATGTTAAGCAACGATATAGTTTAATCATTTTCCTAGTTGCTCCTTCCACATCCTTCTCTCCTCCCTGCCCTTAAATATCCACACTCACCCTACGTTCATCTCAAAGCAGAATGTTCGAGTAATACTTATTTTCATTTACTAAATTCAAATTAATACTTATTAAATGAATGATATTTACAATTCATCCAGTTCTACGCCAACTTGCATCTTCAAGATTCCTATCTACCAGGCTTACGGCCGTATCACGTTGATATACCGGATCCCGAATATATGAGCTAAATTAATGATCTGCTTAAGGTTATACTAACTTCTATCAATATATATGTATATGGTAAAACAGTATATGAGAGATAAGCAAAGATTGGGAACAATATGCCAGGTTGTGCCTGGAAGTAGCTACATTGATTGGAAGTAATAAGTCCTATAATTTTGGATGTGTGGATGATGTAATGTATAAAGTTTCGGAATCGTTAATTGGAGAGCCGATCTAAAACTCCTGTTGTATTGCTTTCATTCAGTTATGTGCAAATACAACTGGCAAAATCAATGAATCGACCTCTCTTCCCCGCAGGCATGTGTTCATTAGCAAGACTCTTTTCACTAATTATTTTATTATCTTAAAAGATGTGTTATTATATAAACATTTTTTCTAGCTTTGTATCTAAACTGCAAAGGGTTGATAATCCGCAGAAAAAAGTATCAATTAATTTCATAAAATTGTAAATATGGATTTAATTTGAATTTTTGTCGAAACAATGTGATATTTTTGGTAAGTACTGTATGAATTATACAGAAGAAATGATTCTGATTATGTAAATGATTATCTTATGGGAAATAGAGCAATGTAAGTGTGTGTCAGAATATGCGGTTAGATAATTTAATGAAAGAATAGTAAAGAACATCTTAACCTTCATTCAATTCTCGGCTGTTATCGTTTTACTTTTTTAATCCGTTTTTATTCATTGTATAATCACTCTCTTCTGCATCGAGCACAATTCTTTTTATGATAAAACTACCTGATAGCAGCTCCATGCAATGCAATATAAATTTGATGTTCTTGTCGTTGTGCTTCTTTACATAACTGTTGCTTTGCAGTCATGTTCAGCATACGAAACATATACCATACTACTGCGTCCTGATTATATTATTTTTCACATGTTATCCGCATTTATATCATTTTCTTCACCGTTCTATATATGTTGATGCAGTTAAACGTTTCAAATTTTCTCTTCTCACCTATAGTTATTCTACTGAAAATTAATATTCTTTATCTTCGAGCTTCTCGTTTAGTTAATTGCTTATTAAATATTTATAGTTTCCGTACTATACAAAATATCGTGTCATACAAAAAAAATATTATTCTAAACTATTTATTCATCTTTACTTCTAATATATTCATAGACATAATCAGCGATATAAATAACACAGCTCTCCTGTTTTCGTTTCAATAGCACCATATTATTATTATTATTATTATTATTATTATTATTATTATTATTATTATTATTATTATTGTTATTATTATTATTATTATTTTTATCAGTAGTAATAGTAGTAGTAGCATATGATAGCTACTGTTCGGTGCAACATGATTATTATTATTATTATTATTATTATCAGTAGTAGTAGTAGCAGTAGTAGTAGCAGTTGTAGTAGTAGTAGCATATGGTAGCTACTGTTCGGTGCAACAAGATTATTATTATTATTATTATTATCAGTAGTAGCAGTAGTAGTAGTACTAGTAGTAGTAGTAGCATATTTAGCTACAGTTCGGTGCAACAAGTTTATTATTATTATTATTATTATTATTATTATTATTATTATTATCAGTAGTAGTAATAGTCGTAGTAGTAGTAGTAGCAGTAGTAGCATATGATAGCTACTGTTCGGTGCAACAAGATTATTATTATTATTATTATTATCAGTAGTGGTAGTAGTAGTAGTAGTAGCATATGATAGCTACTGTTCGGTGCAACAAGATTATTATTATTATTATTATTATTATTATTATTAGTAGTAGTAGTAGTAGTAGTAGTAGTAGTAGTAGAATGCATATTTTTCTGGTATGGAGAGTTTTATAAGCCAGACAATATTCCAACAAATAGTCATCATGTTTCCTTTCTGAATGTGCTGCAGCCATAACTAAATGTAACCATTGTCTATCAATGTGAGCATCGTACTATGGGTCTTGCTGCATTGAGAACAGCCCCCCAGTCATTGCAAGGGAGTTCTAGAAAATGCAAAAAGCAACTATGCACAAGCAGTCTAAGCTAAGGTCGAATGCAATCGATTTAGATCGCGGTGTTCCTGTAAAATCGCTAGCCAAATTTACAATGGAGTCAAAGCGTCAGTGCCTACTAGCATAAATATACTTTAGGTTATCTTATGTTCATCAGGTAAGGTAAAACTCCGTGTTGTGAAATTTGCCTCTAACCCTACGTTCGACGAGAGAAGACGAGTTATTACTGACTTTTTCTTTCACAACATACAAATTTAGTAATGTTTCTATCATAGCACGGGCATCTCAAGACTTACAAGAATCCTTGACTTTAAGAAGGCAACCGTTTCAGACAAACTCCTAGTGTGTGTAATTTTAAGCAAAATTGTTTAACCACTGCCAGAAGGAGAAATATTTACCAAGACCGGGGAAGGTTCCAAGTGTATACCTTTTCAAGCATGCAGTTGATCGCTCATCCCCGCCTAATTATCAAACAAACAATACAGATTTTGATCATTACCGACAGAATTATTGAGACATTGGTAATACATACATCACGAGGACTATCGGATTAGACGTATCGATGTCTTTCGACGATTTATAACATAGGAGAAGCTGATATGGTATAGGGGTTCTGCACATGCACTTCAGCAATAGAATCCCTGCAATAATTCATTATTAAATCCTTCAAAATACATAGGTACAAGAAAGGAGCCGTTAATGATCAAATGTTCAGAGCTCATTCAAACAATTTAACCGTTCGTGAAGTCTCAATTATCGGTCGAAAGACTTATATTCGTTAAATTAATGATCTGTCTAACATTATACTCCGAATATCAAGTAATATATATATATATATATATATATATATATATATATATGTGTGTGTGTGTGTGTGTGTGTGTGTGTGTTGATGATAAAACTGTATATGCGCGAACCTTCAAAATTCTAGATAAACATAGACTGGCAACTAGTCTCTCCTCTGACCTGGCTGTGCCAATTTAATGGGGGGAAAACTAGTTGATCACATCCAATAGCTCAAAATTCTTATTGAAACGATCCATCTTAATCAAGCAGGTTTCAATTTTTGGTTATCACAATGAGCCTGTGTTATATCAAGGATTCCAGTTGCCTTGAACGGATTCTCCGATTAAGCTCAGCCCAAACGGCGTGGGACTCGTATATACGATCTATCACTAAAGATGATAGATAAATGGTCAGTTCCTTGTAACATTCCAGTGAGTACCTGTTTTTTTTCCGCTTTGCTCTACATTTACAAGAATAAGACCAGCCGAAAAAGATGTTTTGTTAAAATATCAGGTTGGAGCTGCTCAATTTTTGCTTTCCTATATTGATAGAATCCGAAAATATCTATTCTGTAGAGATACCAGATTGTGCAGTAATATTTTACTTGTATATTACTACTTTATTTGTGTGTGTGTTTGGTTGATATATTCATGTTGAATTGATAATGTTAATTATATTTTATGAATATGTCCTGAAGATGGTTTATTAGATCGAAACGTCCGACTTTGACATTATATTAACATTAAAACACCATAATTGCATATAAGGATTTTTGTTTGTTTTTTCCGTATATTTTTCCTCATATATATATATATATATATATATATATATATATATGAACTCATGGTTAATAATAAAATACCATTACTTGATGTTGATATAGAAAAAAATCCAATAAGAACTGTTGTCTTCTAAACAATGATAGCCAATGCCAAGAATGTTATAGCAGAGATAACAAACTAATTAAATAGACGACACCAAAATTGCTCTTCCCAAATAATATTTCTAAGCGATCAAATACACATCAAAAAATATTGTCAACAACAATTTTCCCAACTACATCATTTATAAGTAGATATTATTAACCGTTAATTAAGAAATTATTCTTTAACAAAATACAAAAAAACAAAAACAAACAAACATCTGTAATAAAAAAAAAATACGACACAACCAAACAATAACACATTTTACTGTAACCAGATTCACAATAATTATCCACAGGAAGGCTTCGCAATACGAAGAAACTTTAAATACCATATTTCTTGCGTAATACCCGAAAAACATGTAAAATTACGTAATATATTACAGAAATTGAAATACCACAAAACATATTGTCACTAATCAAAATAAGCCCATCAAATTTAAACTAGCGATGATCAATATAGTGTATCAATTTCACTGCCCAGTACAAGACTGGTTCTTGTCACAAATCAGTTACATATATCGGATACAATACCACCTCGTTGTATCGACGCCTCACGTGACATTTATCAGACCAAGGTGCTAAAAAAAAATCTATCAAACCAAAATTTATAAGAAACCTTAAGAAGAAATTCTGGTTCAAAATCAAGAATTTTATATATACCACATTATCGGAAACAACTCGTCATTAGAGATGCCCTGTATATCAAACATTTCTCTCTTTCTACCAACCTCACATTATTTAACAGAGGAAATGAAGTGTTCGAAGACTGGTTTATTAATAGAAAGATGCTCACGAAAGTTCCAGCCGTTCGCAAAAATATAAGGTTCGGAATTAACGCTACTTTTCAAAACAACACAAAAATAAATTAAAAAGTAAAAGTTAATGCATGAGGAAAAAGTAACATCACAAAGGACAAAAAAACCCTTGAAAATGGCGAGAGAATATCCGAAAGCGAATGGAAGAATAAAAATTATGGAACATTGTTGTACCCCCTTACTCCTATAATCGCAAAACCGTAAGGATATTGAAAAAATAATGAAAAATAAACAATTAATTATTCCTTGGTCGTATTTAATGGAAAATATATATAAGAATGGTGGTGCCGAAATATACATTTAAATATTAGGTTGGTGCAAAAATAATGACGTAATAATATCGTTTTTTGACGTTAAAACATACGTCAAAAAACGGCATTCTTACGTCATTATTTTTGCACCAACCTATATATATATATATATATATATATATATATATATATATATATATATATATATATATATATATATATGAAGAAATATAGTCTTAAGTTGTGCTATATTTATGGGATAAAGTGCTCAATATCAGAGATAGAGCATGTGTAAATATAAACGTGAACATAGAAGTCAACACTTAGAGTCAACAGTCTGTTTCATGCTATATGCAATCGTCAGGCATGAAACAGACTGTCGCCTCTAACTGTTGACTTCTATGTTCACTTATATATATATATATATATATATATATATATATATATATATATATATATATATATAACTTTATAAAGTTGCAATTGTTATTTTAAGTATTTACACAATCCTATAATTATCTTTAAATAATCAGTAATCTCTAATAAACCCAAACTTTGAGACAAAGGAAAACCAATCAATCTATCGAACATTGTATGCATATAACATTTGTAATAGTAAAATTGTCCAAATCGTGTAACAGCCTGGGATATTGTCCATCCAAAATGCATAGTATTTGAAAAAACAACGAAATTTATGAGTTTCTTTTTTTTCCAGGTTTTCACATAATATATTTAGGCATCTTGAAATCATTTGTCGTAAGAATCACTGAATAACTCTTTGAGTTATTCAGCTAGAAAAAGAACAGTTTTAAATAATGTTGTTTCAGCGCCACGATCTCTTCCAAACTGAGCAATGATTAGAGGAAAAAAGAACATACAGGCTTTCAGTAATTCTACCAACATTCACAATCTCGCTTCCATCTTCAAAGTTCTTTCAAGAACCACCAAGAGAATGGTGTATAATTTCAAAAAAAAAAGGGGGAACCGTAGAGAGGAAAACTGGATCAGGAGGTCAAAACAGCATGAGAGGGTCATCTTTTCAAACTAGTGGTAAATACATTCTCATTTTTAAAATTAGAGTCCAATAGTGTTATAAAAACCTTTGAGAATCCTATTATGATACCTTTAATCATTTCTATGTCACAACGATTCAAATCTTAATCTAACAACTGGACAATTTTTCTGTTCCAGGATTTGGACAATTTTGCAGTTACACCAGTTATATTAAACTAGTTAAATCATTTACTATTTTGAAAAGATTACCCGACCATTTCACAATTGAAATTTACATAGTGTGAAAATTTTTATTTTTTCTGTACAGAGCATAATTCATTATCTAAAGACTACCATGAATTGGGAAAATTATAAATGTAGTTGCTTTTACTAGTCAGCGTCTACCGTTTATTTATAATTGTGTCAGACATTTTGCTTTAAATTGTTTTTTTTTCCCATCGTCGAATCTCTAAAGTTTAAATTTCTAAATTGTTTCGCCTTCGCAATTGACTGCATGAAGTGACCTTTCCTTTGATTCTCCCGTTCCCCTTCAAGTCAATTAAAGCTAATTTCATGTGTTTGACTTTGTTAAGCATTCTTTATTGGACAACTGAGTAAACATCAGCTAGTGTATTAAAGTCAGAGAAAATAAGCGATACACGCGCCGGGAAGAAACTCATTATCTATTGGTTGACCTTCTAACAAGGTAATTTCTGTAACAAATCAGACAGAAACTAACGCCAATAGATTTTTCTTTCAATCAATAAAGAAGTAAAAGAAGGAAATGTGTAGAAAAAGTTGTTAGACAAGTAAACACAAACAAGTTAAGACAACCAAATTAAAAAAAAAAAAAAAAATGTTATTTACTCTCCCGCGTAAATAGTGAAAGAAACCTGAATTGAAATCTGTGACCTGGAAATATTTCATCAGTATGCAAAAGCATTATGATGAAAAAATGCGTTTCGAAAATGGCCCTAAGATCTGACCAGTGAGAAGGTAGATGTTAGTATTTAGTTAATATTATAATATAATGACTACGTCAAAAAAGAAAACAATATGTTGGATGAGTAGAGAGAACAGTTGAGAGAAAGTGTACATCGGATAAATCGATGTAGAAACTGGAGAGTATAATAACGAAACAAAAAACTACAGTCTGAAATTGCAATGAAAAACTATTGACTCTTAAATAAATTTTAAATGATTTTAGTTGTTTTTATGAATATGAATAATATTGTCTGAAAGCAAAAAAACCTTTTTCGATGAAAAATTATTTTTTAAACAATTATTTGTTATTTCTTAAATTATTTTATGTGTACAGTTAAGTGAATGGTGTTATTGAGTAGATCTATCTTTACAGATCACAAATTATAAAGCTTATTATAATCAATTTTGTATAGATTTTGTGTCCATAAAACGGCTGTAATTCAAATGTACGGAAGACCTTACATGAAAACAATAAAACGTCATGTTATTCGAGGTAAGTTCTCCTTTGTCACGGCCTTTATTTATGCGAATTATTCATGCAAAACAGATTGTCGGATGGATCGATGTGAACAAGGCTACCACGATTAAAAGAAAAAAGAGAAACTGAATCGGATGTATTTGTCATGAGAATATTTGCCTCCTGATGAGGAAACATCCGACATACATTGACCGCGTAGCCAGTCATATTGTCGCCTGAAATTTACAAAATCAATCCCTTAAAACAATTTTTCATGAAGATAGTTTTCCCAAGTCCATTAACTTTTTTTCAGTATCGACGGAGGTGTCCTTTCCAACATGTCAATTGAGGTAGTGTGGAATATCAAGATTTTTATGTTGGACTTATGTTCTCTTCCATTGGCATGTGATCACCATTTTAGCTGTAGCGTCTTTTGAATATCCTCAACTTAGGTTGCCCTCAGAAAAAAAAAATATATATATATATATATAATAAAAATATATAAATAATGTAAATCAAAGGAACTTATAGAATAAGTGAAAATGAAAATGAGGCGGTAAAGATGAGGCAGAAAAATCGTCAACGATACAAAAAGAGATCACCGATCGTAATACTTTTATTATCTTTGAATGATAGTGAAATTTGATCAGGACGACGGATCATGTATACATTCTCCATATTATCCACCAGAAAATGATACATGAAAATATTTTTGATTTCGAGATTTCAAAGGATTATTCAATCCCCATTCGACAATATAATCTAGCAATCATAAACATAAAGAGAACGCCTATAGAGGGGATAAATCTGGTTCAGCAGACGAAAGGACAATTATATGATATAAAGTTAAAACATAAAATAGGTTCTTAGCCATATCAATGGCTAGAAAAATTCTGGAGTCCGGACGGAACATTTTTTGCCATTCTTTATTGGTGGCCCTCGGTGAATTGTCTAAGGAAAAAATAGAACTATTAAAAATCAATTGAAATATCAGAATCATTTGTACTATAGATTTCCGCCTAAATACTTAAATGAATGTTGTACTTAATCTTTCTAAGATCTTCTTTCTTCTTTGTAGGCCAGAAATACCTCTGAAACGTGACAAGGACTGAATAACCCTCTTCACACTGTTTTTTTTTTTCTTTTTTGAGAAGAGATCAAATCCAGATAATAATATTTGCAATGCGTTGGATTAGCTTCAGAATATATTACAAGAGTATTACTATATGTAACTCTGGATGTTTCGATATCTTCTACATGAACACACCTTTTTGAATATATATAAATTCCTTAAAAAATTATATTTAATTGTGGAGGAGAGATCCAAATATTGTTAACAACCAAAAGGATTTTTTTTTCCCATAGGACTTCATTTCACCTCATATTTCTCAAAGACGTGCTACCGTTGATTCTTTAAAATACTTCTATTTATTAGCACAAAGAAAAATAAAGTCTTATAGAATGTAGACAGGTGACAAATTAAACGTGAATGCACAATAACAGCATCCGAGTTCGAGAAATATATATCAGCCGAAATGGATGAGCTTACGATTTTGAGTACATTTAGATACAAAGTAACAGACAACGAAATTTTAGGATATTAAATAAAAATAAATAAATATTTTTAAAAATAGATACAGTTATCCTAAACGTTTCATGCTTTATTTACTGAAGAAATATTTAGCCGTAGATGCGTACAAAACATATCATAATTAACAACAAAATAATTCCATTTATTTGTAACCATTATATCTGTTTTGGTAAACCTTCTTGTTTGCATTATTAGCTGAGTGTTTGTTGCTTTTTTGTTAATTTTGAAGAACCGCTGGCAATTAAGTGATATTCTTGTTCTGCAGTGTCGGAAGCCATTGGTCATCAACGTCCATTTATTCTTTAGTGTATATAACCATTATTTATTTATTTTAAATTATTTCTTCCCAAGCAAGGCAATACAGCTACTAACACGGAAGGAGATACGGAGTGTTAGAGAATATGAGGCAAAAAACGCAGTATTAAAGAGAGGAGATTATAAAAGTAAAAGAAAGAATTAAGAAGACAGTTGGTAACGATTGACATTTCTTTTAAATTTCTGAAGATCAAAGTTGACTGCGAAGTTAGAAGCCAGAAGAGAGTTCCATTAGTGAAACCTGCTTTAGAAGAAACTTTTCACTCAGCTTTTAAGGTTACATCTAGCAATTTCTAATGTAAAATGTTGGGACATTACCGACAATTTTTGTCTAGCGCTTAAACTCAAACAGTCTACGTAGCACAGAGAAAATTGATTAGATGACAATGAAATTATTTATAGAAAAGGAGCAGGAAAGATGATCTCCGACGGTAGGAAAGTGACTAAATCTGAGATGCCATTTCAGGACGAATAACTCTGCAGATTATCCTTTGCATTTTATCAAGAATCTATAAAATAAATGTATATATATATATAAATAAATATCAGGAACACCAGCCCAAATATGGCAGTATTATTCAAGCAGTGATCGAAGGGTACAGTTAATTATATGTAAGACAGATTCTGGTGAGAAATATTTTCTATCACGACACAGGGAACCAACTTTATTATCGGCAGATGTCACGACTGATTCAATATAATTTTTCCACTTCATGACAGGAGAAAAAAATCGTCCGAGAAGGCGCAATGATTCACATTTTCTGGAGGTTAGCTTAAAACACGTTGATAGAATGTGAAATGTATTCTCTCAGATGATTAAATAGAGCAATTTCGCTTAAAGACGAGACATTAAAAATAACAAGCCATTCCTTGTCCCAGTAAATAACAGAAAGTAGATCAATATTTTTAGGGCAGCTGCCAGTTTGAACTGAATGAACTGTTCACTCTTAATCTTAAGACAGGAATTTATAGAGATGGGACCAGCATACATACCGAGTTGAGAAATGATGGCATTAGGAAGGTCGTTTATAAGAATTAGGAGAAGCGTTAATCGAAGGATAGAACCGTAGAAGACACTTGCATTAATGCAAAAAGATCTTGTAGAGAGTTCGTTCAGGACCAATTTCATTTCGCGACTCGATAACTAAGACTGAATTCGTTTAAAAATTCGTCCTCATTAAGAAGATCAATATTCCAAACCCTGTTGAATGACTTTAATATATCCAGAGTAATAGTCCGAGTTACACCATTCTTATCCAAATTCCTGATAGACACATTCAGCGATAACCATTATCACATCAACAGTTAACTAAGAGAAGCGAAATCTATATTGTTTAACGGAATGATTAACCTGCAAGGTTAGCTGTTTAACGAATTCAGAGTTGACTAGAACTTCTAGAACTTTACCAAAAAGCGGTAAAAGCCAATAGACCGATAGTTAGAAGAAACAGATGATGCCGTTCAGTTGTTAAAAGAACGACGGAAGTTGAATTCTAACAAGCAGGAAGGTAAAGAGCAAGAATACAAGCATTGTATAGTTCAGTGAAAACAGGAACCAGTTCGGGAAAACATTCCTTAAGGAGTTATCCAGGAATAGTATCAAATCCGCTTGCTTTGAGCGCGATCTGCTCTAGAGATGATTGCAAAAAGCATGGCCGATATGCATATCACGCAAAAGAAACTCTATTCTAAGTGGAATATCACGCAAATTTACTCCAGATAAGTCAAGTGAAGAATTTAAGGAGAATATAGATACAAAACATTCTTTTTTGTCAATTGAAAAAGATAATACTTCAAATTAACACCTTCATTGGGGACACATGGATAAACGTTTAGTTTGAAGTAAGCTAAAAAGTGACGTGAACCAAAGAGTTATGAGTTCAAAACGTAGCCACAGCAGAGGGAACAAAAACTTGGAGAGTTCAGTTAATAAAGGGGATTAACTGAAACTGAGATATCCAGAAATTGAATGGCATGTGGAATTACAACAATCTACCCACGTGGATTGAATAATGGGTTCGGTTCGCAATTCCAACATATATAAATTGAAGAAGGCCGGAGGGGAAAGTGACCGAAACGTTATGAATATAAGAGTAAAAATGAGGAAAACAGTCTGAAATATGTTAAAGAGTTACAAAGCCTCATCTTAGGAATAGAGGCAGAAAATCAATATAATTCACGTAAAAAGTTAACGTTGTTTTTAAAAACGTAAACTTAAGTCAATAGCAATAAAAGTAATTCCCGTACATTTAAGTACGTGCACAGAAGTGGAAATGTTGAAGGAAACGGTCCTGGAAGGTATGGTATTGTGTACATTAGTTTTTATCAGTCCTTCTATATGTCTGAAAAGGATGGATAATCTAATCATAGAATAAGTAAAGATTTGAAACAACAATAATATGTATCTACGGATTGGCACTGAGAATACAATGGACTGAACATGTGAGCAACGGCGATGTTTTAGAAAAAATCGAAACAAAAAGAAGGCTTAGTATTAATATCAAAAAGATAAAATAGATATATCTAGCGCATATAATGAGGAAAGATGGCTAGGTAAATTTGATACTCGGAGGACTGACTGAAGGCAAACAGTACAGTGGAAACAATGCATAAACTTTAAAAAAAAAAAAAAAAAAAAAAAAAAATTCTCGCCAAGCAAGGCGGGAGTGTCACTAGCACGGAGGTGGGGACAGAAGAAAAATAACAAGACTAAAGAGGTGTGTGGGGGGAGAGAATAAAGAGAAGGACGCGGAACAAGACGACGTTATCAGAAGATTTCGAGTGACAACAAACTTGAATATTTAAAGATTTTAGTTATCAGGGAATCAAGTAAGAGGAAGGGAATTCCACAGATAGGAAGTGTTAGAGAATCTGTTTGTGTAGAAAAGACGGTTACATTTAACCGTTTCGACAGTGAAAGAGTGGGACCGAGATGCCAACCAAGTAGCTTGCTTAAATGCATGCAGTCTACGAACTAGCCAAGCTATTTGTAGGAACAGTGCCGTTAAAAAAGAGTTAGGGAAGTCCCGGCATGTCTCTGAGAAAGAGACTGTGGGCTAGATGCCAGATCAGAGCCTATAACATTGCATATCCCTCTCTAGATTTTGTTGCGGACCTCGGGACTTACTGCGTGGGTGCCAGACCATATATGCCAGCAATATTCGATGCAAGGACGGATGATTGATTTACAGATTTGATGGATGGACCCAGACGAGAAAAAACTTTCTTGTACAACACAGAGAAACCACTTTTCTTCCCGTAGATGAAGCTGCTGTATCTATGTATTTGATTCATATATCAACGAAGAGCTTGAGACAAAGCAGGCACAAAGAGACCCTCTCAGGGAGTTGGGTATCAGCCATTCTGCTGGGGGGCAGGGGTTAGGGTTTTCTGTGGTGGGTAAAGGATAGCAGTTTCGTTTTGGAGGCATTGAAGTATACAAGCCCTTTCCTGCCCAAATCAACCACAAATTTGAGGTCCTTTAGCGGCCATACCTAAGACACTTCAGTAAATGACTGGCGGAACATGCTTTTGGCAAGATGACAAAAGACATTTATAAAGTGTTAGGACAGCAAAGAAAAACAGAAGTAGAAAAATGAGCAAAGATTATTGCCGGGTATACAAAATACAGCGTTACTAAAGAAGAGAGTATGTGAAAAAAAAAAAATTAAAAACAGAATATAATAATGTTTCATTAAAATTCTTTCTCCTAAAACAAGAACTGACACACTAAAATCTAATCCTAAGCGTATTTCTGCGATGCTTTCTATCAGTACCATAAATCTTGCAAGGGATTCTTCAACTGAATATAATGGAATTCGCAAGTTCAAACAAGAAAACATTCATAAATCTCTTGGTATTCTTTACGAGGAGATTTCGACAGAAAATTCTTGGAACAAAATGACGAGGAAAATAATAATAAAATGGCTGAAGAAATTCTATAGATTTAAACACGACGGATATTATAAAAACGATGCGATCCTCATTGAATATATTTAATCTATACAATGAGAACTTACGAAAACTTGAAGACCTAACAAGATTTATTATCCGAAGATATAATCTGAACGGCATAACAAACGAGGAAGAGAAGTGTTCATGGCAAAGACCAAGGGAAATCTCTTGGAAAAACAATTGTAAAAAATACACTTGAACGAGTAAAAAAAATTACAACAGTGGATTTTCAACGAAAGAAAAAATGCTTTTCGCTAAAGGAAAGTGCCTAATGTATAAGTTACGTATTTTACACCTCACAATCAAGCAGGAACTTAAATATATATAGGTGCAGATTAATTTATCGCATAACAGAAGATTTTGAAAGAGAAATTCGAAGACGTGTAAAACCATCAAAATTTGTTTCAAGAAGACAAACAAAGTATCATGTGACCAAAAAATTTTCCGTTACAAACAGAAAAAAACGAGCCATGAATAAGTATTGAGTTGGTGCAATATTATCAGGCGTTTTTCAACAATATTTATTACGCAAAAAAGAAAGAAAAACAATTCAACAATAACATTTTTAAATGATTATTCTGGAGTGTATGATCATAGACACGTATTTTTATAACCTGAAAATAAAATAATATTTTTATTAAAAAAATGAACAAAACAGCAATTTTTATTAACAAATAAGTCGCCTACAAAAGCTCCTGTTACTTATGTACCAAGCCAATACTATTGTATATGGAATTGTATATATTTATACTATTATATATGGAATTAAAAAAAGACTTGAAGCGATGGTTATCGCGAAGAGCAGGCTCAACGTATAATATATGATTGTTTGATTGATTTGTTTTGTCCGGTTATTTAAAGTTATGTTTTAGAGTTTTGAGAATTTTTTTGAGATAATTTGCTGATAAAATTGCTACAAATTGACGTGGTTAGTTCATAAGTGAATACAACGAAACCAACTCGAATTGCTACTAACGTGAAATTCAAGGAGTTAAAGAAATGATGTTCAAAATTTCAAACGAGGAAATAGAATACGCTAGCAATGATTGTATCTCCTCTGCTGTCAAATTATTTGGGAAAAGTTCATTATTGTGTAATGAATATTCAATTATTAAATCAAAATAGTGTAAAGATTACAATACAGGTTGGTGATGGATAAATTGTCTAAATTATGCGAAAATAAATATAAAACTATTGGGTTGGTGCAAAAATAATGTCGTTTGTTCACATAGTAACATAGGTGAGAAAACGACATTATTTTTGCACCAACCTAAAAAAAACATCTCATTTTAACAGATATATTTACGAACATTTCACAAGAATATCTTGAAATATTAAGAGTAAATTTATTCAACAAAATAGCCGTTAGTATCAACCACAGCTTCCTCCTATTGTGTAAACAGAGGGTGTTCACAAAAAAAATCAGAAATACCAGTTACAGTAATTTTTGTTTTAGAAAGTCACCCCTAAAGATATCAGATAAGATTAAATCAACTTTGTAAAATAAAAATAAATTAAAAGAAAAGTCTACGGGGACATCCGTAATGAATTTAATATCAACATTAAGAAGTCGATAATATATTACATTTAATATATATATATATATATATATATATATATATATATATATATATATATATATATATATATATATATATAATTATTTGTTTAAAAATATGATTCCATCACTACATAAGAGTTCTTATGCTATACTTTTGTATCGATCACTATTTTTTTAAAAATAATATAAAAAATACTAAAGAACTTTGGATTATTTACCTAACTAGTTCTTTCCTATTTTCTATATATTTTACACACACACACGCACACGAATACATATATATATATATATATATATATATATATATATATACATATGTACGACAATTTATCAATCGCGCCTTCTATACGCATATTACAAAACCATGTGCGAAAGAGGGATTTTTTCTGTGAGAATCGGACGTAATTGTAAATATATATAAACATATTTGGAAAGCATATACATAGATATGTATCACCGACGTTCTAGAAGAGCAGAATTCACTGTAGACGTCGAATGATATAGGAAATTATTTATTCAGAATATTACAAAATTTTCTTCAACACACACGCAGACACACACACACACATACACACACACACACACACACACACACAGAGACGCTCACGCGCGCCCACACAAGTCGTCAGAAGACATTCATAATGAAACCAATCAGATGCTAACGCTTGCAGAAAGTCAGTGATTTCGAATTGCAGAAACGACGTTCAAAAGAGGTGAAATAGGAAAAGCATGCTTTCTTCAAAGAATTCCAAACTTCCGTGAGAGAGAGAGAGAAAAAAATTAACCCCATATATTTAGAAATCACTTCGAATTACAAGGGGCACATTCTGATTAAAAAGTAATCACTATACGTAAGAAGCTTTACATAGAATTCAGGATTTGCAGAAGTGACAACGTGTGATAGTATATATATATATATATATATATATATATATATATATATATATATATATATATATATATATATATTGGGGGTGAGCGTTAATAAAAGCAGCGAAAATAAAATAGCATATCTAACGAGAAGCGCCAATTATGATATAATCAAACTGTTATCTTTTCACATTAAGAAAAACAAAAATAGATTGGATTGAATATTGCCATCACCATTCGGATGATGTAGAACTGAAATTGAGTTTTATATTCTCAACAAAAAACTTTAAGGAAAACATCATTTTTAAATTTCATTAACACTGTCATTTCCCCTCTTTCTGTCTTCTTTCTGTAGGAAAATGCATATTCTTGCATTTTTCCTTTATATTTTCATATTCTATAAATTCGATTGCAGTATGCCTTATTTTCGTTCTAGGACGTGTCAAATTTTTCAAACTATATTTTACGTGATCCATCAGCGACGATTTATCAAGCACTCACAACTTTTCGAATCAAATAATTGTAGAAATAACAATGTTTACGCCGATGTATTTGGTTTCCGTTGTTGGCAATCAATTGATTCTTTTCCGGAGGAAATGTCCAAATTATTCCTTCAATATCTGAGCCAGCAGAAAAAAAATATTAATGTCAACATCTGTCTGTGTTATTGTTTTCTTCGTTTCTTGAATATTACCATTTCAAAACATTTTTCCGTTTTGATGTATTTAAAATGTTTTACAGAAAAATAAGATGCACACTCACACATGGGCTTCTATCTAGCACTCTCTCGCTCTCCGTATACACACACACACACACACACATATACGTATATATAAATATATATATGTGTATATATATGCCTGTGTGCGAGTGTGTGTATACATACATACATACATACATACATATATATATATATATATAGATAGATAGATAGATAGATAGATAGATAGAGAGAGAGAGAGAGAAAGAGAAATAAGTATAAGTTATAAACACATACTGGTATATATTCTATATACATGTGTGCACCCGTGTACATTTAGAATTCTAAACATTTTTGCATATAACATCATACTACATGAATCACCTGAGATCGCACATTATTAAATTTGTAATATTTCTTTGTGTAATCAAATTTCTTGTTATTCTTTCATTCTCGTCTTCCGTTTTAATAATATTTGGTTTGATATAGGCAAAAAAATAGGTTATAGTATAAAGCTGAAAAGAGATTAAATAAGTCAAATTAAATTATACCTTTAACACGATTATGAAATTATGTTGATGCATTTTGGAACGGTGACAAGCGCACCAGTATACATCAACATGACTTAAAATATGTGTTTTCCTCAATTTAATATTTATTCTATAGTTTTGAAAAAGTTAAATATTCTGTGATCTAGAATGTTTTGAATATATTGAGAACGGTGTTTTAGAGAATAGCCTTCCATTTTTTTATTCTGTTGAATGTTTAACCTGATACAAAAGATTAAAATTGGTATCTCTGTGCTTTACCTGATAATAAATTGTTTCATATTAAATTAGATTTTCTGAATACAGAAGAATAAGTGATAACATCTATACAAACAATATCAAAAGAAATATTTCAAATTTGACTGTATGTTCCTGATGCGCATTTAACTAACTTGCGAGAACATCTCTTCAGTAACAAAACTTATATAATGATATATATATATATATATATATATATATATATATATATATATATATATATATATATATATATATATATAGATATAGATATATATGTATATTAATTTCAATTAAAGGTGAAATTATAATTTATAAATTCATGAATCATTTATACATTTCTCATAGCATTTTTTCGGATTACATCTATATTTTCGTTGACCTCTTATTACCGAGAAGTAAAAACAAGAACAAAATCTATTTCCATACCTGATGATGTCTGTAGGAACAGACGAAAGCTTGTAAAAATTAAAAAGATCTTATGCAAATGGAATTTGTAAACAGGGATCATATCATTCATTTACAGGTTTGGGGTTGGTGTATCTTATATTGTTTGCGAAGATGTACTCTCGCCATTTAAATCATTAACCTCTATATTTGTTTTTTGTATGAATGATTCATGAATTTTTATATATATATATATATATATATAAAGTTGGGGAGTCACAGTGAGGTAATGGATAACGGGTCGTATTGAGGAATCGGAGAGCCGAGTTAGAATTCCAGTAGAATCCATTACACTCACTTGCATGCTAATCCCATTGGGAAAGGTATGAGTCCTCATTTTCTCCCCCCCCCCACCTCTGAGTAAATAGCAGAACAATCCTTAGATGGCTAATGCTCTACTGCATGAGGAAACGACAACCTTCTGCGAGAAAAAATCTGCCTCGTCAGTCATGTATCGAAAATTACATGATCATCTAAGCGTGTATCACGCATGGCTTATAACTGACTGATATATATGATAAATTATTGTTTTAACTTATGCTATATATCTGTGTTAAATTGTTCAAAATCAAGCATAGCGGGTATGTAAGTGTGAAAGTAGACCTTGAAGTCAAAATCCAAATGCGGCAGCGAGTCTCATGTTAAAACGAAATCTTCTTTTATATATATATATATATATATATATATATATATATATATATATATATATATATATATATATATAGTGTTTCGCCGTATGGTACAGGACCTCAGTGTGGTTAGACATACGATTGCTTCAGGCCGTGATCGAAACCGGACTGATTTGACTTAAGACATATATCTTACTTCTAGATCATCGAAGCTCATCAGAAAGGAAGGGCAACTTAATGTTTTCGATATAAGATCTCATGAATTGATTGGGAGTCTCCCGTAGTGCAAAACACTTATTCACATTTAGTTGAGCACCCAGCCATAGACGCGCAAAAGCACAGCGCATATGGTATGATGATTACGTTTTTGCACGCGCGCTAAAAAGTGGATACACTACGATAGCCCGGAGCATATAATAGCCGAATATCCATGCTTCGAAGATTCTGCTCTGCATTTTATGGAATCAGCTGGCTATAGTTTATTATGGACTACTTAAACCGACACAGACCATCACTGGAGATCGCTTTCGACTACAATTGATGCGGTTGAGCCAAGCATTGAAGAAAAAAAAAAACGGCGGTTATACGAGCTGAGACATTTTACAACATGACAACGCGAGACCACGTGTTGCAAAACGGGTGAAACTTTGCTTGGAAACGCTTAACTTGGAAGTCATACACAACACGCCGTATAGACCAGACATTGCCCCTTCCGATTATCGCTTGTTCCGGTCGATTGTATATGGGATGGCTTAGCAGCACTTTAATTCTTATGCCAAAAAATAGGTCGACTTGTGGTTAAACTCAAAAGACGCGTCATTTTGCCGATGTGGAATTTAAATCTTGACAGAAAGATGGGAAAGAGTAATCGGTAACGATGGACAACAGTTTCAGTGAAATGTTTCTGACTAATTTTTGTAAATGAAAATATTACTTTTCATGAAAATCAGCGAGAACTGATTCAAGGTCCTAAAATATATATGCGTGTTTGTGTGTGTGCGCGCGCATGTCCGTGTGTACACATACACATTTTTTTCCTTACATAAATCGG
This sequence comes from Acanthosepion lycidas, assembly GCA_963932145.1. NCBI lineage: Eukaryota > Metazoa > Mollusca > Cephalopoda > Sepiida > Sepiidae > Acanthosepion > Acanthosepion lycidas. The sequence goes on from OZ010579.1 coordinate 43,326,682, forward strand.
TCGATCTCTCTCTCTCTCTCTCTCTCTCTCTCTCTCTCTCTCTCTATATATATATATATATATATATATATATATATATATATATATATATGCAGTATATAATGGTGTCTGGTGTTTTCTGTGTTCTTTTTTTTTCAAATACTGATGTTAATGTCTACCGGCTTATACATCAAATGTTTTATTAATAGAGAGATGCTTCCGGGTTATTGAACTTTTATTCCCTTCCATATCAAGATGAAAGCAATTTCGAGTGCATTGTGCCAAGAGAAGTCTTCGCCAATAATCAAAGTTTTAGCTTTGATTCGCAACGGTGTCTTCCGTGGTTCAATCATGGTGATTACTACATATTATTGTTTGTGATCAATAGAAAATCTTTCCCGGTGGAGATTCAGTCTCTGAATAGTGAATTTTTGAAGTTGAGCTTCTTGGAAATGTGCATAGGCTTGGTGGACAATTGCACCATTGTAGGTTAGATTTGATTGAGATTTTGTACTGTTGTTATGGTTGTCTTTGTTGTCTAATGAGACAAAAAGCATTCCGTACTTCAGTTATTTGGGAATGCGATGTTGAACCATGAGTAGGATGTGTCCAATAAACCGGGCATGCATTGATAATCATTGATTCGATCTTGTTCGAGTCGGTATAGTCAATAATCCAATATTGGTGAAACTATTCTGCAATGTGCATCTGTATATTGTGGATAGATCCCGCATGCGGTAAAATGTTCCTGTGCCGCCTCCGTAAAGGAATGAAAAGAAGTCCAATGAGCTGTACATTCTTATTTTGCTGATCGGCGTACGTTCTGTTGTTTGAGGACCCTGTTAAGATATTGTCTTTTGGCTGGCTAGCTCCGCTGACTTAGCGGTCAATTTCTTTGTGCAAACAACCCTCCCAGAATATTGTCTTACCCAGTTATTTGAAGGTATCATTTTGCAGGTTGAGCAATATTTAATATGATATCGGGTTATTTGGTTAGGTAAAATATGTTTAAGTAATTGGTGAGCTAAATTATTTTTAAGTACGTTTATCTTAACTAATTAATTTGCTAATTTATTGCTAACTAGGCTAGAAACCACCCACGAGGAAACATTAGACTAACTCCTGCGAAGGGATTTGGGACATTTGTTATTTTACATTCAGCGTACTATATAAGTAAAACTTATAACAATGTAGAAATAATAAATTTATTTTATCTTTTTTTTCGATAACTTAATTCAGTATAATCTTTCTTTGTATAAGCAACCGACCTCCGGGATTTGTTTACATTCATTTTACGCGCAATTTTTATTTCATTTTAAAATCACCATTCTTTATTATCCCTTCACCTCAAGTCACTCTTAAAAGAGATTAGGTAACCCGAATTATGTAATAATTCGAATACGTCACAGGACGCGTGCTAGATAAAAAAAAAAACTAAAAAAAAAAAAACTATTGGCAACCTATTGCGACACGCTTAATTTTTAATTATTAGGTTGGTGCAAAAATAATGACGTAATAATGTCGTTTTTTGACGTGTTTTTAACGTCAAAAAACGACATTATTACGTCATTATTTTTGCACCAACCTAATACTTTTTAATTACCCGATATTATTTGTAATCGCGATGAAAAGTGAAATTAAATTTAAACCATTAATAAAGATTTTTGTTTACTCTATTCGATATTTAAATCTAACTTTATTTAACTTTTAATCGCGTGTAACTACAGTAGTTACTACCTCTTGTGACGTAATTTAAGTGTATTAAATAACAGGATAAGGAAAGAAGAGAAGATGAAATCTTTAAATGTTGATTTTGACGTCCAAACTCGCAAACGCGTAGAATTTAATATCTTCCATCTTCATGTATTATCCTTTTTTCTTTTTTTTATAGCCAAAGCAGATACAATTTCTTGACAAGGGAGATAACCGTCGATTACTCCACACCTGTTTCTTGAGGGTGTTTATGATTCGCTAAGATCTCAAAGTGGACGGACATATAAATATACACTGCGCTTTATTATTATAGGTAAATTAAATAAAGAAAAAATGCATTTAATTGTTTAGCTAATTATTGTTTGTTAATTGGTTATATAAGTTAATCTTACAATACTTACAAAAATTATTATTAAAGAATTGCTTCGATAAGTTAATTTTAATTAATATTTGTCTAGAGTATAATGAATGTACCCTTATAATTCTTAGTATTCTTACATAAAATATTACAAACTTCCAAGATATAAACTGATTTATAGTATGAACTAATACCTCCTTAACATCTAATATACAAAATAGTATGCACACAGCAACAATATCATAATAATATAAACCACATCCAAAACAATTATCAATAATATCGGAACAAAAATATTTATGACAATAATAATAATAATAATAATAATAATAATAATAATAATAATAATAATAATAATAATAATAATAATAATAATTATGAAGTAGGTATATATTGAATAAACTGTTATAATAGTTCATTACAATTTATTGCGGAAACGTGCAGAAATTTAGAAGAAAAAGAATTATGTAAACAAATTTGTTCTCATGTATAACAAAGTATCAAATATATTATACATGCATAGGCTGAACACCTATGTAAAGAATGTCACATCTACTAAAAGATAAAATAACTTACTTAAACAGAAAGTTGCCTGATCGTGTCAGGTACGTACAAAAATTACCATTTCTGCGATATTTGGTATCGAACAAGAGTCAAGAGGTTTATTGCTCCATCTTATTCTTAGGATTTCCTCGTGTTGAGCATTTATGCAAAATGTTATTTATTAAAAAAAAATGTAGCTCAGATAGAATATATTTCATAAGACCATTTATGGGTCACGTAAAATCTATAACGATATCAAATTGTATTATTAATGTATATAAAATTAGATAAAATATTTTAGTGAGAAATATGATTTACGGCACGTGTCATATAATGTAGAAACGTAAGTAGATGCAAAATTACGAGGTTGCTGTATTAAGAGATTGATTTGGATATATGCAATCTTGCAAAGAATTGGAAACTATAGTTGACCTTAAAAAGGAATATGGAAATGGAAACTTATCGGGAAGATGTACAGGAAAACATAGAGAAGCGTTTTATAGAAAGGAATGAATGGACACATAAAGAAATATGACAAATAATAGAAAGATTTACAAGTTATAGCTAAGGATTTTTTTTCCGAGAAAAGAGATTGAAAATTTAAATAAAGAAAGACGAACAAAAGAATATATATATATATATATATATATATATATATATATATATATATATATATATATATATATATATATACATAATTCGCTAACCTAAGTAAAACCCAAACAAAGAAATGCAAAAGCCTCTATAAAAAAAGAAACGAAGATAAGCGAAAAGGAAAGTAAGAAATGACGCAAAAATATAGAGAAAAAACAAAGTAAGAAATAATTGAGGGAGTATGATAAAAGAAATGGTCAATAGAAAAGCCGAAATTAAATAACAAAAAAGAAGAAATCTAACCTACAAAATAGAGAAATGAGTTAAAAGTGTAGAAAATCGAAAAAACAAAACGAAAGCAAGCAAAAATACATCAAGGAGGACGGAAAATCTCTGTAAAGAAAACAATAATGAAAAAAGAACAAAAATAAAATAGATTAAAAACAATGAAATAATCAAGAAACGAATGAATTATTCGATAAAAAACAATACAAAATAAATAAAAGTTCAACTGATTACGTGTGATCCGAAAACGCAAGAGAATGCAAGAAAAAATATTGGAAAACACAACTTCAGTTAACCTTGGAGATTACGTCGATGTTTTCCCTCCCCGCTTGGTTGCTTGACTTGTGGAAGCTACCCAGAATGATTACGTGTGGCTGGTTGAACGAGAAGGTAGTTAGCTTAAATCAGATTAAGGATTAATTGACATGCCTGCACGGATTGCTAGCCGGGCTACGACAGAGAAACGTGAGCAGGATAGTAAAAACAGATTTTAGCCAGGAAAGGTTGAACTGCAGAGGATGCTTTTGTCAATAAATCTGTGATATATTTCTGTGTACGGAAACTTTGCTGGTGCACTTGCTAGATGCTGCGTCTTACATGAAACGATAATAGAAATAGGGGAAAAAACGGTGTTGAAGGGGAACGTGAGAATGAAGAGGAAAACTTTTTTTTTAGAAGGAATTACAGAATTTCACGCTCGTTTATTATTTCAACGTCTATTACCATCTCTGCGAATGGCAATTTATCAAATATGCAGGAAATATGCAACATATGCATCCGGGTACTTTTTTTTTCGTACGTAATATACATAAGTTAATAGGGTTGAAAAGTAAATGTTTTGTTGCTCTAAATCATTCAATCCATTTATATGCTTCCAAAATAAGCAAGATTCCTTTAGTCTTGTCTATACATACATAACTGATAGTTTGTCTATATTTCTGAGATTATTTATTATGTACATTATTTACATTATTCGGACTATTGTCCTCATCTTTGTCGCCATATTTATCATAACGTTTCGGCCGTTGTACGCTCTGGCCTTCTTCAGGTGTTTGGAATGTCGAACTGAACCCTTTCTTTCGCTCACTGGGGTAGACTGATCTTGTTCCACGTGCCATGTTTGATGGATGTCAGTTATCAGTTCTCTCCTGTTAATTTCCTCTTGCTACAGTTTCAATTTGGACCCTATATAGCGTACATATTAAGTTATAAAGTTCTCAATCACATACGTTGTTTATAGTAGAGCTTGCAACATGATTGCAGCTCATAACGCTACAGAAGATTCATCAGTGACCATGGATTGTGCAGCTGTTTTTAACCAAGAACAACATTCGCCAAGCCAGACAATCACATTATTCTCCATATCTTTAAATGATTAAGATTTTGTACTTGAAAGAAACACGATTTCAAGTGCTAATCCAAGAAAATGCGATGATATCCCCCAAAATAATTTCCAAGAATGCGTCCATCAATGGAAACGAGTTTGATTAATGTGTGTGGCTTCAGATGGAGACAATCTTAAAGGTGATTAAATGCCTAACTGTAACGCGTAGCACGTTGTTTTTTATCGCACTAGTCTCGAAACATTTTGGTTATATCTCGTATAAAAATACGGAAAGTTAGATATTTCTTTAGTAGATAACTAGGTAACTGAAGGTAAACGTTTTTTGTCTAAATTATTGAAACTTTTTTTTTCTTTCTATAATAAGGAATATATATTTTAGACCCCTAAATATTCCCATTAAATGAGAGCTAATAAGGATAACATTATCTAGAGAGTTCAGCATTGCTACACGGGTAATAGCATGTAACTTTTTGAACTATGCCAATGGCAATGATCAACTGCTTACTAATTCAATGCATTTGTTGTGATACAAAAATAATAATGTGCATTACGAACGTGTAATTATGTATTACTTTTTTACGTATTCATGCGGTAAATGAACGCATATTACCCTGCTTTAAGAAAATGGAATCCCACTTTCAGTTTTTCAGCAGTTTGTCTGTGTGAATCTGATTCCCGTATACAAATAAATTTTTGGGCAGTAAAAATATGTGACAATCTGAAGAAGCTGAAAGACGACTATCTTACAGATACATTAAAAATCCGTGTTACTTTGTAATACGTCAGAATGGAACGCTTACGCAAATAATCTGGTTACTTTCGGTAAATTACGTCCCTCGGTTTGTTCGGTGTTCCCCGATATTTGATGGCGCAAATTATGTGATATGTTTGCGATTCTATGAGGAGCGGACGTTTTGGATCCTGAGATACTGTTGTCATGAATGTATTCCTTTAATGGTGAGCACTGATGTCTCTTTATTTCCGATGAGTTAGCACTCAATCCATCACGAATAACAACGTTGGCAACTGCAGCTGATCAAGGATATCACCTGCCGATTAACGCTACGTTCGTCTTTAAGTGTATAGATGTGCTTATATATTCTTTTATCTCGATGGATTTTAAAGGAAAAAGGTAATTTAGTACATTTTTGGTTTCATTTTTTCACAATTGTCCTTGAGAAAGAGATAAAACTATCTTTTCACTCACCGGGTAGGTTCGATTTTCGTTACGTTACATTCAGTCTGAGAAAAAGAGTATTCTGAAACCTATACTATGTAGAATAAATAAGAAAACAACCAAGCTGTCAGCCTATTTACTAACGTGACGTGAAATTAATATAGAAAAAAAAAAGCGGCTGTAATATATGAACAAATTTATAACCGTATAATATTAAACATATTGGATTAACAAAGGTTCGCATACTCCAGTGTATATGACCCCCTGATTATGAACAGGCATTGATTCTTTCACTGCTCTGGACGTAATTATGCGTCTTTCTAAAAAAAAATTTGCCTGCAGTCAACGCGTATTTAAGTTTTGAAGACCGCTTGAAATGTCGGACAGCAGTGTTTGCGTCGTGAACTAACTTCTGCTTATTTCCAAACACACCTATTCATATAAAAGTACACAATACGAAATTTTTTGTTATGCATTTTCTGAGGTTAAAGTATCCACTCAAAACCAAAATAGGGCGCACCTGCGAAATCGCTGTAAGTGACTTTATAGTATATGGCAATTTCCTATTTTTTTAAAAAAACAGCACAGCAGAGCAAAAATGCTATAATAGGCAGCAGTAATATAAAAATGCAATAGTGAAAGTTTTAGTCTTGTGTTACCTACGGTGATGATAGGCACTGATATTTAGAAAGCTATGGGGTTATAAATAGTGAGAATAAACAATTCCTTCTTATCATGAGAGCATCTAAAATATAATTACTTAATCTAAATTAAGTACTCATCAGCATTTCAATTCTGAATACATATTCTAAGAAGAAATATGTATAGATATTTATCACAGACCAGTTATTGACAGAAATAATTTCCAGACTATTACGAGAGTAACCATCATATGAACAAAAAACGTAATACTTTGTAAATATCCCGAAACGTACCAAGACAAATTCTGAAGACCAAAGGATTTATAACGCAAATATGTGTGACTAATTACCTTCTGTTATGTGTTCAAAGTATACTTAACCTTGGCGGGCATGTAATAATTTTATACGTTTCCCAAAGAATAATTCATATGTACCTAAATTTCAAGACCATATCTACTGGAATAATATATATATATATATATATATATATATATATATATATATATATATGTGTGTGTGTGTGTGTGTGTGTTTGTGTGTATATATATATATATATATATATATATATATATATATATATATATAATTATTTATTTAAAAATATGATTCCAACACGCTACATAAGAGGTCTCATGTTTCAAAACAAGAGCCGAAAACTTCAAAATAATATTTGAATTAACTTGAGTTAAAGTAGGCTCTGTTCCATCTTCAAGCGAAATTTTTTGGGAAATATATATATATATATATATATATATATATATATATATATATATATATATATATATATATATATATGTATGTATTACTTGGAATATAAATTGAAATTCAATATGGAAAATTGTGTAAATGTCGAAGAGTTCTTAGTTTCTTAATGAAATAATCTTGAAATTTTGTATTATACAGTATTTATTGCAATTCTCTTAAATATGAGCTTATAAGACGATTGACTTTTACAGTATATATTCCTTTCGAATGAATTTCATAAGATTGCATTTTACTGTGGCTAAAAAGCGAGATGACTCTCGCATTTTATGAAAGAGATTTCACCTTATAAATCCAATTAAATGCTTATATTTTAGATTGTTTATATTTCTAATGTCCGGGCTTAATGCCTCCTTCTTTCTTCTATTTACAACTAATCTTTTCTGATTACATCTAGGTTTTGCCCTTGCCTTGCTTTTTTCGAAGATATTAATTAGTAATAAGGGAAAATCTGTGTGGACGATTTGGGCCTATTTATCTGAATAAGGATTTAACTCTCTTCTAGCATCAACATATGAACACTGCATTGATCGATGGGAGTTTGAATAATATAACCTGCTTCAATGATCATTCTTTGAATAACATCTATCTTGATTAATTCCACGAAAACTATTAACCATTTATCCAATTAATTAAATTACATTTTATTCATAAATTTATATACTAATCTTTATTGAATAGACATGTCGATTTTTCATATAAAGTTTTGAGATAACGTTTATCACAAGGATGCGAGTTTGAGTTCAATACATCTTTAATGGCAGTCATTTTAATTTATAACATAAATAACGTAATAGTGACATACATAGTATGATGTAAATCTTTGTCAATACCATCACGATCTTAATAATAACAAAGGGGTTGTGTTGTTTATGAAGGTGGCAGCGGCAATAATAATAATCACATTAATAATAATAATATTTATTATTATTATTAATAATATTATTATGTTAATCAACATCATCATTATTATTATTTATAGTAGTAGTAGTAGTAGGGTGAGGAGCAGGAATAGTAGTATTTCTTTTGATTTATGTTGTATACACATTTCATCCGGGGTCTTAACAAGAGACGTACGTTCAGAAAGGGCTTCATGATATTTTCCACTTTTCATTTCTGTAAAATGAGAGAAAAAAAAAATCGAAACACTAAGTACAACTTAAGATCACATAAAATTGTTGTTGTTGTTTTTGCTATTCTTCTTTTTCTTCTTTTTCTTCTTCTTACTATTATTTATATTATCATTATTATTATTATTACTATTATTATTATTATTATCATTATTGTTATTTCCTTTGATTTTTGGTGTGTGCACGTATCTTTCAGGGTCCCGCCCAGAAAGCTAATGTCAGAAAGGTCTTTATAATATTTTCCACTGACCAATTAAAATACACACACACACATTTTACATAAATAAAGCCCTTCGTAAGGTGTGGGTTGTACTTGAGAGAACGATTTATTATTATTATTATTATTATTATTATTATTATTATTATTATTATTATTATTATTATTTCCCTGTCTTCCTGTTTTATGTCCATTAACTTCCATGGCTTTATGACAAAACTGATCATTTTTGTTAAAACGAAAAAAAAAAACTCAAAGAAAAAGAACCAAACTAAGATCACACATATTTGACATAAAGAAAAACCTTCGCAAGGTGTTAGTAAAATCTTTCATAATTATATGTGTCCTGCGCTACCAGAAATTCTTACTATGAGTCTATGGGAATATCTCTAATTAATCTGACTGGTCCAACTACAACTGGAATTATTGATGTCATCATGTACCACATTTTTGAGTTTTCCACTTGGGGATCGTTTCATTTTGATAGTTTATTATTATTATCATTATTATTATTATTATTATTATTTTTGTAAGTCTTTTTTTTTTTTTTTTTTTGCTTTGTTTTACGTACATCTGGGTCGCAACTATGGTCCGTAGGTCCTTTAGGAGAATTGTCATTTAATTGATAGCACATTCTTTAGTACAGAGGGTATTCATAGTAGGTTGATCTGTATGCTGTTGTTATCACGGATACTGTTCGTAAAATTGTCCATTCCTTTTCTCACGTGACCTAGAGCTCCGATTACGATTGAAAGATTTTCATTCCCCACATCCTGCTAATCTCGATCTCCAGGTCCTTGTATTTGGACAATTTCTCGATAATTTTCATAGAATTTTTTTTTCTAGGTGGGTACTGCTATGTCAATCAGCTTACACTTCCAGAATGCCTTGTATATTATAATATTTGATATGTTGGCTGTTATTTCCCAGTCATTTTGAATTGGCATGTCCCAGAGGAGACATTTTCTTGATCCCATTAATATCGCTTTCTTGTATCAAACACACTCTCCAATAATATTCTTTTCGGCTATTTTCGTCATAATTGAATGTTGTATAATGACTCCTTCATTACTTCCATAGTATTTGTATGCACCATCGTGGTCTAATTGTTTTTTGTTGATATCAATATCTAAATTAGTAGTTTCCGTTAGTTTGCGACCTTTGGAGGTGGCTTTCGCACATTTGTCGATTCCGAACTCATCCTAATATCTTCGTTGAAGGTTTTGACAATGCTGAATAGGCTTTTTTGTTAGTCGTCATCTATTGAAAACATTTCATGATCAAAATAGAATGGATGATTCAATTTAACATTATGTCTTGTATCCGTAATTACTTCTATTCAGTAGGAAACTGAATGGAGTTAAAGGAAGGCACAAGATTAGTGGCAACAATTAATCTCATTGGACAATTTTAATTTTGATGTTGATTGGTCGCGATATTAATGATCCATTTGTATGGTTTAGTTTTAAAGCTCTTCTCATCCATGAGAGTGGTACACTGGAGAACACCTTTCTGAAGTCGATCTATGCTATCGGTAAGATTCTTACTCTTGTTTCCATCTCTTCAGATATTGTTTTATTGATAAGTAATTTGCGCTTGCATCGGTAACTTGATTTTTTAAATCAATTCTTTTCGACTGGGAGTAAATTGTTTTTCCCCAAGAAGTTTCCTGTCTCCTCGATTAGGATTGTGAGGATCTTATACATTGTTGGTAGGCATGTAGTGGGCCTATAGTTCTCCGGTTTCTGCGTTTTCTTTTGTTTTAGGGAGTAGGTTTGTTACTCCCCACGTGAGCCAGTTGATATATTTCTCTAGGCATATGATTATATCATTGTATGACTATACGATGTCTTGGTGGACAAAATATGTTGTTTTTTTGTCCCAAAATAGGTAACTTGGTCTATTGCTCATGATTTACAGTTTTTGGTTTTGCAGATAGCAGCGGTTATTTAGTAATATTGATATCCCTCTTTTTAGATCCCTATATGTGTTGTTCCTGTTGTTGCTTGTTCAATGTAGCTCTTTCATTGTGCATTTCACAATTTTTCCATATCATACACCGCGTCTCTTCGACTTCATGGATATGAGGTGGATGATTTATCTCTATTTACTTTTCCCCAGTTCTCGATAAAGTTTCTTGGTTCCTCTTTTAAATTCCTGTTTTACCAGAAGAATCTGCTCTTTTTTCATAACTCATAATACTCTGTGCCTTCACTTGATTTTGGTGTTTAAGCTTCCCTTTAACTTTCGGTAGGTCAGTCTTACTCCTTATGCGAAGACTTCGTTTTATTTTTATCCATCTTTTATTTTAAAGCCCTTGCTTATTTCATTTAGAAGTGACAATTGTTCTCGTAGTTTTTTTAGGTTACCATTTTTTCTTTCCAGGCTGGCATGTTTCTTTTTCGGTTACGTTGTGATTTTCTTTTTAACCAAAAATTTCTGTGATCGTTGCCGAGGCCGCGTATATAAGATGATGAAGTTCTGTCATGTAAAACGGGGTTTCCATTTCGTCCCTTATTTTCTAATTGCTTGTTTAGCGAGATTGATTGTTTCCTTCAATTGACAGTTCTTTCTTACTTTGGAATTGTAGGTCTTTCTTCAAAATATCTTTTCTTTTAAAATCTCCCATTTATATCGGATGTTTTTTTTTTTTTTGTTTTTTTTTTTGTCATCTCTACTTCTGTCTTGTATTCGTCGTTGTCTTCCTCCGTTTCTTCTTGTCTCTCAGGGGGATTATTACAACTTTTTTTCTGTCTTCCTCTGCATATGTCTTCTCTGTGTTTCTGGCATTTAGCCCCACAATGTTAATGTTTAATCTGTTTTTGATGTTTTATCGGATGCTTTCGAATTCTATGTTAGGTAATCTTTTTTTAATGCGATGATGTCTCGACTGACATTGACTAGTTTGTTGGCATCGATGTGTTAGTCTGTTTGAGGGATGTTTTTTTTTTTTTTCTCGTCAGATCTTATAGGTTGCTTTTTTAGTTGCTGTCGTTGTCGGATTTATCTTAACAGTGAAAATGCTATCATTACTTCAATATACTTAGACAATTTATTTATTGTTCTTTTTGTGAGATTTCCTTTTAATTTAGATAGATGGCCTCTGTGAGGACTGCTTCGGCGTGGTTTCCTTATACTTCTCATTTGGGAGAGTTTGTCCCCGTTACAGATTTTTCGTTCACTTTCTGGTTCCTTACTGGAGATCCCGGTCTATTCTGACGCGCGTGACGGCCGATGTGACTTAGCAATATTTTTCTTTATGCCAGTATTATAGTTACTTCGTATTTACCAATTCATGTGTTGGGATAGTCGTGGGCACCAGAGCATATCCATGCCATGGTGGGCCATCACGTTCAGGGTGCCAGGCATCCTCCTTTTATATCCGTTTTTTTTTCTGTTGCTATTATTATAATCAACGGCAGAATTTATGTTTACGATGTGGTTCACGAGACTCCAACATAACTTCAATTTTTAACGGAATGTTCCTTGATTTTTACCTCATTTTCTCTCTTACATTCAACAGTATGTAACTGTATTCAAATCTCCGTAGACGTCTTATTGTACGAATGTATTTTACTCATAAATACAATTAATAAATAGATGCTAATGCTATTTAAATTAAAGTTCATAAGTGTTTGAAATGCATGGCTTATAAAATAAAACTTGTACAGAGTTTACTAATAAATAAATAAGAAAAGACGATTCAATAATAATAATATTAATAATAATAATAATTATTATTATTATTATCATTATTTTTATTCCAAATGAAATTTGAATTCTGTTTAAAATTAGACTTCTCTTTTAAATTCAATAACATTGCTTTATTATTTTTAACATCAATATATTAATCATTGTTTTCATATTATAATATTCATGTTCTCTACTAATATGTCTTTACTTAGCTTTGCACTTATCGATAAATCATATTTTCCTTGCTGGTCGCTTTTCTTTTTCATGTTATTTTTAAGATTATTGGTAGATTTTTCCGGGATTCTTTTCCCTTCATAAGTCAAAGATTATATTGATTTCCTTTTTATGCTGAAATGAAAAAAAGTTTGATACAGACATTTTCACAAATAATTATGTAAATTTCTCAGAAGTAATTTAATATTTCAAAATTGTTAAATAGATGATGATGATGAAGATGATGATGTTATAATTCTACGAATCTTGGAAAATATCATATAACGGTAAATTATTTATTTCAATAAACATTCTTTCAGAAATCCAGAAATCTTCTTTATCTTTTCTATGTTGCTTTTGCCTAGTCAATGCGAAACACTCCAACTTACTTTACTTTTTTTACGCAGATCGTTATATGAAAAATGCTTGAAAATTGAAGTATTTTACCTAATTTCAGATGTCCCATTAAACGTTTCATGAAAATACCTTTTTATTTCACCCCTTTCTTAGATTTTTTTATTATTATTCTCTGTTAAATTGTCTGTATTGTTCTTTTTTGTTTTGAACTTAAAAATCAAATTAATATAAATTTTCGCTTATAAATGGAATAGGACTCATGAAACATGTACGATGAAAAAATATAAATTAATGCTGTAAATGAGTTATTTTACCTTTTATCTTCATTTATCTGCAGCTGTATTGGAAAAAATTCTCACCAACATACATTAAAGACATACATATATATATATATATATATATATATATATATATATATATATATATATATATATAAGTTTCCATCATTTCTATTAGGTTGGTGCTAAAATAATGACGTAATAATGTCGTTTTTTGACGTTAAATATACGTTAAAAAACGACATTACTACGTCATTTTTTCTCACCATCTTAATATTTATTATTTTTCCCATGAAATGATATCTTTCAACTTTTTCTCCAATTCTAATTCGTTTCTTTTATTACTTTCCAGCTTAACACTTTTCTCGCTAGTTATTTCTTTCTGTTCCTCTCTAATTTAATTAGATATACAACTGATATTTCCGACATCCTGGTTAACTTATTTCTTCGATATGTTTGTTTTTATTCATTCCTTCCACATTCTGAAATGTCCTTTCCTTATTTTCTATTTATTTATTTTTTTTATTTTTATTTTTTGTTTTCTTGGTTATTCTTATTAAAACCCCTTTCAGAAAACTCTAGCAGTCCACAAGGGACTGGCGTTGCGTGATTTGAAGACGGCTGACACGGTTTTTCTCTTGAATTATTTGGTGGCTTCACCGATTGCGTGTTCCAACGACATCTTTTGCATCATAAACACCGACCGGATGATCTTCTGCTTCCAACGAATCGTTGAATGTCATGTATCTCCTTGGAGGCAATATATCTTCATATTAAGGATATTGTAAGTTGTGGTCTGTCCTCGGATCTCCATTGTTTTCTTGGAGAAACGGACCATGCATTTTCTCTTACTAATAGGTAAAAAAAGAGGGTTTGCTGAAGTTAAACCAGCTGAATTTTACAATGTGTTATATTTAAAATAAATAAAGTGTGAAAAAAATTACTGTAAAGAACAAGTTTTTAAGAGACAATTAAATACAAAACACTGAAATATAGACAATATCGAGAAAGGAAAGGAAGAAAACGACGTAATAGAACATTGATAAAATAATATTAGGTCGGTGCAAAAATTATGACGTCATAATGTCGTTTTTTGACTAATTTTAACGTCAAAAAACGACATCATTACGTTATTATTTTTGCACCAGCCTAACATTTACAAGTTCTACAAAATTCAGTTTCCAGCTTTTAACAGAATTCAAATTTTTAAATTTAAAAACAATGGAAAACTAAGTCCTTATCTAACATTCTTTATTGTACGATGAATAACGTTGAAAAAAACAAATCTGTAAATATTTCAAACCTAATTGTATTCTCAAACCCTTCATCATATTACCTTTGATTTCGAGTTAGCCCAACGATCAACGGCTTTCATGCGGTTCCATGTACTCCATTAGACCCACAATGTTTGATATAAGTTCCAAGTAATGTCCAAATTTGCCGCACGCTTAAATCAACTCATACGTCCGTTATTCGCAAGTAGTTAATTAGATGTTTATATTCAAACCGTGATCACATACTCGGATTGCAAATTTTATCACACTCCCGACTTACACACCCAAAGCACCGGCGAATAGATTGAGGAAGTTGGAAGAAGTCCCTGTGCAAGCTACGAAATAAATACCTTAAGTTTTTTTTCTCTCGATAATAACGGTGTGAAATTCACAAAATTACTTCTTAAAATAGCTACAAGATATAGTCCCAAAATAGTTTTCTCAAATTGAAAAAAAAAGGAACGAAAAGTTACAAGAGATAAATATAACTTCTAAAAGGCAAGATAAAAAAGAAGTGTCACTCTGGTTTGATAAAACAAAAAACACAGACAAAAAAACAAAAAAAAAACAAAAAAAAATGAATAGAATTAGTTGACTTAATATCCTTCAACGAACGAGTAACAAAGAAGACAATTCATGAAATTGTTTTGATTTAGAAAAAGGGGAAAGAAATCGTAGAGTATATGGAAGGGAACAAACCATTACAAAAGAAGAATTAAAACATCAAGATAACATGGAAATATTAGGTTGGTGCAAAAATAATATCGTTTTTTTGACGTATTTTTTAACGTCAAAAACGATATTATTTTTGCACCAACCTAATAGAAACGACTTAATCAAAAAGAAGAAAAAAACTTCATTATTTGAAAAATAAAAAATTAGGAAAATAAGTTGTTATAATTAAAAAGGTTATTTTTGGTTTTATATTATAACGTACGTCGAATTCACATATGAGTTAATATCAGCGGCTGGTTGTTTCTTGTAATAATCGACATCAGTCGATTATTTTAAACCTTGGTTCTGTTCTTTTTCCTTTAGAGAATAGTTAAAAACGGATAGAGTTTAATGGAATTCACCTCGGCTCTGATATGGTGGCCCCAAAATAATCGCATATACTAACAAAAAAATAAACAACTAAGAGTTAAAAAAGAGATATGGGGTTAGGTTCAAACGCTAGACCCGTCCTATTTCTAAATGTATGTTTAAAATAAATAGATATTTCAGTGCTTAGCAAACGCAGCAAGAAACACTCCAAGATATTCACTGAAAGTGAATCCCAGTTTATATATATATATATATATATATATATATATATATATATATATATATATATATATATATATATATGTCATTAACATACAGGCCTGTTTCGCCGTATCACAGCTCATGAGTAAGTTAAGACATCCAAATGCTTTAAACCTCGATCAAATCCTGAATGATTTGACTTCAGTCAGATTTTCCACCACTGAGCTCTCAGCGCATGGTAGGAGGAAAGGACAATTATTCTAGAGTATTATGTTTAGGAATGTAAACAAACGTCAGATAGCCATAATGTTCGATTCATTTAATTAAGAACGTTGAGTGTTTGTTTGTGTGTGTGTGTCTATATATATATATATATATATATATATATATATATATATATATATATATATATATATATATATATGCATGTTTCATTAAATAAAATAGACAAGTTTTGTCTATTTATTTTATGTAAATTCTCTTCATATCGTCTGATAAGTTTAATAACATTATCACTGAACGAAGAAAGAAAATCACAATATTGATAGATATTTTTTAATCTTATCTAAGCTTTCGGCTCACATAAACCATTATCAAAGATGACAATTACATTACACTATACTAAGCAATACACGGACAAGACAGTGATGATAGTCTGTTTCTGTTTACATGGAAGATTTCCAAGTAACGAAAAACTCGTGCATATAAGACGCTGAAAGCGAAAATCGCACAACAGCTCAGGACGTCACACATGAACACACGAAAGTGAATTCGAGAAGTATTTAGTATGAGAAGCTGTTGGTATAAACCAACGACCTCTGTTACCAATAACAGGCATTTAAGAATATTTGTGGAGATTTCATAGTTTATTTTGTTCGGGTTAGGTTTCAACTGTTTTATGTATATAGCTTCAAGAATTTTTTTTTGTTTTTGTTTATTTGTTTTATTGTTTTCATGTTTAATTATAATTGTGTTTTCAACAAGGTATTTTCCAGAATTGTGTATATGGCCTGGCATCTTGTTTTAAATGTCTAAAAATATTAGAGTTATCATTCAAATGTAGTATGAAACTTCGTGAAATCGAGTTTGTGGTGTGACCAACATAAGTATTATTTAATTAATTGAAGATACAATCTCCCAAAGGGCCCTTGAATTTGTAAACTATGTTGGTTTTTTGCAAATCGCTAACCGGGAGAGAAGAATCATTGCAAATAATTCAGTTGGATGTACTAGATTTAGTGTAGTATATGATTATCTTATTTTTTCTAGTATCTGTTGCAGATATATTTGTATTTATTAATGTTTTTAGTATATTTTCATCTTGTTTATAATTAGGATGCATTTGATTACGATTTGAGATAAGTAGAAGCAGTATTATGTACTATTTGCTTAGTATTGAGATTTCCAAGAAAGCATCTTATTTCTTCATCAACTATATTTTTTGGAAAGCTATAATAAATAAGTGTTTGTTTTATATTCTTAAGTTCACTTTCAAAAATATGTTTTGTGGATGAATTACTTTCAGCACAATGTATTAGATTTTTTATAATTGCTATTTTGAAGTAATATGGGCATTCGCTCTTGTAGTTAAGTGTACATGAATTTATGCTGGTAGGTTTTATATGGCGATATAGTAAATTTCTTATTATTTGTATTTATCAATATGTCAAGGAAGGGAATTTTATTAGTAGTATTGAGTTCATACGTGAATTTAAGGACCGAATAATTATGCAAAGTTGAAGTATTCCATCTGTGTTTTTAACTAACAACAGGATATCATCAACATATCTTCGGTAGATGGATGGTATTTTAAAATCTGTAAATATCTTATTTTCGAGGTTTGACATGTAGAAATTGCTAAATGTCGGACGCAGTACTGAACCCATTGAGGAACCATAACGCCGTATATATATATATATATTATTATTATTATTATTATTATTATTAATATCTAAGAAAAGGACGTTTATAGTACAAGCTAATAGTAGTTTCCGTAATATATTAGGATTAATTTTAAGCGAAGGAAAAGATGAGTTACTGGATATATTTCTTATAATTATGTCAATAGTTTCACTAACAGGGACATTGGTAAATAAGTAATCAACATCAAGTGAAGCTATGATTTCATTGTTGGGTTTTTCACTTTTTAAGATTTGAATTACTTCTAATGTTGACTTAACACTATATTTACTAGGATGGTAAGGAGTAATGAGTGGGTTAATATATTTTGTTAGCTGATATACAGGAGTTGGAATTTGCGAAGATGATAGTTAGGTTTATCCGTTTTTATAGTGTCGTATATGTAACCAAGTCTATAATAACCAACAATGTTAGGAAGTTTTAAAGGGTTATGTTCAGCATTATTAGCACTACTTAGTTTTTTAAGCTTTGATTTTAGTTGGTTGGTCGTGTTGTTGTTGAGTTTTTTAGACTTTATGTGATCATGGAATATGTGGTCAAGTTTTTTGTTGTAATCCAATTTATTTACGACGAAGAAAATGTAATTATGTCATGTTGGTTGCGTAATTCTTGTTCGGCAAGTTTTAGTTGTTTAAACACACTCATATACGTACCGACTATACTTCAGCGAACAATGATTATGTGTGACACTTGAATAAGGGAAGAAGAAATGGACATCGTTGCTATGAAAACTGGAGGGCCGAGTTCGAATTCCCGACAAGATTATTAATTTCACTTACACGATAACAATTCGCGAAAGGTTAATAAACTTTAGAATCATCTTCTACATAAATGTTATTTGCATACTATCGACGCCTGTCCACATATGTAAAATAGTTTCAACCGAAATTCTCCAAGCAAAATTTTTGACAAAGTGTGTACACCAGGAAGAGATCCTTTGTAATAATTTGAAATGAAATCTACGTTAACATCCAGCAAACGCAGCAAAACTAAAAAAAAAGTCATGATGTAAAAGCATATAGTTTACAGACTGCGGCAGAAATACATCTTGAAATCATCACTTGTCTTAGGCTAGTGAACAATAGGCAAGTGACAATGTTCTATTAATCTAGATATCTTACCATGTTTCTTGATATCATCAGTTACCATAATGGTTTGGGCATGTGCACACTGAATTTACTGTTGAAACGGTTTTTCAGATAGGTGCAGCTGTAATTGCAACACAGAGAGCTTTTATCACTAATTTCATGTTACGTCCGAATGATGCTTTTCCCAATAGAAAATGGGTTAAACTTTTCAGAGCAAAAGCTCACCGCTTTAACAAAGAACAGGAGGTGGAACTCCAAGTGCTCGAATTTCTGTGTGATAGAAATGCTTAGAAATCGTCTAGAGGAGGTTAATTGAGTATGTCATTTTTAAAATGAAAACTCTAGTTCTTTGTTTAAATAACAGTGAATTGTTTCTTTTAATAGCATTGCCTTGTTTTTATCAACCTTCAAAATGTGGGAGGTATCTTTGCCTCACCATGTATTATCGTATTGTCTCTGCATGGAGTGCTACGCCGAGTTGGCCTAATATGCATAGAGAATGGTATTGTATTGAGAGAAATATAATAGAATATTCGGGCTTCATTTTCCAATATTTTAATTTCAAGTGTATATATTTATCCGGATCTATTACCATCGTTAAGTTGCTGCTTAGTCTGAAAACTAATTCATTCATGCTGCAAGTGTATACAAAGGAAATCAAATAACAGAACTGGAATTTGGAATTGTCCCAACGTTTCAGTTTTCCTCATGAATATCTATAGGAGATGGTCAGATTCGTATTAGTTTATCGGCATATAGGAGGATACATCAGGAACAAACGAACCGTACGAAAATAAGAAATATTTTCATACTATATTCATTCAGCTTTCATCAAAATTGTAATTAGTTATCATGTGTTTGAGCCTAACTAACGCTTCTTCTTCAGAGATATGTGTATGTGTGTGTGTGTGCGTGTGTGTCTGTGTGTGTCTGTGTGTGTGTGAGAGAGAGACAGAGAGAGATAGATAGATAGATAGATAGAGAGAGAAGTGATGAGTGAGAGTTAGAGAGTGAAAACACACAGGATAAATACCTGAGGACTGCTGGGGAAAATTAGATAATTATCTCTTCTCATGTACTTATGGAATCCCCTTTGTAATTTTGCTCAATTCTTATTGAGCATTCATCCAATAGCAGACCCGCGTAAGACACAAAGTAGAGAGTTACTGTTGAAACACTAATGACTATTAGTATGTTTGATAGGAGCAAAAATGGAGTTAATAGAAAGCGAATATTATGGGGATGAGAATGGATAACGATTCACCCTTGATATTGAGTGATTAGTTTCATACATACGAAGGTAGCACACACATAAGTGTTTTTCAAAAGTTTTTCGTAATTGGTGAAAAGCTGTCAGAATGAAATGGAAGTGTCTTTAATCTGGGAAACTTGCATGGCACGTCCCAGATGTAAAGCTATGCATTGGTTGAAATAGGGTTCATCTGAATGTCTGCCACGAAAATACCGATAGATTAGCGATAGGCTCACAAAGTTAGACTCTGGGAAAGAGACTGCAAAATTGAGAACGTGTCTTTTTCCGGAAGACCCCGTACACGATTTTAAGCGTCTTAATTCTAGAAACTAAAGATTGAATAGCCCCAGCACTGATTTGGCAAAAATATTCTTTTTTTTCTTTTTTTTTTTTTTTTTGTATTATCTGACACTTCTAATTAGAAATCGCATGAAAATAGTCATGTTAGTTGATTTGCTTCACTAAATATCAACTCCTTATGTGTCATTTAATGCCAAAATATGACACAATTGAATATTCAAATTATGAGCATATACAGTTTGTTGTGGACATAATTACTAGAGGCAGGGATATGCGTGTTTTATATTTTGCAATTGAGTTTGATTTAAGAAATTGTAGTAATCGTAAGAAT
This sequence comes from Acanthosepion lycidas, assembly GCA_963932145.1. Lineage (NCBI taxonomy): Eukaryota > Metazoa > Mollusca > Cephalopoda > Sepiida > Sepiidae > Acanthosepion > Acanthosepion lycidas. The sequence continues at coordinate 43,347,377 of OZ010579.1, forward strand.
TCATGTTGACTGGTTGCTGAATTGGTCGGTTGGCTCATTGACTAATTTAGATGGCATATCGACCATTATGGGTTATTTAAAGCCGAAACATAAAAAACACAATTATTTATGGCTTCAATCAAATAAAAAGTTGAACGTCATTGTATGGCTTCAATAACAGAATAAATTGTGGTTATATAGTGTGGGTGTTTGTTTTTTTTTTGTTTTTTTTTTATATAAAAACGTATTACTGATATTTGCAATACGTTTTAACATTAAAATTTTCTTTTGTACTTTCATACTTTTTTCCTTCTTTTCTCACTATTTGTCCATAGTTGGGAGTCTAACAGATCAGGGTGGACGAGGGAACAGCAGCAATTAAAAGATAGTTCCAGTCTCCTCAAAACTTCCAATCTCCTGATCAAATGCCTTGCTACCGGAAGTAGTTTAACGTCAATACCGGGACTAGGATCAATGTACTTCCTGGAGCGATAAAACAGCCGAACGTCTTTACCATCATGAATTTTATATACATATATATATATATATATATATATATATATATATATATATATATGAATTGCATTTGCGATCTGGAATGAACTTGAGACATAATAGACGTCGAAAATAATGTGACTCATTGAGATTGCAAATAATGATGGTTTGACAACACATGATTAAATGTTACTAAGATATTTTAAGGAATGAAACATAGAAGATGGTTTTCTTAACTTGAACAAATGAACTAGTTCATTGCTGCATTTTTCTCTGCATCGGATTTTACCAACTATCAGAGAATGCTCCTAGGAGGATCATTAATAAAACGGGGATTTTTCTTTTGTCCTAAGGTAAGACCGTATGGATTTCTGCATTGCTCTTATGAGATTAAACAGTAACAATGATCTTTATAGGCTGAAATAAATGAAAGGAATTAATAATTGCCAAAAACGCAACAAGTGATGCTATATTTGGAGCGTTTCTGAAAAATGTGGTTGAGTCGCCAATGCGATCTCTGTATATTGTCTCCGTCTCCAGACTGACGTTGGAATGGCCAGATGTTTCCGGGTATTCCGCAACATTCAGTTTTCGTTGTCTTATCACCTCGCCTTTATAAATCATACTTTCTCTTTCTTATGACCGGCACAATTATTTCAAAATGGGCGGAGGTAAATTTTCACCATTTCCCTAACACTATTTGTGATCCAACTAATACATTCCCCACGGGGTAACTTTGATGGTCTTTTTGACAATTCCAATTTTAAATCTATTGGGCGAAGAATTGGTCTTATTTTAATCATTGATTTTCGATAAAAAATATCATTTAGTCTGGTTTGTTCTAGTGCACTCCCAAGCAGCCATCACGCTACCACAATCCTCAGATTATCATGGAGAATTTAAAGGTGCGTTTCACATTTCAATTTTATTTTTCGGGTACCAAATTAAATTTCGACTAACGGGTTGTTTATATTGTATTTCAGATGGGCTCTTGGCCTGGCCTGCCAATCGTAATTTCTATTTTCTTTGACGTCTATAAAGAAAGTATTATTTCACAATTATGTTTTTAATTCCCACATTTAGCGTATAACCTGGAATATACCGTAGCTTTTATATAAACTCCTCTTATTCTACAAGTATAACATTCCTTCCTCTCAAATTTCTGTCGTTTACTTGTATATGGCATCGAACTCACATTCTCTATGTTGACTAATAATAATAATAATAATAATAATAATAATAATAATAATAATAATAATAATAATAATAATATCAACAAAAACAACAACAAGAAAAAAGTTTTTTGTCATGCAACATTCTTTTTTCTCACTAAGCGTGCAGTGGAATTAAAAAAGAAATATATTTCTTAATCTTTTAAGGTTCATGAGCATGCAAGTTCATATTAAGGGTTCGCATCGCCCCTTACAATTTAAACATTTGATTTGTTTTTTAGTTTATCACTTTTGGTCGACTTTCGTCTCTCCACAATAGTTTTTTTTTGTTTTTCCTCGACAAATGCCAATTTGTTTTCTAGTTCAACCACGTCTCTTCCTCCTTCGAACTCGATTTGTCTTAGTAAAGTACATTAATTAGTGTTTCTCTCTCTTATTTTCATGCAAACTCGCCAATAACTGAGGATTATCTGATTTTCTCCTATGATATTTCAGCTTCCATATTGTCATTATGGCATCAATAACCACTAAGGCACCTATCATATCACGCCAGGTCATTATGGTCGCTGAATTATCTATACAAACTGTACTTATTTCTCCCATGGAACTCAATTGGTCATCGGCATTTCCTGTAATGTAACTTTAGAAAATTTCTCTACCACAGTTTTCCTTAATTCTGTCCAATTATCTAAACCCATTTCGATTTACTTTAACAATAAATCGTTTTCTTAATATTTCTCTTCGGCCTGACAATATGAGGAAACAGAGAATGATACCCCAAACTCCGAACATCCCAGAGTTAACATTATTTATTGCTCCCGTGGGTCTTCCCACACATACTGGCTAGCCATTGCACAATCAGATATGCTATTAGCTTGCAGTCTAACAGTAATTCGTATAGGTCCGAATCTTTGACGGACCATTTTGATCTCCTTATTGTTACTTAACTCGTTTTTCTGAAAATCGTATTTTGCCTGTGCTTCCAGACTAATATCACTAACATCATTCCCAGTAGTGTCAGCCAAATTACTTTTGAAAGTTTTATAAGATATTCTTGCTTTATTTTACTGACAATTCGATATTTGTTTACATAGATATTTATTTAGTATATTCCTACTATTTCCTATTTTTTAAATTGATTTTCGATTTCAGGATTCTCTTGTTGCAAATTAACTTCCAGAACGTTGATTGGTTTTAGACAGAGGTCAGGTCTCATCGATATCACCATCTAACATACAGAATCCATTGTGCAGACAGACCACATCACCGATAATTAAGTGTGCCCGCCCTCCATGGCGTGCCCTACAACCTCTGTCCTCTCCGACAAAACTTCTACGGACATTTTCCTGGATAAGTTATTTTTAATGATGTAACGACGCCACGCACCTTCCCGTAATAACATGGCGACACCGAATTCACCCATCTCAGTTTTCTCCCTTGTATTACCCTTTCTTGGGATTCAAAACTATTTCATCTCACATTTTTATAATAAGCCCACTAATTCCACCAGTGGCACATAGTGTCACAAACGTATGTCTGTGTTATGTTTTTAAAAATGAAGACTTTGAAGGTGTCATTGTATTATGGAAGATTAAATTCCACGAATGTCATATAATGTAAATATGTCAGTTTTGGGGCCTCTATTCTCAAGTATGTAGTTAGTGACTATGAAAGGCGTCGACATTAGTTTTAATATGGAAGCCTAGCAAAATAGTTAAATGCTGCTGAGGAACAGCAGAAGAATAAATTGAGTTCTACAGTATGGTATACGCTAATGGTTTTATTTTAGATAAATTACATGGAGGCAAACAAGGAGGCATTCGTACACACAAACAAACAAGGAGGCATTCGTACACACAAACAAACAAGGAGGAATTCGTACACACAAACAAACAAGGAGGCATTCGTACACACAAACATGCACGCACGAATATACACACGCACAGAAATGCATGTAAGTATGTAAGCCACAAAAAATCTGGCCATCTACATCTAAAAATAAATGCATAAAATATTGAAATTGGTAAATAAATTTTAGGAGACACACTGAAATATGTAAGGAATGAATCATTCGCCGAAAAATTGCTGAACATCTTCAGTTTTGTGGGCAGAACTTTTTGAACTTATTTAATCGAACTAAATTAACATGGGTCGTGGTCAGCAAATGAAACCGATGAAAGCAAATCTGAGATTAGCGCAAGCAAAATCATTTAATACGAAATAGTTTATTCAAATTTTTGTAGAAGAACCCTATATTTGGTCACGAAATATACCTAAGTTCCTCTCTGTTTTTTCAGCTCCTAATCCCTTTAATATTTTATCTGACATTTCTGTGAATGTTCGGCGCTCTTCTTCATTGAGATTTATTAAATAGTTGGATGAACCATCTTCCTAAACTTTACCATCGCAGACTTTAGTATAATCAAGAACTGATATTTCAGAAGAAAAATTTCCAAGACTAAATTAAATTAGCTCTCTCCCAAGAGCATTTGGAATCTTGTTTTGCATAACGCAATTGTCTCAAATAACATCTCTGTCGAGTGCAATTCTCATCGGCTCCTTACAATTAGGATCTTGATCCAGATAAGGGAAATTTACTAGCGTTATGATGAGACGCAAAACTTCTGGCCGTCATTCGTCAAATATTTCTGAAGAAATAATTAGATCCATCATGAATTTATGTGAGCCAAGAGATCTGTTTATTTGAATATTTACTTCTACTCTTAGCACATGCTTATATGAATCGTATTCGGGTAATTACGTTTATTCTACCTACCTTTTGAGGTGGGAGCAATGAGATATACACGCAGAACAAACACTCACGCAATCTTCGAAACCAAACTCACAGACATAAAATATTCATTAACATTTGAAGATTATATGAAAGTAGAACAAATAGCTTATCTGAGCGCTTTGCACATATATGTCCTTCAAGCAAGTCGTCGATTTGAAAGTATTTAACGCATCTCGAATATTCCTCCATTAGTATTATATTGCAGATAATATTTGAAATAATATTTTCTATATCTTGCTACATTGCTCATAATTTCTACGCCAGATATATGAACAGAATGACATCGAGATCATTTTTTAATATAATAAGACATGTACATTAACAAGAAAATGACAGTAATCTCAAACATTAAAGACAGCTAATATCTAGGTTAATAATTATGTTTATCTCCCTTGCATCGGTGACGCCAGTGAATTGTGGATTTCTATAGTAATTGAGATTTTTTCCCTGGAATAATGAGGAATATTTAATATTTCTAAAAACTAGAGAACGCTCGTAGTGTATCTGTGACTGAACTGAAAAAAGACAACGAAAATCTTACTTATTATAAAACGCAGATTGTGTGTGTGTTTGTCTGTACGTTTATATATTGGATCGGATTTCCTACATTTTTCAACCCATTTCAACAAAACTTCACAGGACTGCGTACAACTACCTTGCGGTAGTTGTGATAGCGCCAAACATTTGAAAAATACAATTGTTTTTGCGCGAAATCAATTTGAAAACACGATAAAACACGATTCTGTCGCCAGAATGAAAGGGGGACAACTCATATCGAGTAGTACTTATTATAAAACCCAGGTTGTCTGTGTGTGTCTGTGTGTGTCTGTGTGTTCGTTTATATATGCGATCAGATTTCCTACATTTTTCAACCGATTTCAACAAAACTTCACTTTTTTTTTTGGCAGGTAGTGTTTCTAATCGTCTTGCACACTTTTTTCTTTATTTTTACATTCAGAATTTTTTTTCAAAATTCCATTTACGAGACAATTGTTTATAATAAAATTCCATTCAATCGATAGACTCATAACGATTGAAAACAATGTTTTTGTTTGAGTTTGTGTTTGACCAGTTAGTAAAAAAAACAAAAAAGCAAAAAAGTAAAACTAATTAAGACATGCGTGTCCGTCAACTTCAAACAATAATCTTTGTCAATTTTATTTTTCAGTCTTTATGATGGTCGATACTTGATCTATCTCTTACTGTTACATCCCCGTACATCCAGGCTCTCCTGCTAGTTTTTAATACGAGAATCAGGCGAAAAGCAAACCCTTTTAGAGGTTAATAAAATAAGATTTAAATTTTAAAACATACAATATGAGGCAAAGTGATCACACTATTCTGACTATTTTTTCATCCAGGGTTCAATATAGTCTTTTTCCTTTACACGCGTGATATTCCACTTTAATACAATTCCTACCTGATTATTTTTGAGATATGAAAAAAAGAAGGTGATTTTAAATGTGAAACGAAAGGACAAATTTAAAATGCGGTAGAGATCCAAATAATGGCTTACGCTTTTTTTTTTTTTTTGTAAAACATTGCGGTATTGTTTTATTTTATCTTCTATCATTTATTTTAAATTTTCTATGGGTCGTCAAATAGAGACATCACCAAACGTAGGGGGTTAAAAATAAATGAAAGGCTTCTATGAATTAGCTTTATTTGCAATGGAATTAAATCAAGCTGATTGTACTTTGAAATAGTTGCGTGTATAAACTCTATTCGTGTACATAATCTCTATTTGCGTATATGAACAGTATTGGAAGTCTAAAGTCAGATGTATATGCAATTTTCTAAAATTATAAAAATCTCCATGCCACCAATATTATGCTGCTGTCAGAAAGTACGACAAAAAGTAGTATTCATTATATTCAAAAATACATTTCTATTCAGGCTTAGAGTTTGATATGGGTGACAATTATGTCGCTGAAATCTTTTCGGAAACGTCTAAACAGTCATCTGTATACACATTTTTTCTCAGATTGCTGTTTAAAATGGCTTCAAATGAGCGAATGAAACTTGTCAGTCTTAGCGCTGAACATTCTTCTTCTAATCTCAAGGTCAGCTGCTACAGAATAAAAAAAAATCAAATGAGGAAATAATAACAACTACACTGGATAGGACATGTGCCAAAAGGTTGGAAAGGAAGTTTTCTTCACTAATGGAAAGAGCAACCATAACTACTGAATTGACAAAACCATTTTCTGAAAAAAAAAAAAAACAGTTAAACATAAGTATATGAAAACACAAGCGAGGGCAAAAAACGTCAGACTCACATGTAGCCTTTCGAATTGTTTAGCAATATATATTCTTCTATCAGATACAGAGGATCAGCTTTTTTTCCTACGAGGAGGCTGTCTCTATAGTCTGGTTACTTCTTTTGTTATAGAGTAATTGGTCATGTAATTGGCCGAAATAACCAACACTCATAAGTAACAATAATTACAATAAACAATAACAAAAGAAAGAGGAGAGAATAACAGAGCAAACATAATAATAAACAAGCAATCAAAATATGCAGTGAACGGCATCAATAATATTGTATAAAATTCACAAAATAAAAATGGCATTAACACAAAAATGCGTGTGCAAAGGCAGGAACTGTGTTGGAGGAGACTAAGAAGACTAAGAAGTGTGAACTTAAGTGTGTTGGCTATGAATCTGGTGAGGGGGAAGATTTTGCAGTCATTCAAACCATAATATAATTTGTTTCCAATTTCGTTGGATCTTTTCTTCGCTGCTGACAAATTTTGCTGTGTGGTGACATCAACTTCAACAGCAGCGTTTCCTTAGCTCAGAAGAATCCTGTTACTTCATTGTTATAGGCATTTAACAGGCTGAAAATGAAAGACACATGCCGAATATTGCGCAAGCTTGCAGGAGAATTACAAGCAGCATATCGCCGGAAATGAGACCTTCATTATAACGGTGGCACTTGACGAAATCACGACTCTTTGCTGAAAAAGCGATTCAAAACCGGAAGCTAATTGATGTCAGTAAGGAACCCATGGATGAGGCTCTAAAAGACATGACATTCTGATCAGATGCATTTGTGTAATTTCCGAAAAGAACTCATTTTAATATCACCTCCGTTGATATCTTTTCAATGGAGCACCCCAGGAATCTTCCCAAAGATCTTGGATAATCACCCATATAAGGAACTTCGGTAGCAGACTGAAAGTTACGGGCGCAAATAGGTTAATTTTCTGAGCTTAGGATTGCTCAAGTACTGTCACATGAGTAGAAAATGTTATCAAAAAATAGCTCCAGTACGATCACTGTTCTTCTCAACACACTTTATACAAGGTAGTCATGTTAACACTAACGACGGAAATCGGTGGTATAGTTAATGACGGAGGGAATACGTCTGACATGTGCTCGGGTAGACTTGGAAAATTTGCCGGGATCGTGACCGCCGCATATTTTGTCCAGGCTGTGCTGAGTTGCTAGAAAATGGTTATCAAGGTACCATGTGTAAATGCGAAGAGCTTGATAGATCGAAGGTTTTCCCGCTTACATCGTGATGTTCTGTGTTACGGTTACGATGTGGCTGCGATCCAAGTGACATCATTTGTTTGCGACATACATAGGATGGGAGGGCGGACAGTGTCCATGTCTTTGCGGGGACCGGTAGGTCGCGACCAACATTGCTGTGAAAATTTGTTCATTTCGGATTTGCAATTTATGCGTACAAGTGTTGTTTATTCTTCCTTCAGATTATTCCGTTCTTGGTGGATCTGACGCGTTCATTTTAATAGTGAATTGGAAATATATCCTGAGCCCCAAGCTTTTAAGTTGCGATGAACAAGCTGGGAGGCTGCGTGATCTTATCTTGCTCAACCTGATCGGCGATATCGTTTTTTTCTATAGATACCGATTCGATAGACTCGAGTAGGATCTGTGCACTTGGGCTCTTAACTGGTCTCAAATAGGTCGTCAGCTAGTTAAAGAGAATATTAGTAAGTAGGTTTTCTCTAGAGTTACTAGAATGTTCAATTTGTCAGGCGGGTGGGGTTACGCATTTGGTTTGGAAAAGTTGAGGACTGGAAGTTCAATATAGCTGGACAATAAAGATATACCGGCTACAGCTAACTAGATTAGTGTAGCGGGAATTAACGGTGAGAGTACTTTGAATTAATTTTTGGGAGAATCTTGAGGATAACATTGGCACTTTCACTACCGAATATAGACCACGATTCCATTACCTAAGAAGATGAAGACATTAATAGGAATAGGTTAAACCACACATGCTCTAAATCAATTGGCTAGCGACCGGTATTAAGAACATATAGGCATCGGCTAGAATATATAATGAAACGGGGAACATAGGAACAACATTGCTCAATCTGGAGATACGTCGAGATTCCTGTCGTTTGATTCATCAGATCGACACTCCGGAAGTACGCATCCTACAGTAAACGTGGCGTTTTGGAAGGATTTCCAGAACCGATTTAGCAGCAGCCTGGTCTTTGTGAGCATGAATGTCGCAGCTATATATCAGACTCTCCTTGACTCAATTGGCTGACTGTGAGAGTGATGTTAAAGAGAAAAATTGTTTCTTTTGTTTTGTATATATAGGTTTTATACCATCCCCGCTCATGATATATTTTGATATATTTTTGTAAGAAAATTGTGGAAAATAAAGAAAAAAGTATATTTGTATGTATGTGAAAGTTTTAGCATCGTGGGTATCTTACTCAGGCCCTGGTGAATATGGCACATTTTGGTATATGTTGATTTAATGGGGGATAATGGTTTCTTCTGGCGATTGAGACAATTCTTAGAGTGAATGGATCACGAGACAGATTAGTTTGGTGTGGGACAGTTAGTGTAGTCCTGCCTCTTCCCACTTCAAATTTGTGACAAAATAATACGGTAAATTGTAATATATAAACATCCCCTGGATTGGAATCAACAAAAGTAAGAGGTTTTCATGTTTAATTTACATTCGTAATAAAGAAAATATACTTACATTTATAAATTACCAAATACTATTAATAATTGTATAATAATAATTATAATTATGTTGCATTAATTCGAGAGGCCGAAAGAAACGATTTTTTTATAATTTTAAATAAAATTCAAGATAAATGTATTAGGTTGGTGCAAAATAATGACGTAATAATGTCGTTTTTGACGTATTTTTTAACGTCAAAAAACGACATTATTACGTCATTATTTTTGCACCGACCTAATATATATATTTATTGGCATAGTAAAGTAATTAGTTATGGATTTATTAAATAATAATTGACTGTGCATTTGAATTTTCCATAAAACTATACAAACAGTAACACATGTATTCATTGCAGGTCACGAAAATTCACGGAATTTCACGGAAATAATTGAAACTAACATGACTAACAAATGCTCATATAAATGTTGTCAAGAACAACGCAGACATGGCAAGGATTTTGTTATTCTACTTGCCTGCAAAATTTGGTGTCTACCATGTACAGGTTAGATGGAATGGAAGATGATATTCTGATGTTAGTTAAAAATACAGATGAAATACTTCAACTTCAAAAACGTTTCCAAAATAATTATGTCCTTAAATTCACATATGAACTCAATACTAATAATAAAATCCCCTTCCTTGACATATTGATAAAAACAAATAATAACAAATTTACTATTTCGCCATACAAAAAACCTACAAGCATAAATTCATGTACACTTAACTACAAGAGCGAATGCCCATATTACTACAAAATAGCAATTATAAAGAATCTAATACATCGTGCAGAAACTAATTCATCCACAAAACAGATTTTTTACAGTGAACTAAAGAATATAAAACAGACACTTATTAATAATAGCTTTCCAAACTGTATAGTTGATGAACAAATAAGACACTTTTTTAGAAATCTCAATACTAAGAAAATTGTACATAATACTGCTTCTACTGATCTCAAACATATTAATCTCCTATATCGTAAACAAATGCATACTAATTATAAACCAGCTGAAAATATACTAAAATATTTTGTAAATTCTGATATATCAACTGCAGATCCTAGAAAAAAAATTAAATTAATCATATACGTCACTAAATCTAGTATATCCAACTTAATACCTCGCGATGATTCTTCTCCCTCAGTTAGCGATTGGCAAAAAACCCACCATAGTTTATAAATTCAAGTGACATTTGTGAGATTGTATCTCCAACGAATTAAATAATATTTATGTTGGTCAAACCACAAAATTTCACGACACTTGACACTACATTTGAATGAAAACTCTAAGATTTTTAGGCATTTAAAACAACATGCCTGCCGGCACACACAATTCCGTAAAATACTTGTCGAAAACATAATTATACTTTGACATGAAAACAATAGACAAAAACTAAAAATTCTTGAAGCATTATACATCAAACAGTTGAAACCAAACCTAAACAACTTAAATTATGGAATCTCTACAAATATCCTTAAATGCCTATAATTGGTAACAGAAGCCATTGCTTTATACCATGACTTCCCATACTTCATACTTCTCCAATTCACTCTCGCGTGGTCATGTGTGACGTCATGAGATGCGGTGCGATTTTCGCTTCTAGCGTCATATATGCACTTGTTTATCGTTGCTTAGAAATCATCTATGTAAACAATGACAGACTATCATCACTCTCTTGTCCGTATATTGCTTAATATGTTGTAATTGACATCTTTGATAATAGCTTATGTAAGCCGAAAGCTTAGATTGTATTAAAAAAATATGGATCAATAAAGTGAATTTCTTTCTTTGTTCAACGATAATGTTATTAAACTTATCGGATGTTATGAAAAGAATTTACATAAAATAAATAGACAACATTTCTCTATTATATTTAATGAAACGTGGTATGAATGAAAAGATGCTGCTGCCTAAATACACACAATATATATATATATATATATATATATATATATATATATTTATATATATATATATATATATATATATATATATATATATATAGGGAGTGAGAGAGAGAGAGTCTGATTCGCTACCTCTTCGTCACGGAGGCCCATTGGACAGTTGATACCATATATATATATATATATATATATATATATATATATATATATATATATATATATATATATATAGATGTGTGTGTGTCTCTGTGTGTGAGATAAATCTATAAACACACTCAAGAACTATCACATAATATAAAAGATTATTTTAATTCAAATGTAAACTTAATTAAATACAGGCTATTGTTGATTTTAATCACTGTTAATTTTACACGTGTGGCTCTATTGTTAAAGTTTACGATTTCCCGCCGTCATCAGAACTGCCTGCGCTTCTGTAGAAACATGCAATTTCATTATATTCCACCCTATCATCTTATTAATGTTTAACGTTTTAGTCGTGGTTCAAAACTCTTAATCGGATGCTTCATATTTCTTTCTTCATCAAATACTTCTGTCAGACGCTACAGAGTCACAATGAATTGTACCAAATAACAGAAAGAGCATCCCTTAATTACGTTCAACCGCAGCGCCGAATAACATAGATAATGCATTCAACACGAATGGCAAATAATGATTAATTAAAATATTGATGTTCCACACTATTTCATGGTAAGGCCGAGGTATGTAATGTATATAGTAAAACCTGCAATAACAATAAATGGATAAGAGAAAACTGTTTTCTTGAAAAGCTGTTTTTGAGAGAAAGGTTTTATAAATGGCTGCCAGCAACGACATTAATGTTAAATGAAAGTTGAATATTTCCATATAAGTAAACTTACCGTATCTAATGATTATCATTAACATCACAATATATCGCTAAAGTATATGAATACATCTTTCTCTACTGCACGACAAAGAATAACTCTACTGTTTGATACCTACGACAAAGAAAATCATAAAATCGTCTTAGCAAAAACACTGGAAACCGAGAAGCTACACAGAAAATCATTTTATCAACTGTAAATCAGCAGGCAGCAAAGCCCTTTATAAACATATGTTGTACATTAAAAACAAAAATCAATATACACAGAGAATATCAAGGAAAATATGAAAAGCAATATCAGATTAAAGAATAAATACTGTAAACATTGTATGGAAGAGAAAATAGATATAAAAATCTTAAAACACCGAAAGAAATTGCTAAAGAACTTCTCTTAAAATGCAGGCACGAAAATAGATTTTACTAAGTTCCGTAAAAATCAAAAACTAAAAGCGAATACCTTTTAAAGCATCACTAAGAAAAATGCAAATATGCAATACAGAAAATGTAATATGCTTTAGACAGTATAAGGGATGAGGCAATAAGAGATATGTTTGGAGCAATACAAATCAAACAAGACACCGAACGACAGAGGATCAAGTGGTTCGGACACCTCATTTTTATACCTCTCAACCAAATAAACTTTTTAGCATACACGCTATATATATATGCATATATATATATATATATATATATATATATATATATATATATATATATATATATATATATATATATATATATATGCGCCTTATTGGCGACATGATTCACACTGTCTTGACGTGAATGAATTACATTGAATCATCAGCTGTTTCTACTGCAAGGAAAGTTGATTCACTGTGTTGTCCCAGAAGGTTTTACTCATCAAAGTCAATCTGTCAGTTCTACAAATCATCCATGCGTCAGTGCATTGAGTAGTGTTGTCATATCTAAACCTGAAAAAAATCTGCAATGTAATCGATCGTGACATGCCATAGAGACTCCAGTTATTTTCTCACATACGTCATGTGGCTTCCCACTGTCATTTTCATTAATATTTTCATGGCAACCAGTCTGGCAAGCTTTTTTTTCCTGGGGCCCCAACTATATGGATTTGTGAGTGCTACAATTGAAATAGCTGAATGTAACCGCCACTCCTACTCCAAGCTTTTCTATTCGCTCACTTCCCGAGAGAGGATATAACTTCCTCTTACTTGTTTCCCTGAAATATTCAAAATTTAAAAAAAAAAAAAAGTACTACACACAAAAAATACAATCGATAAATGACACAGCATGAGAATAAATTATTTCCTTAAATAATATGTGAAAATAATCATTATTCGCCTGATGATAGTCAGAAGACACGGAACGCGAGTAGCAAAGAATATAGAAAAATATAATATTTAAAAAATCCGCATTATAAGCAAAAACGTTTGCGGTCTCTTCCCTCTTTAAAAATACACATTCTTTTAGTAAAAACAATTAATCTAATCTTTGCTATTGTCAACTGGTGTTTTCACCTTTTTATTATGATCTTAATTCTACTTCCGTCTTTTTTTATGATTTTCGTTGATTTTATTTTTATAAAAAATATTAATGTTATCATTTATGTTGCTATTTTAATCATTGCTATTACCTACCTGAGACAGAAAACGCCTAATATGGAAATCCAACATTTGATGAGGAAATCCGTTTTTAATAAGCGTTTCTTTTACGTTGTTTAATTCTTTAAAGGAAAGCGTGCGAGAAAGTGATTTGGATTGCGCTCTCAAAGAAATTTTTAATAACACCTACTTTATATCTAAGAGGGCATTCTCTAGTGCAATTAAGATTGCAAGAGTTTTTACTAGTTGTTTGTTTTTTTATAAAGAAAAGGTTTAAAAGTATTATTACTAAAATCGACGAGAACATCCAAGAAAGAAATTTATTTTATATCACTATGTTCATAAGTAAAACTTACAGTGGAATTTTGTTGTAATATATATATATATATATATATATATATATATATATATATATATATATATATATATTGTTGAAATGTAGTGATATATATATATATATATATATATATATATATTGTTGAAATGTAGTGATATATATATATATATATATATTGTTGAAATGTAGTGATATATATATATATATATATATATATATATATATATATTGTTGAAATGTAGTGATATATATATATATATATATATATATATATATATATATATATATATATATATATATATATATATATATATATATATATGTATGTATGTATATATATATATACACACAAACACTTCCGGGCCAGAAGGCTGGTGTAGTCATTGAAAAGTGGTCTAATGTAACTTGTAATATCTAGAGTTGATATTTTTCTACGTCATAAAAAAATATAACATTGAGACATAGATAGATAGATATATACGTATATATATATATATATATATATATATATATATATATATATATATATATATATAATATCTGTCCAGACGTATTCCAGGATAAAAGTCTACTAGGGCGGCCAGCTAATCGCTACTGCAGAGCCCGCTCAATATATATATATATATATATATATATATATATATATATAGAGAGAGAGAGAGAGAGAGAGAGAGAGAGATAGATAAATAGATAGAGAGATAGATAAATATGCATATTGTTTTAGACCTGTGACTATGTCTAACTTATATTTGCATGCAGCATTCACATACCACCACGCGCCCGTGTAAACACGCTCCCGCATACACCCACACCGTGCGTATATATGCCATTTATATTTTCACAGATATAAAGACATTCGTAGAAGTTGGAAGTATATCTTAATTACCCACTTTAAATAATTCACTGTTATTACTAATTTGAACGCATCACTCACAACAGGACACCAATCACGTACCGTTTACTGAACCTCTTAAAGCAATTACCCTTGATTCTCATTTTCCCATTATTTTCAATTTCTCAAAGGCGGTATTATTATCAGAATTTTATCCCCTCTTTCCGTAATTTCATACAATATCTTTTAAAAACTTTTTCTGCGTTGTTTTCCTATCATATTCGGTTTACATATTTCCTCTTGATTTTGTTTCCTTTCCAGATCTTCACACACATTCCTTTCTTACAATTTATCGACAATCTTACTTTTTTTTACTTGCTTTGCTGACATCTACATTTTAACAATTACTTTTTATCATCCTTTATTCCTTACTTCATTGAATTTTCATATATTTCTATCGTTCGATTTGTTTATTCCGCACTCAACTTTTTTTAATTACCTGTTGTTTAACTCATCATTTTTTAATTACGTCTTGTTTAACTCTTTATTTTTTTAATTACCTCTTGTTCAACACTTCATTTTTTAATTACGTCTTGTTCAACTTTTCATTTTTTAATTGCCTCTTGTTCAACTCATCATTTTTTAATTGCCTCTTGGTCAACTCTTCATTTTTTAATTGCCTCTTGTTCAACTCATCATTTTTTAATTGCCTCTTGTTCAACTATTCATTTTTTAATTGCCTCTTGTTCAACTCATCATTTTTAATTGCCTCTTGGTCAACTTTTCATTTTTTAATTGCCTTTTTAATTACCTGTTTTTTAACTCATCATTTTTTAATTACGTCTTGTTTAACTCTTTATTTTTTTAATTACCTCTTGTTCAACACTTCATTTTTTAATTACGTCTTGTTCAACTTTTCATTTTTTAATTGCCTCTTGTTCAACTCATCATTTTTTAATTGCCTCTTGGTCAACTCTTCATTTTTTAATTGCCTCTTGTTCAACTCATCATTTTTTAATTGCCTCTTGTTCAACTATTCATTTTTTAATTGCCTCTTGTTCAACTCATCATTTTTAATTGCCTCTTGGTCAACTTTTCATTTTTTAATTGCCTCTTGTTCAACTCTTCATTTTTTAATTACCTCTTGTTCAACTCTTCATTTTTTAATTACATCTAGTTCAACCCTTCATTTTTAATTGAATCTTATTCAATTCATCATTTTTAATTACCTTTTTCTTTAAATCATCATTTTTTAATTACCTCGTTCAACCCTTCATTTTTTAATTGCCTCTTGTTCAACTCTTCAAATTATAATGGGAAAGAAGTGGGTCTATTTCCATACATCCTGGAACTGGAATTTTCCTTTCTGTTTTCGAAGCAACTATCCTATAAAAAGATAAAATCTCTGACATCAAAACTGCGAAGAAAAAAAAAGGGTAAACGACACAATATTTTGCCAAGAAATAATCGCATGTGACATATATTAAAAAGAGAATAATATATACAGGGACACAATTACCTTCATCCTGATGGCACGTGATCAATCTAAATATATTGAAATTAACAAAGTATAGATTTTATCGTTTGTCATAAAAATAGATTTAGCCAAAGCCAAATAAACTTCATTATTTATTAAATATATCCCTAACTGTGACACTATTTAGGGGCGCAAAAAGAAGGAAAAAGAAGGAAAGGAAAATGAGAAGGAAAAGAGAGAGGAAGAAAGCCGAGACTTAACTTATATGATAACGGGTAGCCACCCACGAGAAATACCATTTGAAAATGTTATTTTTATAATGGAAGACACTGGTGAGGGTTCTGTCGGCCATTGTCTTGGGGCTGGCTGGCAGGGTCCATGTTGATACATTGTTTTGTTTAGATAGATAAAAAATTAACTGTGGCTTTGTGGCAAGCAGATTGTCGGGGGTGGTGGGGTTCCCTGCGAGGAAATTTTAAAGATAAAGCCACCTACTAGAAGAGACATTTGAAAATGTTGTTTTGATAAATGAAGAATGGTGAAAATTCTTATGGCCATTGTCATAAAGCTAATTGACAAACACCAGGTGGATACAGAGTTTTAAATAGATAAAGGTTTACTTGTGTCATAATGGTAAACAATTTAATACGTCATCTGTTGACCACACACAAAGAGAGTCATCTCTAGGTTGGGTCTTTGTCGATGGGAGGTGTCATTGTAAGAAAACACATCTGGGCTGTGTTGGAATTTGAATATGACAGCGAAACAATATTTCGTTGGCGCCGAAGAATGAGTGTGTCTGGTTGACTAGCCTCTTGGTGCTGGCGAAAATCTGATTGAAGAATTCCATATGCCGTGACGTTAGGATAAGAATTGAGATTATCACTCTACGGGTCGTATTGTACTCTTGGTGGCCAGAGAAGAAGAGAGAAACAAAAGAAAGAAAAGGAAAAGCAAAAGATAATTTTTTTCTTTGAACAAAATATGTTTTTTTTAAGAACAAGGCTAGTCTAGTCACGCCCACACTGTTGATCGACCATTGGTTGAATGCTAACCAGCCAGGCGGAGGTGATCATGTGACGCAAGGAGGCAGCCCATTGAGAGGTAGATATGAGAAGTCCCTGTGAGGAAGTGGAGAGGTGTCCATATGAAAATAAGAGAAGGTGGGAGTAAGAGAAGACTTCTAAAAATGGAAATAATGAATTTTTCCTGACCGAAAACAAAAGAAGGGGTTTATGGATTTAGACTTATCAAGGAACCTCAAACCCCGACGTGCCCACCCCCGGTTTTGAATCGGCGTCCAGATAAGCAAATTCGCAGCGAGCAAAAATCAGTTTAGTTGAGTTAGTTTTAGTTTTAGTTTTGAGTTCGAGAGAGAGTTCCAGTTGAGAGCTCTGAAGACCCACCACAAAGAGCTGACCAAGATTCGCGCAACTTCCGAACTCATCTTCAAACCAAGAACAATTTTTTTTTGAAGAACGACTTAGACTCACACCACCAAAATAAATGTTAAGACTCGCCTAAAAACCACGTGTCACAATCCATATAGCGGGTCGGGAGATAGACGCAGTCCTATGTATCCAGCAACCAGATATAAAGTATTGTTATCCTTTTTTTGATACCATTTTCGACTTATTATTTTATTTTATTTTGCCCGTATTTGTGCGATATCTCCCTCATTCGAACTCAAGCTTGCAGTACGGCCCCAACGCTGATTGATTTCGTCTGCCTAAGATCAATTCACAGCGTGGGTAGGCAGACTGGAGATCAAAGTAGTTACTTCAGTAACCAGACGTTGGAAGCGAGTTGGGAACGACGAGGCTGACATCGAATCTAACCAGATTCCCATCCGAATCACTTAAAGGTTAGATCATCACAATTGGCGCCGCGACCAGGATAAGACCCGGGATCGGCTGACGTCACAATTTGACGTAACAGTTGGATGCCACATAACTATTCACACCTGATTTTTTCAGGATGATTTCTATCAAAATAGATGAAGTGATTCAATTCAGTGTACACTGAACTAAAATCATGCCTATACTTTAGCACTTAAATCACTATAAGCAGACCACTGATGTCTGAACAATTTGATCGGCATATACATTGAAAACGTATAAGAATATATACTAATGAAATCGTTGACATGGAAACACACATCATTGATTTAGAAAAATTTAAAAGATGTTAAGTAACTTGTCGCTACTTTAGAACTTAATAAACAACTTGCAAAATCACAAATATGATAGCATTGTGTAATTTGGTATTAAACAATTATAACAATTCTTGATGATAGACACTGTTAGATTATTTTTCTGTTGTTTTTTCCTTATCTTTGACGATTAAGCGAATGAAATGTGCGACGAGTGTAAGGGGAAAGCGAAATTTACAAGACGAGTTTAATTTCCGGGATCTATCGTTATTTTTCCTTTCGCACAAATACACTTGTGTAGTCTATTAATCCATCAATTGTTGTAAGAGCGCTATGTGTTTAAACAAATATGGATGACTGTCTTCTCCTGCTCTAAATGCAAGCCAATATAACAGAAAGTACTCAATCCACAATCGTGAGAGATATAGGAAACCACTACACATGTTCTTATCAAGAAATCACAACTCAGAGATATTCAAAATAAAATGATCTGATCTTTAAGAACCACAGTGAAATCCATCCTGAGAGTAAAGAATATAAACAAAATCTATCCATATTATATCATGTCTTTGAAATTAACTTTTTATACTTCTATTCTCTTTCGTTCAAGTAGATTTTTGTTTAAAATCAAACTGAAATAAACTTATTTATAATCTATCTCCTTAGCTATTCACACCTGATAATTCTCACGATAAATTCTATCAATATGGATGAATTGCCTACACAATTCAATAGAGAGACATATTGAACTAAATTCCTCCTTTAGACTTTAGCACTTAAATGATTATAAGCAGACCACTGATTTCGGTCAATTTGTATAGCGTTTACAATGCATTAGTTAAGATCGACCTACACTTCCTACTTAAAAGTTCTTCGTTGTTCATAATGAGGTTTCCAACATTACATTTGCATTGCTGAACAAATTATAGTTCAGTTATTCAAAGAGACGTGTCTGAATAGCTTATGTAGACTCATTTCATTATTTAGAACTGCAGGCTTGCTTTCCACTATCGTAAAACCAATATAACTTTGGGAATTCATTGTTTCCGATTATTTGTAAGTTAGTATATTTTATATGCAATTGGATTTTGAATCTACATTAGATAAATTGCTTGAATATTTAATGAGCGATGAATGTGAACAAGTAGAAATATAATTTTAAATGCAAGTTTTAGAATTGACGAAAGAAAATTGGATACCGAAATCATAAACCTATTGAAGATTAACGCCAAACAAAGTAAACGAAAGGAGAAAAGTTATCTAGAAGGAATAAAGAGGAGGTGAAGGGTCGTTTAATATCAGATTTCCTACGGATGTGATTTGATACTTCTGCTATATTTTTTTAGAGATTCTTTATAAGATCCAAAGAAGAATCTGCAATGTCATTGATCCTGACCTAGCATCTCGACTTCAGTCATTTCTCTATTCTATGACGTCGATTCGCTGTGCCATTTTGGTAAATATATTCATGGTAATTGCTCTGATTAACTTTCCTCCACAGTACCTGTACTTTATGGATTTAAGGGCAGAACTGGATTGGCGGTAATGTATCATAATTTTACAGTTGAACCGTTAGTTCTATGCCAACAGTTTCTTCTATCGAATTTCTCGCTTGTGGAAACCTCACTCAGCTTCTTGAATTCTAGCCATCTTTGATGTTTAAAATATAATTGCAATATCAACCGTCATCTTCTGTCAACTTAATCCTTTTTTATATTACTGTTTCTTCTGATTAATAATATACTTGACTAATATTCTCTAACAGTAAGTGACCGATGCATATTAGTGGCTTTATTTCCATGATTGGTATGGGAATGAAAATATGACACAGACAGCTGGGGAATCTCTTGAAAGACTAAGAATATAAACTCAGCAGTCTTTTTAAAAGAGGAATTCTGAGACTGGCCTAAAGAGATCATATTAAAAAAGAGTCCATTTTAAATAAAATAGTAATGAAACGGATGCTTTAAATTGTCTGTATAATATGATAAAGTATGCTTCACCATGAACACTTATACAAAAACGCAGGCACACATACACACACACGCATATATATATACATATATATATATATAAATATATATATATATATATATATATATATATATATATATATATATATGTATATATATATATATATATAAATATACAAATATATATATATATATATATATATATATATATATATATGTATATATATATATATATATATATATAAATATACAAATATATATATATATATATATATATATATATATATATATATATATATATATATATATATATATATATATATATATATAATGTAATGAAAAACAAACCACTTTAAGGTACCATTACATATTAGCTCTGTCCTCACATTGAGGTCTCAGGATTTCATCCTCTTTGGATTTACCAATTCGGTTTACCAAGTTCCTTATAACTTAATTAATTATATATATATATATATATATATATATATATATATATATATATATATATATATATATATATATATATATTTTCAGAGATTAACTTCTTTATATTTTCAGTACAATATCGTCGTTGCTCACAGATTTAGCCCATAGTATTCTCTTCATTCTTCTGTAGAAACTTGTTATGCTGCCTCAAGACTTTTCTTCATATCTGAGCTTATGCATGTTAATCAAAAGAGCGTAATCGTACTATATATATATATATATATATATATATATATATATATATATATATATATATGTGTGTGTGTGTGTGTGTGTGAGTGTGTGTGAGTGTGTGTGTTTGCATATATATCCATATTATAGTAAATGCTATTATACTATACCCACAGTTATTGAGAGGCGGTATCACGTTGAAACATGACACAGACTGTAACCGCTTTTGTTGAATTCAGTGTACACATTTACACACACACACACGACACACACACACACACACACACACACACACACACACATATATATATATATATATATATATATATATATATATATATATATATATATATATATATATATATAAGATATCGCTCGTGTAGTGCTGGTGTTAATAAACACAGTGCTCGATGTAATACAAGAGATTTATTAAATATATATATATAAAAAATGCCACCAGGCGACGAGCTATTATTGGCCTTCGTGAAAGAAGCCTTCTCGGTGATGAACAAAATTGAATACGCTAAAACCACAACAGATCTACAGCACAAAGGGGATAACTGACTTTTCTATTATCAAAAAAATGATAAAATAATTATGGAAGCATATAAGATGTGTAAACATTACAAAATCGATACGGATATTTGGCATAAACCATTAACAAGGAAGGTAATAAGTTTTATAAAACGGCCCCGACGTCTGGAATAATAGCATCAACAATTAAGCTAAGAAAAAAAGTACTGAATTAAAAATTGATTATAGGATCACCAAATTCCTTAAAGAACAAGCATTCATCAAAACATTGTTGAGAGAGCGTCTAAATATATCAAAAATACTCTTGAAACAGAAGAAACCATAGAATAGTTTTTTTTTTCTAATATAAAAGGGAAGAATGAATGTCTATTAATCCAGTTTGAAATTTGATTCTTTGACTCGTTCATCACCGAGAATCTTTTAATGTACGCTATAAATCTTTAAAGAAAAATAACTGTCCGGTTAGCGATCACGAAATAAATACCATTAAGCATGGTACAGACCCTATCTTACTCCATAATGATTATCTATGGAGCAAAAGAATTAACCCGGTATTTAAAATTGCTATGGGATCATTTGATTCAGCAGAAGTATATGAAATTTTAGAATCATGTTACTGTGGCAACTATGATTTATTTTCGACATCACAGACACCGGATTCTATAAGGACGACGGTGTAATTCTCCACCGTAAAACAAGTCCATAAATAAAGAGTGGTTGAGAAAGGAACTGATTAAAAAAATTAAATATCACGAAATAAAAAATTACCACTCTCAACAAGCTAAAGACATCAATTTTCGCGATGTGATATTAAACTTGAATAATGGTTCTTTCAAACAATGTACCAAAGATCTATATAACCATAGATACGTCAGTAAAGAATCAAACAGCCACCACAAAATTCTAGATAATTTACATACATCAGTCCATGTTAGATTATCCAACAACTCCAGCCATAAGGAAATATAGGATAAGTTTAAATATATTAAGGGTTTAGAACTAAGTAACCATAAAGTAAATTTAGTGTATTTAGTAAAAAAACAAATAATGTAAAAATAAACAGAAAAACCGTAAGAGTAAAATTTTATGGTTCAATCCACAATTTAATCGCAATGCCCAAAATAATATCGGAAGCATTTTTCTAAATTTAATTTATAAGGACATTAACAATTCACCAACACTAAAAAGAATGTTTTTTGTTTGTTTGTTTTTAATTAAAAAAAAAAATGTCATGGCCAGCTATAGATGCGTTGATAACATAGATGACTATATATACCAACGTATCAACAATATATTAAACAAATATATTACCAACAAAGTTAACGCTATATTTTTTAAAGAAATGCAACTGGTGAAAAATATATGAACCTTAAAGGGTCAATGTATGACTGACAATACTGTATACCGAGATAGTATACATTCCTGTAATGATGTTAAATTTGATTCTCGTCCCACTAAAAATCCTTGGAAATTTCGTTTCTATCATCTTCGAACGAATTTAAGCAATATAAATTTCAAAAACAGTACTGCACTATTTTCACTAAATATTGCACTAAATATGTCTGGCAATTAAAAACTATAGCAATAATAAACCTTTTATCAACTGGGATATTAGAGCAAGAGTCAAATCTTATAACGTGAAAGGAAATTGATGTAAATTAGGTCTCTTTGAAGAATTTGTTTTCTTAAAACACTTAAATAGCCCTAAACTTTTTAACAAGGGAAACAAACTTACAGGCATATCTCACCATCTTACAGTTTAAATTAGTTGATATATCCATGAATTCTATAGGAATTTTCTGGTAATACACACCTTGATAAACAGAGGTATAAAAATGAATATCTGCATAACTACATTGATCCAGGTTAACTATTATGTAAATTACGTTTTTTTTTTGTTTTTGTTGTTTATTTTAATACAAGCAATCGCCTTTTATGCTTAATGCAACAATATTTAAAAATATACTATTGACAATTCTAAAATATTTTTCCATATATATATATATATATATATATATATATATATATATATATATGTATGTATATATATATATACAAATCAAGTTTCTATTAAATGCCAAATATCATTTTTAAAATTACAATACCTTTAATCTCAGTATAATATAAATTGCGCTACCATTAGGATAACGAGATAATTTAGATTACGTATCGGCCAGTCTATTATCAGTACCTCAAGGCTGTTTTATGCATGATGAGAATTCGGTGGTCTTGCGCTATATTGAGTTTAGTTAGTTTCCTCTAACGAGGCCCGCTGCTGGCCCAGGGGTATGAATGCGCGCGCGCACACACATACACACACACACACACATACATAACGACACACGCACATACACACACATGCATGCATCCACACAGACACAAACACCCACCCACACACACACACACATATATATATATATATATATATATATATATATATATATATATATATACACTCGCACACATGCGCGAACCGACACACACACAGAGACACACAAAAGGGAAAAAATACACACACAGACATATATATATATATATATATATATATATATATATATATATATATATATATATATATATATATATGTATATATATGCACACACACACACACAGACGACGCACAGACAGAGGTGCAAACTCTCACACACACATCTGCTGAGAAACGTAATAAAAGAGCATAGAATATATATGAATAAACTGTGATATTTTAAGGTAAGCTGACACTTACTAAATCGTAACACTCCGGGAAATTGTAAAACATGTTGGCCTCAACCTAGCAGCTCCTACAGAAAAAACGTCTCTTTCCATATTTTGCCGTGCCTTTTCACATTTTCGCGTATAGGAAACAATATACCGGTTCGGTTTAACATATTCAAAAATCCAAAGTCATTAATCTTACGCTTTGACAATCTCATTAGCTAAAATTTTATGATTTTTTATTTTTTTTATTTTTGCAGTTGATCATTGTGAGCAAAAAAGCTGCTATGAGAATACAACTTTAGTTGGAAATCTATAATTAGATAAATATTAATACATCAATAGAAGGTTAAATCACTGATCAGAGATACCGAGTCATGAATCTTTCGTTGAACCCCTGCATTGATATAAATGTTTAGAAATAAGAATTTCAAACAGGCTGAAACTTTCCACCAGTAATGTTTCCTCTATCGATTATTTAAGCTATATAGAAATTTAAAATTCATTGAAACTGAAACGCTTATGTGTATTTTCAATGAATTGAATCAAAGACTAACGCATACTGCCGGATATTTTAAAAGATAAATCTAACCTGATAAAGTAAATTGAAATTTGAATGACTCCAATTTGTGTCTTTTATCAAGATAGCATTTTCGTCGGATAAACCTTCCCCTTTGGTACCTAGAAGTTATAAATTTTGGAGGAGATTGGTAGACATATCTCACCGCCTTACTGTTGAAATTAGTTGATGTATCTATTAATTCTATATGTACTTTCTCGCACTTCTCGCCTTCATAACATATTTAGATTCTTGCTTTCCTGGGAATTTTCTTCAAAAGTTTATGTGCAAACTCAATTATCATCTCCTCGCTCTTTGTATTCCGTTCTTTTAATTACTTTTTTCAGCAATAACGTTTTCTCAGTTTCCATTATCTCAATAAAACTTGGCACCTAAGTGGGTTTAACACATTCTTTTATGTGTCGCGTCCAGTCAGGACTTAGGCAATAATATGTTTTGTCCCTTTGCTACTTCTCTCAGAGCATTTCCTCTCATTCATATTCTTAAGCTCGCGTTCTTTTTACTTGTCTATTTTTCCTTGTATTCACCCTGGGTGTGTCAGATTCGCCAAACTGTCTTTCCTCGTTAATTCTCCCAGAAATTTCAACTGCCTCTTCTTGATGTTAAGAATATGCTTCCGCTTTGTTTGCGTCCTCTCCAAAACCTCCTTCGTTGCTCACATCCTACTGTAGAACCACACCTCCGTTGCCACGAATCTCTTCTTAATCTTTGAGAAGACCGTGCAACATTCTTTGGCGTAAAAGAAGGACAGATATCACGTAGGACTTCAGTACTCTTTTCTTTGTTAGCAACGAAATCCTCCTGTTTCGTAATACTCTGCCTAGCTTTAGGAATGCGTCTTTAGCCATCCCAATACGACTTCGGATTTCCCGACACATTACCGTCCGGTGTCAAAACACTTCTCAGATATTTAAACTTGATTTTAGTGTCCCCGACCTTTAAATAGCATTTCGGGCTCATACTTTTACTAATGATCATCCATTGCGTCTTCTTGTAGTTTCTGTTTAATCCCTTCTTCTCGCTCTCTTTCACTGTATTCTATAGGATGTTTTGTAATTTCTTTTTCAGGGACTGCTCTAAGCACTGCGTCATTGTGGCCACCAAAGATGAATCCCAGTAGGATTTCTAATTCTCCCACTATAATCCGGTGAGAATCTACATCCTTGCTTTACACCTTTGCTGAACTCATACTCTAACCGTCTGCAGTTCGTTTGATGCCATTATATGATATTGATTATTTTAATGTCTTTCCCAAATATATCAAGTTTAGGCGCCATTAAAACACATTTCTCAACTCAAATTTTATATTTTCTGGTAGAAAGTTGTGATTTAATTTTTATAATTTTCTTACACAGTGTTTCATCTGTAATATTGTTATAAGGTTATTGATAAGGAAGGGTATTATTTGTAAAAATAAACAATTAATATGTGACATAAACGAGAATTGTCTCACTTAGGCTACAGATTTAGAGTTTATATCTATATACACATACGCACACGCATACTGAGACACAAATACCCATGCAGTTGACAGTAAATTTATATTTCAAAAAGTTATACAACTGTTTTATTTATACATATATGAACACAATATATCGTCACATCCGGGGAATAAATTATTTAATATTTATAAAATTTATAAAATATATATAATATTCCTGTAATATGACTGTAATAAATCCAAATGTCTACATCTCTGAATTATCAAATGAACTTCAGTTTAGCGTAATGAACAAGTTTTCATTACACAAGTTTACCGTAATGTTTTCCATGGAGAAATATCGTGAAACAATATCCGTAGCACGTACGGCCATCAGCGTAAATTTCTTTAAGATTGGAATAAAGATTTTCCGTGAATGGAAAAGATGTGTTTTCTGTTGTGCCAAAAAGTTTCAGTAATTACGTCATATCTTCATTAAGAAACATTGCTTAATGAACATGTTTGTGGGACAAGGAAGACATTTTTGCCGAAAATGTGAAATCACAAAGCGCGAAGAAAATCGATAAGTATATTATAAACGCATTTTTATGGAGTTTTGACATTCAGTTTGAATTATTTAAAGAGTGAAGGAAACGAAAGGAAGCAAAATGGTTTCGCAAAATGGTTTCGCAAAATGGTTTCGCAATTGTTAATTTCCGGGAGGTTTTAGTAGAAATCAAAAGATTAATTTGTTTAAATGCGTCTGAGATTTCAACAAAGATTACAGTAATAATTCTAAATTTTCAATGGTCCCGCCAGTTATCCTTTCAGAAGAATATTTTACTTCCTCATATGACACTTATTGCCAGAAACAAAGGTTTATTGCTGGCAAGTCGTTGAGAATGAGATAAACCTGATATATATTGGCAGACAACTTGTCCGAAACCCAACTTATAACATATGCAGCGAAGATTTAAAAGTATTAGAGTCAGTGTTTTATAATTTCCAAGTATGGAGATTTGTAGTTTCCTGGTATCATGATGTAGTATTTTAAGACAGTTCTAGTTGAACTAATCCTCTTCCACGTTCGGATCTGAACACTCAATGATCAGCCTTGGGATGATGCATGTGATAAACTTTCTCGTTCTGGCGTATATTCGGTTGATGTCAGCTATAGTTTTGTTAGGTGTTGAAATTGTTTTCCACAACGTACACAAATATGATGTATATAACTGATATTCTGTTTTTATTTTTATTTTTTTTAAATAAAAATTATCCTTCCTATTGACATTGACGTCTGTGTA
Source organism: Acanthosepion lycidas (assembly GCA_963932145.1). Classification (NCBI taxonomy): domain Eukaryota; kingdom Metazoa; phylum Mollusca; class Cephalopoda; order Sepiida; family Sepiidae; genus Acanthosepion; species Acanthosepion lycidas. The sequence goes on from OZ010579.1 coordinate 43,375,086, forward strand.
GACTGTAATATATGATTGAAGATTTTCAAAATTTAATAAATTACACGGACCTTGAAATCAAAATCCGAAAAATGTGACACATAAAGACATCAACAATTCCAGTTGTAATTTGAACCCAGGAAAATGGTCTGATAGACCCACTGAAAGGATTACTGGTAGCCCACGGCTGAAAGACAAAGAAATATTGAATAGACAAGTGCGGCCCACTTTTTAGGAAGGGCTTTATCTATGTAAAATATGTGAGATCTTAGGTATTTTTATATTTTTTCTTCAAAAAATACTCAGTGGAAAATTTCATGATGCCCTCTCTGATATTAGGTTTCTGAGGTTTTATATGAATATACCAAAAATCAAAAGAAATACTCCAACTAGTACTACTACTACTACTACTATAAATTATAATAATAATAATGTGATCGGAACTCGAATTAAAAAAAGCAAGATTCGTTATAACTGCATGACACCAGTGTTTAATTATCCGCAAACAAATGTTATTAAAATGCAAAATGTTGATCTTGATGATTTACTAACTCGCTGTTTGTATGTAAGTGTCGGCCCCGGAAGAATACAAAACCGGCCATAATTGAATCGGCCAGTATATTGGCTAATCAGCAGGCAATACAAGATTAAACTTAAGATATGTTTTAAAGATATCATTCTAAATTTTTAACTGAGGAGGGGAAGTGACTATTTCATGAGACTCTCCTGTGAAAAAAGACAGAACAATGGAAGCAACATATCATATATAATGGTTAAGGATTACCAAAACAGTCTGTCCACCGTTCGAATTCAATGTATCATGCGATTTCAATATATATTTCAAAGAATTAAGGAATTTGATTACATTCAAAACCTGCAAATAGAAATTGAAAAGGAATGTGGCATCCTAGAGCAGTTTATATCCTTATAATCGTAGGGTGACATGTAATGATTGCGCATCGAACTTAGACATTTGTAATTATGATACGGGGAAAACCTTTTTTTAAAAGAATTTAAAGAATTTTAATGACTGGCACATATTATGGGGAGCATTGTCGATATAGATATTGGCCAAATACGGCTGATGAATATGTGTATATGTTCATTTTGCTAAATGTTTGAAGAACGAGCGAAACCAATATGTTGCCCCAAGACATCTACCTCTTTTCGTAAACCCCAAGAGGCGCTAATTAATGATGAACAGGTTAAGCATCTCTCATCACGAGGCCTTTTCCTGAGAAATACAATATTGATTTCCTTCCTCTAGGTCAAAGGTTGTGGTGCTGACTATAATTGCGGAAAAAGTCTGTCATTCTCCGTCTGTGCTGTAGTACTGGACATCTCGAAAGATTTTTACAGTGTTTGGCATAAAGGTCTTCTTCCACAAAATTACAGTGTTTCAACTGATCTAGTATTTCTTATGAAATTGTGAAATTTATACTGAATGACTATTCATCCAGTTCATTTCATGCTAAATCATGTGTGACCAAAGGATTCACCCTTAGTCCTAATTCATTTTTAATTTTCATCTCTCAATTTGATATCTATATAGATGACATAACCATTCTCAAAATATCAGTTCGATAAGGTCAAAATAGCAGCCGATATTTTAAACGATCTTTAGTCAATCGTTAACTTGGGCAAAGACTGACTTGTTAATTTTAACGTCTCAAAAACTAAACTGCTCTCAGTTAATCATCCGAGAGACACTCCCATGACTCTCCTCTCCATGGCTGATGCTAACCTTCAGGAAAGTGACTCGTTACACCTACGCGTGGAAAGAATATATTAAATCTATTGCTAGGTTAGCAGCTAAGAGGTTTGTTTAATTGTTCTCTCCAGAATCTATACTATATATCTATGTCTACTGTTTGTCCGTGCTTAGAATATTGCTGCCACATATAGTCCTGGGTTCCTACTAATTATCTAGGTTTCCCACGTATCAACAATATTATTCCTCCTGATCTGGCAACTCCGTTTCAGAAACTTTCCTAGAATCATTAGGATGCCCTCGTTTTAGTTTTCAATAAATAATTGTAAACGTAATTATTCAGTGTTAACTCAGTACTAGGCTGAAGTCGCGATCTCATCAATTTACAGGAGTTGAATAGATGTAAATCCTCTGCTAACAGTTTCCATTCTCGTATATCTCACTTGTGCAACTCCATTCCGCGTCCATACTTTCCAGCCAAATTTCATCTTCAAAACTTAAATGCAATATCAGTCAATATCGAATGTCATCCTGGTTACTCTTTTTGTCCTCGCTCATTAGTAATTTTTCTGCATCTAATTCTGCCCCACCCACTATCCGCTTGTGTTGTTACTACCTTGGTTGGGGTGAAATAGACAAAAAAAGTCTGGTTAGTGCTCGGCAAGTAATATATAAAAAAATGAAGGGTATTTTATTTAGTTTATTATTATTATTATTATTATTATTATTATTATTATTATTATTATTATAAGAAGAAGAAGAAGAAGAAGAAGAAGAAGAAGTAGAAATATCAACCGCGATATAATGACCTGAGTTTTCAATATTATTCTGATTATTTTAATTATATTGATTATTGCTGTGCTTTAGATTATCCTCGTCTGATTTCAAAATCTAATAATTTGCATTTTTTTCGGTACTATTTCAAGTACATAAGTTGTAATGTGTACATACTTTTCTAAATTCGGTATTTTCCAATCTAAATTATATTCACATACTCTATCCATTTTTTCACGTTTATCTAGTTTCCTTCTTTGTTATTCTATAGACAATGGTTGATAAATTTATTTTAAACTGTTTGCAGTTCCCTTCGGTTTCTTTTAAAAACTTAACCTTCGTTTACAAAAGATTCTATTTTTTTTTAGTTGTATCTTTCTTCTACATTTCTTTAATAATATTTTCTTATGTAAATAATCTTTGGCATCCGCTTGAAATTTGGACTCCCACAATTATGCACTTCTGAGGAGAACATTCTCATTGTCTCGTCACCTTCCTCAGAGAAAACTCTCTCATTTCCAGATGTTTTTTCAGGCTTTTCATTCTCTATCAATTTAATTTGGTGTTCTATGGAATAAGGCCCCATTCATTTTGAATGGGGCTTTTATCTGAATTAACCGTGGGAATTGCTTTGTATTTTAGGACATAATATAATTTGTGAATATAAATCAATAATAAAATACATTCCTGCCATTTGCATAACTCACAGTATATTACTTTTGATATTCAACACTTTTTTTTCTCCTAGATATATTTATTATATTCATTTTCATTTTCTAGTATTAGCTCTTTCATTTCTGTTTACGCAAAATCTAGTATTACTACTAGGTGTTTACTTTCCTTGTAATAATTTATTTTATGCAATCTTATCGGACAATCTTTAACTGTGATTTAGTTTCATAGATGTGGTTCTGCAGAAGATTGCCGGCATTACCAAGGTTGGAGCATCTATGTAACGAATACATCTAATGAAAAAGATAATAAAAAAGACAATAATTGTAGCAGCAGAAAGAGAATTCTTCGATATAATGCCAAAAAGCTCGTGAAATATGACACAAAATGTAAAAAAGGACGGGAAAAACGAGAGTAACAGATCTTACGAACATATGCAAACTCGTGGTACATCAGGGAAAGTGTGCCCTAAAAAAAAAAAAAAAAAGAAGAGAAATATTGCCATGAATTACAAGGGAAATAAATTTGCTGAACCCTAGGATCGGCTCTATCTGAAAGAGTACTGCACGTAGAGGAATAAATTTTAATGTACTCCTCGCAGCCATATCATTTCTTTTGTATTGCTTTGACCATTTTTCTTTCTCCATCTCACACATTTGGATTCATCATCTACTCTATTTTATTACTAAAGACAATATTACTATTACAAAATGAGAACAAATTCTGTCTACATTAAATTCACTGGAAAACTTCAAAAGCCCGTGTGTGATTAAAGATTTTAATGGCATATGAATATTGAAATCTAGAGATAAAATTTCAGTAACAAATAAGTGACGAATATTTGAGTATTGCGCGTAATTCTATCTGTTTCAATCGATTTCTTTATAATAAATCCACAAACCATGAAAAAAATTATTGATATCTATGTATTCATCAGACAGGCAGATAAATGATTATTAATTTTTGCAAGCCCCATATACAAATGCATTTAGCATTATAAGCAAAGGTTAAAAATAAAACTTATATTAAACAAAAATAATAAAAGAAAACTCAATTATAATGTCGTACGTGCGTATAGAAAAATTATTAGTGAAGTGAGCGTAGTTGCAACGTGCATGGCCAGTTGAATTTCCTTGGAATAAATTTTTTCGGAAATATATGAATTTATTTACTCTCAGTGGTAGTTAGGGATTAAATAGTATAGTGCAATGTGACGTTTACCTCAGGAGGGAGCCAGAATTTGATAAAAAGAAGACTGCTCAGAATGTTTAGACATGGAAATGAGAAACTACCCGAATATCTTTCGTAGTCGTTCAGAAAGAAAGAAGAAAAAATATTCTGTTGGGTCGTATAATCATCTACGTTTCAAAGAGACAAGTCTTAAAGAAAAGTTTCGCTTTAATTTTCGACCGGAAATTATGAATATAAGTCATTGAATAATTACATCTATCGAGAATTGAATGATACAATTTTTTATGAAGAAACAGTAAAATAAAAAGGTAATACAAGATTTAGTCGAACTACTGTTTTTCATTTTCCTTGAAAACTTTTGATCTGTGATCTATGGTTTGACATGACGACGGATATGCTCTGCACGGTCTACTTGCCGATGGCATGCCAAGGTACCTCACCAAGTTCCATCCTATATACTGGCATCCTGGGATTTGTTTTGTGATATGTGGAGAAGAAACCCAAAGACCAGATCTACTCATGAGAATGTTGATGATGGAAATGATGACGGAGATGCGACGACAAGGTTGATGTCCTTGGCACTGATTATGATGATGATGGCACCGATTATTATGATGAAGATAATGCTGATGATGATGAATTATCGATTGTTTGTTATAAAATTATAAATAAAATGCATATCATTAATTTTCCCATTTGCAGTTTAATAAATCTACGTGACATGATAACCTGTAAGAGATGTCGTCACGTAATTCATGAACACGATCACCATATTGCTTCTTGTATTTTTCTTTTAATTGTCTAAATAAGGATGTGCCAGTATGAATGCATATTCTAGATGTTTATGTATTTGAACAGCAGTAATAGTGGTTAGTCTTAGATTTTATTTAAAGTCCAGATCTGTGAAAGTTTAGCAATCTGTTCTACTTTACTGTCTTTCACAATCGATGTAGCCTATTTAGAATGACGTTATTTCTTTTAGTTGAGTAATGATCTTTCCTTTTATGCACCATGCTAGTTCAGGACGTAGGCGATCATGGCTCTCCACCTCCCTCTATCCCTTGCAGGACTCAACAAGGTCCTTCCCTATGCTTCCTTCCCAGACAAAGTTCTGTTATCCACTTGCATAAGCCCGCCAGGTATGTCACGCGTTGTTTTCCCTTGTCTCTCTTTCCCACTATTCCACCCGTGAGTATCAGATTCTCCAGGCCCTCCTTCCTCATTATGTGTCCCAGAAACATCAGCTGCCTTTTCTTGATGTTAAGTAACAGCCTCCTCCTTGTTTGCATCACAGGCTCAGTCTATGATATCCTTAGCATCCTTCTGTAGAACCACATGTTCGTCGCCTCGAGTCACTTCTTCATCTTTGAGGATATCATCCAAAATTCGCTGCTGAAAAGGACAGATATCACGTAACAGTTCAGAAATCTTTTCTTTGTTACCAAAGTAATTCTCAGTCTCGTAATAATCTGTCCAGGTTTTTGAATGTATCCTTGGCCATCTCAATACGTCTACGGATCTCAGTGTCGCTTTTAGCGTCTAGTGTCAAAACGCCTCCAAGATATTTAAACTTCCGCGTCTGCTTGATTCTAGTTTTCCCGACCTGCAAATCGCATTTCGGACTCAAACATGGAGAAATATTTTTGGTCGTATACTGGTTATTCTTCAGTAATAATAAAATCTCATGTGACTGCAAATTAATTGTCAGCGTTTCCAAAGCAGGGAAATATTGATAAAATTTTCAATGAAATTACAAATAAACAAAATACAGTGCTCCCTCGGTGAACATCTTTGAATATTTAGTTGGTCTCCGAATCAATTCAGATGTCATTTTGAACTTATATATACAATCTCTTGATATAGATGATGGAATAATGATCAGTACATTCTGTCGCACAAGGCTGTACTGGACTCTTTCTACTAACGTCCTTTAATAATTAAATAAATCAGATTGAATTATAAATGATGCACTTTTGGACGTACCATGGCTACAGCTGACCAATCCACAATTTCCAATTTTAAAATTAAAAAAAAAATGTTTACGGCGTCCTGTGGACGAATATATCTATTCGTCAAACTGCAACATCTGTTCCACAGTTGAAATATCGCAAGCCTATCTATCGTTCTTCTCAAGGTAAATTAGCTGCATTCTTCAGTTCTTTTCATGCTTTGTAACCTCTTTAGGTGTGTATTTCCTGTTCTGTTCTGTCCTGTTAAATTTGGAAATTGAGGATTGATCAGATGTAGCCATAGCACGGCCAGTCAATCTGATTTATTTAATTACTAAAGTACGATAGTAGAAATAATCCAGTACATCATTGTGCGACAGAATGTACTGATCATTATTCCAGCATTTATATCAATAGATTGTATATATGAGTTCAAAATGACATCTGGATTGATCCGGAGGCCAACTAAATATTCTAAGATGTTCACCGAGAGAGCACTGTATTTTGTTAGTTGTAAAATTCAACTCTATACTTCTAACGTCAACGCCTGATTTCTGTAATTTTATTGACTAATTATTTATTTATCGCCCTCCTCTCAGCTTTTATTTAAATAACCATTACCTTATGGAACAGACTAACCGTAAATTTTAGCCAGACAATTTCATAATTAAACTCTTAAATTCAGGGTCCAAAAAAATCCTAAACTTCACCTCTTACTACATCCTCATTCTTTCATATCGGAAACCTCAGTCCTTATAACCATTTTAACTGCAATCTTCTGAAGTGATTTATTTTTGAGTCATGTATGCGATATAAAACATCGCACTGATATCGAAAGAATTATGTATTCAAGATGCAGAAACTATATAAATATCTATTGCGTGGAATCATAGGAATTTCAGGTTTTGGGAATTATAATGACTAATATATAATTGCAACTAAAAGTTCCTCAAATATGTCATAAAACTTGATAACGAATGAGTTACCGAGAAAAAACGCATCAGATTGACAAGGATAAATCTCCACAAGACAACCACAAGCCTGAACGCCAACGAAGATATGTAACGTGGTAGTACCATTCGAGCGTTATTAATTTAGATTTAATGGCGACTTAACACACATTTCTAAGTCCGGGAGCTGCAACGGGTCCATAATAGCTTTGTAAAAATCGCATAGCACTCTTCCCAAGGACAATGATGGTCTCCTCCATGACAATGCAAAACTGCATAGAGCCAGTATAACAGAAGAATAAATTTGGGAACTCGCTTGGAATTTTTTCCTAACACACCAGCAGAACTTGTAATCAACAGATTATTCCTACCATATTCACGGAAATTACATCAAAAGATTATTAATTTTTTCAATGTCTGCAAAATGCAATGAACGGAAAATAGCTTTCTCTAATGAAAACGAAATTCAGGTGTGTTCCAATGTTTTTTCACATAAATCTGCTAAATATTATTCCAATATTGTTGCTGTAACCTTGAAATGGTTACTGAATGAAGAATAACGAAATCGGAGGTTGGAAATGAAACCGTAATCTTTATAAAATCAACAAAAATACTCGCCTGCGGCCTGAAGTAGGTAAACCACTGATAGTGGTAGACTACTTAGCATATTACCTCCACTTACAATATTGTACAAAACGTATTCATGAGGAATGGAACATACCCATTAGTGTTCATAAGAACGGTACGTAACACTAGTAAATATTAGGTTGGTGCAAAAATAATGTCGTTTTTTGACGTTCAAATTCAAAAGATAAAAACTCCTTTCATAATAAACTTTATTGATCGAAATAAGAACCATTAGAATCGACACATTTTTGCCAACGAGAAACAAGTTTATTTATCCCATTAGCATAGACATCCGGAGTTCTGGAAGCGATGAAATCATTGAAGGCCGATTCGTCATCATCTCGGCTTTTGAAGCATTTTTCGCGCAGGAAGTTGTCGAGATGCTTGAAAAAGTGATAATCGGTGGGCGAGAGGTCCGGTGAATATGGCGGAAGAGGCAGAGTCTCGTAGCCCAATTCGTTCAGCTTCTGCGGGGTCAGTTGAGCAACATGCGGGCGAGCGTTGTCATGGAGGAGAATTGGTCCCTTCATATTGACCAATCTCGGGCACATACGTTGGAGCTTCTGGTGCATTTCGTCAATTTGTCGGCAGTACTTCTCCGCCGTAATCGTTTCGCGCGGATTCAAGAAGCTGTGATGGATGAGACAGTCCGCAGACCACCAAACAGTCACCATAAACCTTTTTGGTGCAATTTCGGCTTCGGGAAGTGTTGTGGAGCTTCTCCGCCATCCAACTACTGTGCCGAACGTCGCCGGTTGTCGTAGAGGATTCACTTCTCATCACACGTCACAATTCGCTCGAGAAATGGGTAATTTTTTTTAGCGCAGAAGGAGCGTAGAAGACACCTCTAAACGACGGTTTTTTTAATTATCGTTCAATTCATGCGGCACCCATTTATCCAACTTTTTTGACTTCCGTATTTGCTTTAAATGGTGAACGACTGTTGAGTGGTCGAACTCGAGTTCAACAGCAACTTCTCGTGTGGTTTTGCGAGGATCGTCTTCGATTAAGACTTTCAAATGTTCGTTATCAACCGCAGTCGGCCGGCCGCGACCGTCTTCGAGGCTCTCGTCACCATTGCGAAATTTCTTGAACCACCGTTGTGTCACACGTTCGTTAGTGGTTCATGGGCCAAAGCCATCATTGATATCACGAGCTGTCACGGCAGCTTTTCGGCCTAGTTTGAACAGGAACAAGAAAATCGTGCGGATTTGAATTTTGTCCATGCTGTCGGAAATCCTGCAAAAAAAAACGAATGAAGAGATTGAGAACGGTAACGAATAACATGATTCGGTAGAGCGAAAAACGCTCTTTAAAATGATATATAATATGGCTATATATATCAATGAATTAATTCAGAAATCATATATAAAGTAACATATGTGAGAAAATGACATTATTTTTGCACCAAACTAATAACAAGATGTCATGGAAAATGATGGTGAGTATATAATTGATTAAAATGTAATTATATTTTCTGAAGAATAAAGTAGATAAATAAAAAGAGAAATTATTTATGACACAATTTAATAAAATTCAGATCTTCAAATTGATTCTAAAGAAGAAATGGAAAATTGAATCTTTAAGATAGCCAGAAAATGTGCAGTGTATAGAAAATATTTGATTTTGTAGGTTTAATGTAAATTATATTCATGTAGTTAATACTAATTTGCAAATATCAAGATGAAAGAATGCGTCCAGAAATCTAAATGAAGCGAGCGAACTGCGAAGGAAGATTCGCGCGTAATGTTTTCAATAAATATTAGTGACTACGACATTTTCAATAGAAAAGCCAGGAGGAAAAAAAACGAATTAATTTTTAAACGTTTTTTTTTTGTTTTTATTTTGTAATTGGATTGACCATCTAAATGAAAAAATGAATGATATATCTATCTATCTATCTATCTATCTATATATATATATATATATATATTTTTTTCTTTCGCAAAAATATCTTTCATTTTTTAATCTACACCTTTTCATTATTTATTATTTGATTTATAGGAGAAATTGAAGTTTTTTTTTATTTAGATTCTTTCATAAATATATATATATATATATATATATATATATATATATATATATATATATATATGTGTGTGTGTGTGTTTTTGTGTGTGTGTGTTTTTGTGTGTGTGTGTGTGTCTTTCCTTATATACATATGCAATATGTGCTTGTGTGCGTATTTGTGTGTGGAGAAATATAATTTTAAGGTGTGCTATATTTATGGGTTAAAGTTGTCAATATCAGAGATACAGCGTATGTAAATATAATAGCGAACATTGAAGTCAACACCCAGAAGCATCAGGCGGCCTGACCATTGCGTCTAGCATGAAACATTCTGTTGCTTCTGAGTGTTGACTTCGATGTTCAATTATATATATATATATATATGTGTGTGTGTGTGTGTGTTTTCGACGGCCGTCATAAGTGTATGTATCTCTGAATTTAATTCTGTATTTATTTTACTTTCTCTGTGTCCCTCCATTTTTTTTCCTCAAACCTAACGTTTCTTGCTTTTTGTTTTGATTTTGGGAATTGAATTTATTTAACCTTTTTTATATCTTTGTTTTTTAAGTCTTTGATAATTTGTCGGGGTCATACAAGCATTAGACGTTATTTCTAAATTTTTTGTCCTACTCGTCTCTCTCATATATGGAGTTGTTTCTTTCTACAAGAAGTGAATGTTGGATTTTAACGATGGTAAAACTTTATATTCCACATTCCCTATCTATAGGCCCTCCGACATTCATTCTTCTCCTCTATCCCTCTATAACAATCCATATAGGCGGGCGTTATGAATGCTCACACATCTCTCTTTACCCTCTCCACACAATGTGACATTTAGACCTCTCGCCCACGCGTGATCTATACATACATAACTCACGACGTTTATCGTATCCCAGCTTAGCACTCCAGTTGTGTTTCCGTGTCCATTGTTGTTGTTTTTCTTTTTGTTAATTGTTTGTTTTTTTATGTTTCTTTTTTTTTTAATTAGAGTAGGAAGGCTTTCATATCGCCCGGATAATAATCCTCCTCTTCCCTTTAACGGAAGTAGAGTCTCATCCCTTGTTTCCTGTTTAGGTTTCCCAGATTGCTTTCTTTCTCTGTCCTCAGTAGTAATGGTGTCGTGAAATTCCTGTGGTGTGTGCGTTTCGTGGAAACGTCTCTTCATTCTGAGGGTAACAGGTTGTCAGATTTACTGGTTGCTCTTTCCCACTGGTAATTAGAAACCCGAAAGCTTACGTAGTGTTTTAAGGGTCTGCTTCGATCAAAAATTGCATAATATCAAAGTTCTTGCAGTGCCATGTTGCGCATTGATGGATGTCCCTCTGTTCGGTGGAGCACCCTGAGGCCACATTATGTTGTTCTCTGCGCCATTTCCTTTCTGCTCATTTCACATTGGATGGTCGACTGCTTCTATTATTCAACCGTTTAGCTTGCCAACGAAACTCAACATGGCCATAAGCTATCAAAAATTTAAACCTAAACCAGCTAAAAATTCGCCTAAACATTTCCTTCTCCAAAATCCATGTGGTATTCATACCAACTTCCGCAGCGGAACCGATCCTCTTTGATCCTCCTTATATACTAGCTCTCTGCGAGGCTAACCTAAACACTTACGTCTCTTCCTATGATTTCTCGATTCCTGGTTACCTTTCTCTCTTTAGTAAGGACTCTAAAAAACACGTGCATGTCCTGGGGATTTAATGTTCGTGATTATCTCCCGGTGGCTTGAGAACTCTTTTTGGAAACTCCAGACCATTCTTATATGTATCTCCGTCTATCTCTCTTCAATTCAGTATGCTACCATTTCTTTCTCTACCGTTCCACTTCCTCTCAAGACTTGTGTACTCGATAGCATTTCTTATAATATAGACGAAGCCATGTCTCTACATCCGTTTGCAACATATTCCTGTTCGGTGATTTTAACGCCCACCATACCATGTGGCTTAAACAGTCTGTGACTGACCTTGCTGTCATCCAAAGCCTTAAATTTTAAATCACCCATGCAAGTGGTTTACTTTCCTACACGTTTTCCCAGTAATCCGGGCGGTAACGCTACCTTTCTCGGTCTCTGTTTTACTTCCATACCTGATAATTGTCAAGCTACGCAGCGCTGACCTTTTGACAACTTTGATCACGCGACGGTGTCTGTTAACATATCCTTCTTCTACCTCTCTACCCATGAAACTCTTAACTTTTCAATCACTCGATCCTTCACGCAAGTGACTGAATTTATTATGTGTTTCCCTATTGACCCGGACGGTAACGCTTCCCTCTTCGATCACTGTTTTGCCTCCATCCCTGATCCTTGTGGCGCTAATAGGTATAACACGGAACATAGATTGCAACGACTTTAATATTTAAGAAGAATATGTTATTTGATTAAATAATAAAAAAAAAAAAAACAATAACGAGCGTAATGCTAATGAAGTTAATAATAAGTTAAATAAAATATGAGAGCAATAGAATTATGGTGATTGTGTTACAGAAATGTATGGGGAAACCTAACCGGAAAATCAAATAGACGAATCTTACCATTTAGTTTAGAATAAAAAATTAACCCATTTCAGCGACAGAAATCCTAAATCGAAGAAATAAGACAAATGTTAATAAATATATATTTTTTTAAATCGTGCCTTTCTGGAAATTTCATTTCCGGTGAGACTAAGGAAGATTTTCATTTAAGTATTCTCGTGGCATTTAATTGGAAATAAACCAATAATACTTACCTCTAACAGATTATTTGAATGATTTTGAAGGACGATCGTGATTTCCTGATGACTATGTCTTTTTATATGTTGAATTAAAATGAAAAGGCTCATGGGAATTGAGGAAGATATATTACTTTGAAATGATGCTATAATTACTGAAAAAAACAGAAATTTCTGTTTACACACACAAACACACACACACACACACACACACACACACACATATATATATATATATATATATATATATATATATATATATATATATATATATATATATATATACGGTCCGATGCTCATATGTATTTTATTTTATTTTTCTAGCATGTATACTGTGACACATACAAAATATTACATAGGTTTTGGTTTCTTAATGTCTTTTAAGAGCGACTTTATATGAAGGGATCCTAAAGAATGGTGATTTTAAATGAAAATAAAAATTGCGCGAAAAGTAAATGTAAACAAACTACAGAGATCCTATGCATAATAGAAGAAACATTTTCAAATTAAGGTGTCGAATAAATATAAAACATATTTTTTATTTCTAAATTCTTATAATTTTAACGTGCATAGGATGTTGAAGCTAAAAGGCAAAAAAAAAAAAAAACTCTGCAAGATCTAACCTAAGCAAGAGTTTCAATAAAATACAGTCGACCATAATGCTAACAGTTTGACCAACGGTAGCCGAATGTTTACTGTAAAGGAATGGTTACGCAGACAATTACTATTTCTCATATATTTCAAGGAACTTTTTACGTTATAATTACGTCTCTCAAGTCGATATCCTGTAAAAGGACTGACGTGTATTAATTACGCAGATGACATGGCCCTCACTGCAGACACCATTATCAATGTAACAGTATTCTTACATCATCTTGAACAGACGATGGACTCCATGTTAATGCTTCTAAAACTGAATACATAGGCTTTAACTAGTAAGATCCAATAGGAATTGTCTTAAGTGAAGTAATAAAATACGTGGAATCTTTTACATATCTAGGAGGCAGGATAATTTCTACTGAAAAAGATGTTCAAATTCGCATAGCCAAAGCCTTGGTCGCCACGAAACACATGTATATGTACAGGAAATCCCATCTGCCAGAAAACTTGATCCGGATATCCTTTCGGGCCACTGTAGAAGCGGTGGTAATATATGATGTCACTGCTTGGGCATTAACAAATCCTTAGAGTCTAATCTTGATGGAATTTACATTCGCGTACTGAGATCTATATGTAATATACTAGCAGCATGGTCAGGCGTTGCTCGTGCTTGATTCAAAAACCGTACGACTCATACAGCAATCTCTATTACTTGACTTAAAATATTTTTTCCCTTTCTTGCCTTTCAAGGAGTGACCTTTGCCGTGATGATATTGCTACATGCCTTACTTCTTGCGTATCTCACATTGCGAACTTTTTCTAAGCGCTATACTGAACATTAAATCTGTTAGGAAAAAAAAAGAACTAAACAAAATGAACACAAAACGATCAGCTTAAAAAAAAAGGAGTCGCAACTGGAAAAACTGAATGAAAAAATAATGTTAACAAATACTTTTTCACACCCAACCCAGTTCTGCAGAATCAGAATCAACGTTGAGTTTAAGCAAGCGAATGGGCCAATTGGAGTAAAGTGCCATGGAGATGTAAATTTTTCCCACTTGTGACGAATGCAGCTATCGTTTTTGTTTGTTTTTTTGCATGCTAGCATGCTACTTAACATTCGTGTCAGTCAACTGTTGGCTCTCACGCTGGCCAATAGAATCTTCCTGCCTATTCATGAGAGCTATAGGTTCTCACTCTGCTTAGTACAAAATGGCCGCAAACTACATGAAAACTGCCGTAGAAGCATGAAAAAAATCGATTATTTCCACTATCAATGGGAGTTGGGAAATTCAAAGTGGGTTTTGGCCTTCCCACTAACTTGGAGCATGTGCATGTAAATTTTAGTGCAAATCCGTAGAATATTGCGGCCGTACATTCGACACACAAACATCCTGTCTTTTAAACATAGAGATCCTGGAGACAATATCCGAATACTTTACAGATTTTTGGACCCAACCCTGATAATTCGACAAATCTTAAGCGAACGCACGACCCAGTTGACAAGCAAAAAATTTCGCGAGTGATGTACACGTATAGACACCAAGCGCTGGAGCTGCATCAGTTGAACGCACAACAAACACATTTGCCAGCTATGTTATGATATAGAATGCCTCAATATTGACGTTCTTATATTGATGCAGGCGAGTGAAAGTTCGCGTGATACACTCATGAATGTCCGGACTAGCTCGACCGAATAATAAGAAAAATAATGTCCTATCATTTAAATAGCTCATCTAAACAAAGTATGCACCTATACAACCATACTTAAACCACATCAATTTAAGGCTGATTACAAAGAAAATATTTGAAAATGTTGAATACACCTTTCATTTTGGCATGAACACAAAAAGCATTTAATCGTCCTGCGATTCAAATTAGTCTGTTGTCAAAAATATTTGTATAAAAATATATGAAACGGAATCATTTTAATTCTTTTATTCAGTTCAATTTAATAAACTTTTCTTCTTCAACGAGCGGTGTACATTAATGATGCTGGCGATTCTGCTTTTCCTTAATGTCCTCTCATTTATAGCTCAGTAAATTTTGTCTTTTTTACCTCTACTAAACCCAGTTCTTACATTAATTTACACAAGAACCTTACGTAGGGTAGGGTATTCGCTCTTTTCCTCCGTTACTCTTGTCTCCAGTAAATGGTGTGTGTGCAATAATTTTCCAGGTCGACATTATGGATCCAAGAAATTTCAACTGCCTCCTTTTGATGTTAAGTAAGTTTTGTTTCCGTTTTCTCTAAATCATCGTTGTTCCTCACATGATCGATCCATGATATTCTCAGCATGCTTCTGTACAACCCCATTTCTGTTACTTGAAGACAGTTCAGCATTGTGCAAATAATAATAATAATAACAACAGTAATAATAATAATAATAATAATAATAATACATCCCTGTCTTACGTTGCGCCTAACCGACCATAGACCCATTATGTGTCATGTAAACACCACAATAACCTGCCAGACTCCATCCGAAACATGACAATAAGAAATACAGCCCTATTAGACCCAACCATAAGAAAAAAAATTAAAACTAAGTAAAAGATAATCTAACATTCACCGCCATGTAAGACGACTGATAACACGCAACAGTTTAGTACTCATTTGCTTGTTTCTAAGAAAGGCTTTCACTTACTTAATAATATGTTTTCTTTTATTTAGTGTAAATATTCACGTATCTGGCCATGTAAAAATCACATGGATTTAACATTGATTACAAAAAATGTGTACATGTTGAGTGGAGATTTCATTTAGAATTACACTGTCCTGTTGATCGAATGTTATCAGCTAAAGAATAGAAGAATACAAACAGTGCATATGAGACATGGGGACGCCGGAACTAATAAAATGAAATAGTACATAGGATTGAATTTATTGAGATATATAAATTGTATTTGTTGAATAAAATCTGTTTATTTTTATACACAGTAGATTATGCAGATAAAGCTGTTTATAGAAATCTAGATGTACTACGTGTAAGACTTATGAATATAAGATACAAAGGAAACAATTAAATTCATTCTGTCTAGTGTTCGTTTTATTTTTTCCAGTGGAGCAAACGCTTTGAGAACTTTAGCAGCAATTGATAGACACAAGTGCCAATTACAAACTGATCGGGAATAAGCAGAAATGTTTCAGTAAAAAAAAATGCGCTTATCTGTAGATTTAATGTGCAACGAGTAATATAAATAATTGAATAATGTTGTATTTGCTTTGGTGCGAGTTTAGTAGGCCAGTCATGAATGGAAAACAAATTAAGCAACGGGTGATTTTCAAAGGAAAATCGGTGAAATGAGAGATGACGAAAGCTGATAGGAATTCATCGCCAGCTTTGTCGATCTGTGAGCATGTCACGAATCGTTAGATGAGAGATTAAAGTAGATCTTTTTCAATGCGTAACAAAAGCACAACGGTACTCATATATATATATATATATATATATATATATATATATGTATATATATATATATATATATATATATATATATAAATATATATATGTATACATATATATTATACAAGTATATATATATATATACATATATATATATATAGAGAGAGAGAGAGAAAGAGATGCATATATATTCATATACATGCGCGTGTGTTAGTGTATGTGCGTGAGCGTGTGTGCGTGTATACGAGCGTGTATGTGTAGGTGTGTGTGCGCGTGCGTGCGCCTGTGTGTCTGTGGGTGATACATTGTTTCTGTAAAATTCGATACACAAGCGTCAGGCAAAAAATATGAAAACTTTACTAAGAGATTTTCCTAGCGAATCAATTTGTGAGAATGCACTATGCAAAATGTGTAGCTTTGCAGTACAGATCATCGCAAAAAAAACAAAAAAAAACGACCTATATTGATGGTTCTAAGAAAAGAAATGCATTTCAGAAATCCCACTGTACACTTTGATCAACGTCGTTAAATAGTAGTTTGGCGTTCTAATAAATGTCTGGAATCTAAATGTCATCGTTTTGCGAAACCCTTGTGATTGTAGTGGCCAAAGATAACTTGTTTTATTCTTGTGATATAAAAAAATAGTATTATAATTGTTGAGGTAAATCCTCTTAGAGTATAAGAAACTCTTCTTTCTCTCATAAATAGAATCTGCGAGAGTAGGACGAGAGCTAAGGGCAAATTAAATTGGTAGACGCAGTGCTAATCTACTTATTACTAACACTATTATTTTATATATATATCTTCAATATACATTTCCAACCTAACTTCATCTTCCGTGTCTTTCTTTCTGGCCCCTTAACAGGCCACAACAATAATGTCTATGCATTTTTTTTTTTCATTTCTTGAAGTGCGTATATATTTATTTGACGGACCCGGCATACATTGTTTCAAAGATATCTAATATTTTATTACAATTCACAATTATTATTTCTCTTACTTAATTTATTATACACATTAAGGTTATTGTTTTCATTTATCTATTATATATTTGTGTGATGTCAGACGCCTTCACATTGTAACTTTTCTGATGTCAACGAATGCTCATTATGATGTTGGTAAAGCTCGTTGTAGTCGAGACTTTGAAATCGCAGATACTAGCAGTAACATGTACGAACAATACTAGCACTAGAAATACTTGTTCGAATAGTAACCGCCGAATAGTAACCCGAACAGTGATCTGTATAGAGAAATTGAATAGAAGATAGTATGAGAATCGCGATCACTTAGACACCACGCTAATTCCCATATATAGCTTCCTTTACGATCATATGTTCTACTTATTAGAAATGGAAACACCTATATTTGCTCACTGGTTCAGTGGTTCTGTGTTCAGACGACATTGATGGTAGCATATCGGTATACATAGGTGCCATTAGGAGATCGCTATAAACAGAATATAGCATGATGAAAAAGACAGCAAACTTGACGAAAAGGAAATTTTAGCGTTTAAATGCTTATGTTATTTTTGAGAAGAAAGATGAAAGTTTATTTCAATTTTTTTTTCAAATTTTCCTTCTTTTTTAGAAAATCCTAAATTTTGATTACAAAAACCTTGTTTCTCTTTGTATCACCGGAACTAGTAAAATAACATAAAATTTTATCACGTTTTTTTCTGTATGACACACATTAATTTGGAAAATCTTGCAAAAATAAAAATGATTGTCGGATTTTAATGAATTTTTCAGAAACTATTTACAAATGATGGAACTTATTAGGAATATTTATTTTATTAAAGTCTTGGCAGAAATATTTTTTTTCATATGTATTACCCCTCTACTAACTAATTGTGCGAAAATTTTACAATTTCAATTTTGGGAAGATTAGTGAATATATTAGTTAAAAGCACAAGCCTTTGAGGAAATCAAATCATGTTTTCTTTTTTATTTTTTTTATTTTAGTTGGGCCACCTCTACTTGAAAATCGTCTCTAAATTGTAACATACAAAACTCAATAAAACAAAAATAATATTTAATTTAAAAAGGTGTTAATTGCTTTTATTTATTTCAATGAAAATGGACAATATTTCCTGAAAGCAAAAATATATTTCGATGAAAAATGAATTTTTAAAACAGTTATTTGTTATTTCTGAAATATTTTGTTATTTTTACATTAAATTTTTTAATTCTTCTAAAAATAAGGAAAAATTTGTAAAACTTAAGGAATGTTGTTATTAAGTAGATATATATTTACAGATTATAATTTCCAAAGCTTTTTACAAACTAACGAAAAGCAGTATACAAAAAAATATAATATGTGTCAATAATAGCACTATATATCAAATCTACAGAAGACCGGAAGTAATATGCGTGCAATAAAAAAAAAAAAGTCACGTGGATTGAATTTCTGTCTAGTATTTAACTAAAATACTGAATTTTTAATACAATTATTTGTTATTTCATTAATTATAATAGGTTTTTACATTGAAGTTGTTAAAAATATTATAAAATTAGTAAAAAACAAGCATTCAGTTTCGTAAATGTCCTTTTCAGATATAGATCTATTTTTGCGAAACTCGTGTGGAGAATTTAATTTGATTTTTCAATTTCAACTGAGAAAGGTACCTACAAGTATCAGTATCATCTTATGAAATTTACATAATCTTATTTTTATATTAATCTCAGTTATGATATTTTTCAATTAAAGGAAATATCAAAATTAATAATAAAATGAATGGAAATACAAATAACACAGTCAAATGTAAGAAATGTACATAATATTATAGTATTTTATGTACACTTCCGATAAAATTTCATAAGAAAGGTACCTATAAATTAATTAGATACATTTCCTATGAAATATGAAATTTAATCTCACTCTTAACAGTCTTATTTTAATTTATTTATAATATATTTTCCATTAAGCATCGTAAACGCAAGGGTGAAAGCTAAGTACAAAAATAATAGAGCACTGAAAGTTTTCCTTAACAATAACGAGGTAAATAATTTGTTCACTTAAATGTAAATCATCACTTTTCTCCTTCCATAGAAGAAATTAGCCTCGCGGAATCCGTCAGTATGTCATTAATCACCTGTCAAGTGACGCGAAAGTTTATGATCTGCTTTGTTTCATTTTTAAATTACATCCTTTCGGCGCAGAAGCTAAGTTAAGCTTTGTTCGAAATATTTTAAATATACATTATGATTTCTGAATTTCCTAAAATAAGTTGTGAAAAAATGATAATTTATATTTAAAAGAATATCAAATTGAGATTTCAAGTTTTTTTTATAAAATTGAAAAAAAAAAATGGTCAATTTTCCTGACTCAAAAAAAAAAAAAAAGATTTTTTAACGAAAATTTCAGACGTGCTAAAAACGATTAAAAAATGTAAAAAAAATAATACCCCGAAAATACATTGATCTTTCCTCTTAATAATAACTTAAACATTTAGACGATAAAATTTTGTTTTCGTCAAGTTTGGCGACTTTTTCTACCTGTTATGCTCTGTTTTTAGCCATCTCATGAAGGTACCTACGTATACAACATGTAAGTAGATATTATTATTAATAATAGTAATGATTATTTCAAATGTCTTCACAGTTCTCGGATTTTTCTGTATGTGCATCTTTTATTTTTTTGTACAGCTATCATGAAGATCGTTTATCTTATTTTGACTTTGTGTTTTCCCTACCTAAACTTATATTTTATCTAGTTTGTTTTTTCTACACTCATTTATTTTTCATCAGTTGATAGTTTAGGTGTCTGCCCTGTCAAAAAGTTAGTATATATTATTTCTATTGTGGGTTATAAATAATGACTTCATAATCTCCGAGTATTTTAATCTTAAATTCCGATTTATAATTTGATATTTCTTTCTATTTTCTTTTCCCAAATTATCAAACATTTCAATATTTGGATTTGTTTATTTATGTACGGCACTTTCATAATTTGTTTTGATTTCTTGCCTTTTGTTTCTCATATATATATATATATATATATATATATATATATATATATATATATATATATATATATATATTTGCGTTCATTTTAGGAGAGCTTCCTAAAAACCTTACGTTTGTATATGTATATTATATAGGTTTATACATATATATATATATATATATATATATATATATATATATATATATATATATATATATATATATATATATATATATATATAATTGTTTATATATGTTCCACAGTCTACCCTTAGACTGTGGAACACACACACACACACACATATATATATATATATATATATATATATATATATATATATATATATATATATATATATTGTTTATATATGTTCCACAGTCTAGGGGTAGAGGGGACAAGCTACCAATCTTTATAAAGTGTTCCTATGACGTGCGTTCTAAATAGACTTTGTCATATCCGAAAAAGTGGCAAAGACGGATAATTTACGACTCATAGCATGCTGCTTAGGGTACATGGATATCTTCTGTCATTTTCGGACTAGGAGAAGAAAACGACATGTTTTATGTCTTGTCATCATATTCGAACACGGAAAACGCTACCGAAGAAAATCCAGATTGAAAACTATTGTGGAGTCCCAAAGAGGTTTCACTGTCAACTCTGATAAACGCCCCGGAACTCTTATTCTTTCAACCAGCTGACCCCCAAATGTAATGACCTGGTCCTTTGGATGCTTGTGCATACGGTAGAGAGGAGCTCATGTGGTCTAGGCAGTGAACGACCACCTTATATAACATCAGTCTGGACCGCGCGTTGGAGAGGTCTCTCTAACGTCACCAACAAAAGAGTGAATCTTAAACAAACAGGGCTCTAGATTTTTCTTGCTTGATAAATGGATGCCTGCCACACACACACACACACACAAGCACACGTATGTGTATGTATTTTGCCAGCAGTCCCACATTTATCCATGTTTCCTTGAAGAAGACTGAAATCTACTGAGATTAATGTTTTTGTTTAATTTTTTGGTGTTAGTGCAAGTGCTTTTTTTTTCTGAACACAAAGTGGGTAAACATTTACTAAATGTTCTGAATGTCAAATGCCGTATAAGGAATCATGTGCTTGATCAAAACAAACACAACAATAATTACATCGCTCGCACTGTCCGAGTGGTTTTTTGATAGTTATCCGGTTGTACGTTTTTTATTATTTGTGCCATGTTCTCGGTGCAACTTTAGTTTATTTTTACATTGATTTTATTGAATAGTTTGTGTAGAGTGCTTGATTCCGGGGAGTGTTTTTAGGAGTTTGAGGAATAATATACCTACTTTTTTTTACGTTTTTGCTGTATGGTGAGTTGAGCCATATAATATTTCTCTTCCTGTTGGCCTTTCTTGAGCTCATCTCAAAATGCAGCCATGAAAACAATTTTTTACTATGTTGCTTAAAAATCAAAACTGAAATGAATAAATACACATAAATAAAATAATATAAATAACACAAGTAAAATACATTAACCCAAACATATAATAAAGAAATTAACAAACTACACCCTTTAGAATAAACGAAATAGAATAAATAAAAATAAAAAAATAGAATACATAAAAAACAATTAATTAGAACCCAAATATGTAAGTAAAGCAAATAATATTAAAAAATTAACAAACCAATCCAACCAAAATAACCGTCAGCATAGACAACAAGAACCAATCTAAAAATTAGACTTAAAAATAGCTATAACTGTTATATATCGATAATAAACGAAAAAGAAACTTCGCTGCGTTACGCAAAAATCGAAAACGAAATAGAATAATTAAGAATATACAAAATAAAAAAAATAAATAAAACTAAGAAAACATAATCCCAATACATAAATAAACGGACAAATAAACAAATCGCCCGCGCTAAAATAACCGTTAGAAGTAATAAAAATAAGCATAAATAAGCAAAAACATGTAAAAATAATCAATCCAAATAAATAAATTAAAAAAAGTCTACCCACAAAATAACAGAATAGACTACGGCAAGCAATCTGAACTTTGGACGAATAAATAGCTTTAATTATCTTTTCAGAACAAAACAAACTATTAAATTTTCGGCCTAAGTAAATATACCTCCAAATTTTTAATACGTAAATAAAATATCAAAAACGGAAAGAATAAATAATACAAAATCAAAAGGAAGAACAAAATACATTAACACAAATAAATAAATAATCAAACAAGCCACTTCCATAATAGATTGCCCACAATGCACCACTGAACCATATATATAAATAGGCGAGGAAAAATCCAGCATTCGCGGACCACCGATTGTTTGCAGCATGAAACAGCGTGTCACCTCTGAGTGCTAACTTTAATGTTCACTTTTATATTTATATTTACATACGCTCTATCTGTCATATTGAACACTGTATCCCATAAATATACCACACCTTAAAAATATATTTCTTAATATATATATATATATATATATATATATATATATATATATATATATGATTGTGTGTGTGTATCGCTAGAGAATGTCAATCTCTATGAATACCTAAGATCTTTACTAATCAATGATCATGCCAAGTCAAATCCTTCTTTACATTTTGCAACAGATATTCTTAACATTCTGCCTAGAGTAACATTGGTTTTCTAACTCTCTTCTGCTAATTAAGTAATATGTTCTGTCAGAGTCGAAAGCTTTATCAATGATCAGGTTTTACTAAGAAAATTTTGATTCATTATTTAGGATTATCTTTCTCATATTTTAAAGAATGTTTTCTCGTGTGAACCACGCTGTCTTGAAGCCGATTGCAAATGTATAAATACAGTTGCGGTCTTATGTAACTCATCGGCTTTCGATGCTTTGTAAACTATCCGTAAATGTCGTCATCCACACGGATTGAAAAAATTCAGAAGGAAACAATACTGTAAAGCTAATTTATCGATGTTTTATTTCATTTAAAATATATGAGTTTTTCACATATTTAAAGAACAAATCATGTATTTATAAAATAAATACACATTTTCAATGCTTTAATAAAACATTTATTATCAATTAAATGACCCCTTTTACTTTGCTTTTCTAAAAATTGCTTTGCATTTCTCCTTTAATAATAATTGCATCTTAAATTATTTTTTATAGAAATCGTGTGATTGTCATTTTCCCTATTTAAGGAACAATTAACCTGATGATATGTCCAGGAATGAAACTAGCAGACATTATGTAATCTTGATTACAATGTAATGTTGCTTATAACTGCAAAACAATGTTTCACCGATATCCAACCCTCTTCACCAATAAATGTCACCAATTTTTATTAGGTTGGTGCAAAAATAATGTTGTTTTCTCACAAATGTTACCATGTGGGAAAACGACATTATTTTTGCACCAACCTAATACAATATATTATCATCATTATCATATTTCAATTTTTGACATGGTCACACTACATAATAAATAAACGGGAAGATCTATGGTACTTTGTTGTATGTTGCCAGGGCTAAATTTCATGATTCTTTTTACTATCTTCTATAACGTCACTAGCGTTACGTGGACAAAGTTCTTTTTAGTTTGTTCATTTATCAAGGCATTTTTTGCATTAACATCAAACTGGTATTTTCATGGATTTTTTTGTTTCAATGTGTTGTTGTATTCCTTTATTTATAATTCCATGCCCACCTAATATGATTGTTACAATTCTTTTTATCAATTTGCACATTTTTCTATCTAGATTTCAAGGTCTTCATACCTCCATATTATTTTTTTTTAATTCTTAAGTTGCTATGTTACAGTCGGCTTGTCAAACTATATCAATTAGTAGGCAAGGTTTTTCCTTTCGGTTCTTAATATTTACGTCCGGACTATTTCCTTCAGTCTTCTTGTCTGTATAAATAGTGTAATCCCATCCCATATGACAGTGATGACTACTATTTTTGTAACCGATGCTGGAGGACATATTTTCTATTGCGTTTGACTAGTGTAAAAAGTTGCCGTTCTCTGTCGTAAATAAATGTTATATTTATTCGACGCAAATACAGAACGTTCT
Source organism: Acanthosepion lycidas (assembly GCA_963932145.1). Taxonomy (NCBI): domain Eukaryota; kingdom Metazoa; phylum Mollusca; class Cephalopoda; order Sepiida; family Sepiidae; genus Acanthosepion; species Acanthosepion lycidas. The sequence goes on from OZ010579.1 coordinate 43,399,645, forward strand.
GAGAATAGATAGTCTATGATTTCTTGATATTTGTAAGAGAACCTGCTTTTGGGATCCGCACTATTATGTACGATATTTGCCAAAAAGTTCTTAGTGAAAGATGACTGGTCTTCCGCTGCAAGAATAAAGTCCTCCGTTTCAGACTTTACACCAGATGCTCGTAACCATAGATGAGTGTTAACTTTATCAACATCGGTTTTATTAGCACTTTCTTGATATTGGCCATGCAAATTTATGTCAATGCTAGCATTGCTTCATCTGTTCAAGTGCTTCCACTTTCTTTTTTTTTTTTTGCTGCAACAGTTGTAAATGGTTGCCATTTTGGTATTCTTCAAACTCTGCTAAATGTAAACCTCGTTTCTATTTACACATTTCTTTCATGATTTAAATTTTTTCTTTTCGTTTTTTTGTTGTTTGTCGAAGTGTATCATCCAGTCCTATGCTTTGTTCTACGTATGTTAGCAAGCCAATAGTCTTGTAAGACAATTCTAGCTGAATAAATTCTCTTCCAACTTTTTTTACAGCGTATCTATAGACGGCCTGCATCAAAGTAAATGATGCATGTAATTCTTAGACAGAAGCTTGAATATTATCACCATCATCTTTATTATTAATATTATTATTATTATTATTATTATTATTATTATTATTATTTTTATTATTATTATTATTATTATTATCATTATTGTTATTAGGTTGGTGCAAAAAATGACGTAATAATGTCGTTTATTGACGTTAAAAAATACGTCAAAAACGACATTATTACGTCATTATTTTTGCACCAACCTAATAGTAGTATCATTATTAATTTAATTATTTTAATTATTATTATTATTATTATTATTATTATTATTATTATTATTATTATTATTATTATTATTATTATCATTATTATTAAAAACACTTTTTTAACTGCTTTTGTTTTATAATAATATACCGCGTATTTATCAATGACGTAGATTAATTAAACAAAATAGAGCTTTTAGCAAAATACTTAAATGTGCACAGCCTTTCGTAGCATAAGGACTGGGCTTCTCAGAAATATCTTTTTGGATTTACTGGAGGGATAATGCAACAGAGGTTTTGTTAAACTCATCTTGTATTCGATTTTTATCAAACACTATATGCTAATCAGAAAGCGAACGATTGATATATTTCCATCTCCAAGTTTTTGTATTTCTTAGTTTCAGTAAGCTTCACAGATATCTTTTTCGCTTTTTACTCTCATTTCAATCAGTTTTCAAATTTTTGTTTTTTTGACAATAATACATGGGCGACCTTCTTCTTGATCTGTGTTGATTGAAAATACTCAGAGGATGTTAATATATGCTCCCGCATCTACAGTTTCAGGATGAAGTTCATATGAGTTAGCATCATTTTTCCAGGTTTTACCCCGTACAGATGACATCTTTTCCAGTGTAGCTATTGACCTACTTTGTCATGCCTGTTTCTGTACAAGTGTGAGCATTGAGTACCCTAAGATAAAAATAGTTTCAATATATTTGTCATAAAACCTGGAAAAGCTACGTGTCCTTTTCATATTTGGGAAATATATTAGAATAATCCATATAGTATACTAGCAGCAATCCTTTTGCGTACGATTTTTTTTTTGTGCAATGTCCTTTCAGGACATAAGTTGTCATGGCTCTCTTTCTCCCTCTATCTCTTTGAACTCTCAACAAGTTACCTCCCTTTTTTCTCTCCTGCAGACCGCGCTCTGTCATCCACCTGCTCAAACCTGCCAGGAATGTCACGCGCCTCTTTCCTTTGTCTCTCTTTCCTTCTATTCGACTTGTGAGTATCAGATTCTCGAAGGCCATCCTTCCTCATTATATGTCCCAGAAACATCAGATGACTTTTCCTGATGTTAAGCATCAGACTCCTCCTTGTCTGCATTCTATCCAAGACCTCATCGTTGCTCACACGCTTGGTCCAGGAAATCCTTAGCATTATTCTGTAGAACTACATCTGCATCGCCTCGAGTCTCTTCTTCATCCTTAAGGAAATCCTTCATCATTTGATGCCGAAAAGATGAACGGGTATCACGTAATATCTCAGTATCCTTTTCTTAGTTACCAAAGAATTTCTCACCTCTCGCAATACTCGGCACATCTTTTGGAATGCGTCCATGGCCATCCCAATACCTCTACAGATCGCGGTGTCGTACTTACCATCCTGTCTCAAAACGCTTTCCAGATATTTGAACTTCAGCGTCTGCTTGTTCTTGACCGGCAAGTCGCATATCAGGCTCATCCTCTTACTGAAGAAAATAGGAGTAAGACAAGCATGTGTATTCTCGCCGGACTTATTCATACTGTGCAGTGTGGTGATTCTGAGAAAATTAAAAGTCGTAAGAGCATTCTTTATTGGCGGCTACCTTCTTAAAAAGAGAAGCCATGCTTATGACACTGTGGAGATAGTATGTACAGAAAGGAAACTAAAGAATTCCTACATAAATCGTTGAAGGAAATCGAGAAGCAAGAATGAAACTTCAATTGCAAGGAGACCCTATGTATAGCTGACATCAGAAGGAACGGCGCAAAAAGCAAATTGGAAATCAAAAACCTTTTAAACATCGGTGAAGTATTTTAACATAGGGAAAAAAGTACAGTATCTAAATCAGATAACGCGTTGGAATAGCGAAATATGCCTTCCAAAAGCAAAAGCAAAGTATTAAGAAACAGCAAAAGTACTGACCTGTTATGTAATATCACTCTTTCCATAAAGCAATGAAGTCTTAACGATCGCATCAGAGATGAAAAAAGAAAGACTTGAGTCAATAGAAATGTGATTCGCAGAAGTATACTGACAACATCATGGACTAAGAATGAGAACAATGACGATATTTGAAAGAAAATGGAAACAAAATTTCATTTGTATGGACATAAAAAAAACGAGAGTTGAAGTTTCTAGAACGCATAATGAGGAAAGATGACTTGAAAAATCTAACACTCACATGCTATATGCGGTGCAGTTGAAAACAGCCTATAACCTACCTAACGAGCATGGGTAAATAGATAGCAGGAGACGTTGTATGAAAAACAGGAAAAAGAAAGCCATATTAAGTAATTTATCGAACAGGAAATTATGACAAGACATGACCGCCTACTACCTGTGGGGATATGGAACATAAAAGGAGAATATTATCCATTATATTAGATTTGTTATTTTTTCAACCAGACACTCGAACACTGCATCAAGTATAAACCATTCAGTCACACCATTAATCCTTAACTACTTCGCCACTGATGGTTTTTGCTTCCGAGTATCAAATGATTATTAGTATAAGTAGTAGTAGTAGTAGTAGAATTGATCGGTGAGTGAGAATCACGCCAACAAGGTAAACTATAATTACAGAGAGAGAGAGAGAGAGAGAGAGAGGGAGGGAGGGGGAGAGGGAGGGAGGGAGAGATATTAAATTTAATAGGCTCATAGTGATTCATAGAATATATTAGGAAACTCAAGTCACATGAAAGTCAAATGAGTGCAATATGGCGATAGATTTAGTGAAAAGCATCAACAAACCATGCATTTGAGACCGAATTTGAAACATTATTGGACTGTATATCTCAGCCTGCTTAGTATTCTCCAAATAATAAAGTTCCCAAAATCACGTTCTCTCCGGCAAGGCGCTTTGTCACTGGCATGTTACAGACTGAAAAAAAAGAAGAAACAATTCTATCCGCAGGCGGCCAAGGTTATCTCCTACTATTCGCGTTCAATACATCAGGTCGCTTTGGAACAGGCCTAAAAGTTTAATTCCACGAAACCTGCATCATATCTTTGGTACTGAGCGAGTTAGATACTGTAGAGCAATTAACCAAAACAAAACGTTCATATTGACAACTTATTTTCCACTCAGCAGCTTTGAAAAAAATCACACACATTTTAGATAGATAAAGCTATTGGCTGTAATTGTGAGAACAAATTTATATATTTCTTTAAGGCAAGGACTACCAGAAATACTCCCGTTGAGCCAACAGGAATTTTTTCCAATCGTTGATTATCATTATTATTATTATTATTATTATTATTATTATTATTATTAGTAGTAGTAGTAGTAGTAGTAGTAGTAGTAGTACTATTTTCTTTGGTTTATATTGTATTTCCTGCCGGGTCCTAACCATTATATAAGATCAGAAATGACTTCCTGACATCCACTGATCGGATTTTTGTAAAATTATTATTATTATTATTATTATTATTATTATTATTATTATTATTATTATTATTATTATTATTAACTGCAGTAGTAATGATGAGCGTAGTATTGGTATCATTAGTCGTAGTGATTGTAATTGTAAGATTGAGAAAAAAAAAACACATTTTGAATATATTTTATTGTTTCTGTGGTTTAAAACTCTGGTAGGAATGGTCAGTTCCAGACAAGGTAAAATCTCACCATCATTTTTATCATTGGTTCTAATGCTATAGACTACTCACTATTCGTTCACAGTGACAAACAAAGCGAAGATGAGATGATGAACGTACATGGCCGGCGGACTGGATTGTTCTTTCTCTTTAAGGCGATTAAGAAATTTATATAAAATAATTTTATTTAGAACAGCAAACAAATAGGAAATTAATCATAGTTTTACCGATAGTACCAGATACAGAACGAAGGTATCAAAATTTTCCACGTTTCAATGTCATTCCTGCTTCGAAAAATGATATTTTTCAAAGAATTTTTTGTACGAGATAAATTTTTGAATAATTGAAATTGATAACGAAATCCAGCGAAAATCACCCATGAAATAAAAATAAATTTTGTACGGAAATTTAGGACCTAATTACATCAACTAGTCTTCAAATTATGTGGCGGTAGAAGAATTACTTATAAAACGTACGCTGATATATAATTAAATGCAGCGATCAATTTTGAGTTCTGTAGTTTATTGTTGCCTATCGCATACGGCTTGTGTTGATCTCGCAGAATGACAACTCCGCAAACAGACGACAGTTTGTAATCAAAAGAACCAGGACAGCAACAATAAAAAGGAAGTTCCGTGCAAAGGAAAACCCAGATCAAAAGACAGCCAGAAGAGCTTCCAATTCTGAGGATATGAAAAGAGTTAGGGACACACAAACTCCTGAACCATCAGAAAGCCCAATCAAGAGCCCTCGTCTGTGGTATGTGTGTTTTTTTGTGCGCATATATATATATATATATATATATATATATATATATATATATATATATATATATATATATATATATATATATAAAGATATGGTTTGAGGTACAAAATTTTATGACCACCATGAAAAGGCAAAAATTAATTTTATTATCACGCATGAAGATAATGGTTTAAATGTAAAAGTGAAAAACGGGCAAGCTAACTGGTTTCCAACCTTGCTCAACAGAGCTGAATCGACGTTAATAAATTATAATAGAATTATCACTAAAAATAGATGGACAATATATATTGAGGAAAAATATTGCTTAGATGGAAATTAGTATGAAATCGTTCTGCTTACACAGAGATTGCTTCAAAGACAAACTATAACTGGTCTCCAACACTTTAAAGTGGAAATATATCAAGTGGTACATATCAAGTGGTACATACACCTGCGTACTCAAGTTTATGAGTAGATATGTACGCATACGTATAACTAATATGTGCGGAAATAGTTATGCACTTGTGCGTATACGTAAGCGTCTAAATACAAACATATGCACATAGATTTTAATAATAATAAATTTAATTTTAAAATTAATGCAGATGATACGAATAACCAAATTGAAAAACAAAATAATAGTCAGGTGATGATGTGTAAACAAAACCAGACAAAATCTGCAGCAAAAATGAGATAGCCAAATGACCAAGTGTAGAAAAAAAGCAAAAAGGAAAATCAAAGACTAGGGTAAATGGATGAAAAGGTACAAATCCCAGTCACGAAGTTTCAAAATGAAGTTTTAATGTATACTCTACAATGCTCCTTCAGAGGCATCTAAGCTTACTAGTGAATACTTTGAACCTAAAAGATTTACAGGAGAGATGATAATGGAATGACCACCATCAAGTCCTGGTCTGAATCCGATCGAAAGTCTATGGTCAATTGTGAAGATGAAATTATATACAGTTGGTAAACAATATAAAAGCAAATCAAAACTATGGGAAGCAACTAAATCTACCATGTCGTGAATTGAACCCACCGAAGTTAAAAAATCCCCGCCCCCCAAAAAAATCAATGTGTAATCGATTACAAGCTGTTATTGATAAATGTCACTATATTAAAATGTAACAAATTCAAAGAGTTATTATATGTGATTGTTATTTGTTCTATTGTACGTGTTCATCAGTTTTGTTGATTTTATTATATTTTTGTTAAAATAAAATGTTATTATTTGGTTTTGTCTAATAACTTCGGACGACATTTTTAAGGATACACCCAATAACGTCAATAACTTCAATAAAACATATTATTCCTACAAAAATTTTTTAACTAAAACTTTGCTTTGACATCTAAATTGATTGTGTAAAATTTTAAATTATTTTCAATACAAATTTGAATTACTGAAGGTTATAGGATTTGCATAATAATTTCAGCAAGGTTGTATATAACATTACCGTCTTCGGATTTAAGTAAATTATATCTAATCTCTCCCCGCCTCTCTCTCTCTCTCTCTCTCTCTCTCTCTCTCTCTCTCTATATATATATATATATATATATATATATATATATATATATACATACATAAATATATATATATATATATATATATATATATATATATACATACATAAATATATATATATATATATATATATATATATATATATATATATATATATATATATATATATATATGTGTGTGTGTGTGTGTGTGTGTGTGGTTGGATAGATGTGAGCTTGTGACCGTGTGTTTCACGGTTTAGCGATCGTCAGACAAATTATTTATTTATATTTATATACACACTTTTCACACACACACACACACATATATATATATATATATATATATATATATATATATATATTTATAAAGAGAGAGAGAGAGAGTAGACAGCGAAAGTGGGATAGAGAGGGTAGAGAAGGGCAAGACTGAGATAAATATATAGAGAGATATAGCTATTAGGTTGGTGCAGAAATAATGTCGTTTTCTCACATAGTAACATATGTGAGAAAACGACACTATTTCTGCACCAGCCCAATATATTATGAAATGGATTAAGTCAGATAATTATTTGATATATTTCTTGTTTGTAAGTTAAAAAAAAACATTATTAAGAATAACATATAAACAGAAAATATATTAAATATAGAGATATCTAATTTTAGTTAGATGCCAAAGAATGTTAAATATGTTTTTAAAATAATTTATAATTCGAACCATTTTTTGTGTCCCATTATATTTTCCAAATACATTGTCTATTGTTTGAGTATATTTGCCTTTATAGTCAATTATCGATAAGTTTTTTTTATTTGTTATGCTTTCATCATTTATTTTTAAGTATCGCGTCTTTTTGACTAATGTCGATTTACTAAATTATCACGTCTGCACGTGACAATTCTTGCTGTCGTGTCGTTTTATTGAATTGTTTATTCGGAAATAGATTTATTATGTTTGTTCTGAATTAGGAGACATTTTATAGCTTGTGGATTGCTTCATTTTTTTTTCTATTTAATGATTCCGATAAATGTAGTCGCTGTTTACATCTAATGCGATAGAGATTTGTTGTTGTTTTTTTCTTTTTTTAAATTATTCCAAGGAATATCTAGAGTTCTATCGTGTTGTTGTTTCGTTAGATAGTTTTAAATCATTCCGCCACAAGCAAGTTTATAACGTAACTTGAACGCGGGTGGTGCGGTTATATCTATTAAAATAATAAGAGAAGTGAAGAAAAGGACAATCAAATAAATAGGTTCCTGAATAAGTGTGACGTCCTCACTGGGTAATGCGCCAAACGTGATGTCTGAGTAGCCGCGTCCGTCGTGCTAACCTGTCCTGTGACGACCAACTGCCTTGGTATTGGTCGTGGCACCAAACGTGACGTTCTAACCTTTTAGTGATTCGGATGGGAATCTGGTTAGATTCGGTATCACCCTTTTCGTTTCCAGCTCTCCTCAAACGTCTGGTTACCGAAGTAACTGTTTTGATTTACAGTCTAACCAATCGTTGTGAATTGATATTAGGCAGTCGAAATCAATCAGTCGCCGGGCCGTAATGCAAGCCGAGTTCGATCAAGGGCAACACCGCACAAGTATATGTAAAATAAAATAAAATAATAACTCGAAAAGTTCAAATGTGTTAAAAAAGGATAACAATATTTTATATCTGGTGGCTGAATACAGGACTGCGTCTTTTTCCCAACCCGCTATATGGATTCGTGACACTTTGTGTTTGTTAGGCGTGTCTCAACATCTTAAGTTGTTTGTTCTTTAAGAAACTGGTTCTTGGTGTATCTTCAGGTGATATTCGTAAAACTTGTTTTGGTGGTGTGAGTCTAAGTCGTTCTTCAAAAATAAATTGTTCTTGGTTAGAAATTGAGTCGTGATTTGCGTGGAATCTTTCAAATCAGCTATCTGTGAGGCGGGTGCAACTCCAACTGCGAACTTCACTCGAACGAACTGAACTGGTTTTCACTCGCTGCGACTCTGCTTATATGGACGCCGACCCAAAGCCGGGGTGAGCTTGTCGTGGTTTGAGGTTGCTTGATAATTCTAAGCCCACAATCCACTTCTTTGTTTTCGGTCCGGAAAATTTTTTTATTTTCCATTTTTGGAAGTCTTTCGTCTTCCCACCTTCTTCTGTTCTCATATTGGTATCTCACCATACCCTCAGAGGGTGTCAACGGGTTTCCCCTCTCTTTCACAGTGGCATCTCACACATATCCCTTCAGGGGGCGCAACAGGCCTCCCCTCCTTCTTCACATGATTACCTCCGCCTAACGCTCATGCCACCATCCAGCCAATGGGCGCTCAGCGGCGTGGGTGTGGCCAGACTAGCCTCGGTTTAAAAAATCTTGCTCAAAGAAAAAAAATTATCTTCCTTTTTCTTTTTTTTTTGCTTTTCTTTCTCTTTCTTTCCTTCTGTCCTCCAACAAACCTTAGACTCTTATCACAGTCAAATGTCTTTGGACATTATCACCCGGGGCCTTCGCCAAACAAGTGGGTGGTCAATTGGACGTATTTGCATTCTGTTGCTAATTAACTGTTCTGATAAAATAATTTCGCTATCATAGCCAGCCCTGACAATAAATAGATGCTCCTCTCAATGATATTCTGCATATAGACAAAGGCTTAACCTTTCCTTCATGGTGGTCAGCAGTCACTTTTGTTTTTCTCGGAGAGTGCGTACTTAATTAATTTTTATTATTATGTCTTTAGAATTCTGCGGGAGGTAACTTGTCCAACTTAAAAATTCCCTTTACCATTGCCATGGGCAGATTGGACATATCTTACTCTCCGCCCGTAACATAAATGAGATTAAATTCTGTGTTTTACTTTCGCGACAATGGAAATAAAAATCTTACCACTTTTCCTTGTCAGAAAAATGACACAGCTTAGTGTCCTTTTCGTGATGGCTTCTAATCACCTAAATTTAATCCTCGCCTTTCTTTTTTTCTTCTTTCTTTCTAGCGGCGTAAATAGTGTCACATACGGTAGATGATTATTTACGTTGAATTTATATTTGTGAAGGTTATACGTTGCATAGGAAGCAAGAAACCGCAGTAGTGTTAAGTAAATAATTACCGATTATTTTTCTGCTTTGGTCAAGTTAGATCGGACATTCATGAATTTATTACGTCAATTATTACGGTTTGCATCAATGCCATTATAATGGCATTCTGTGTCATAACATAGCTGGACATAACGAATGATTATTGGGCGATCAACTTGTCTTCATCTGTGGCTAGGTATCCAGAGCAGTAGATCACGTTCTTGTGTTGCTCGTCAGACGTGTTCTTTCTGCAAATCGCATTTCGATTACATAGCCGTAGTGGTGATTATCCATCTTCGGGAAGGAAAACCCTTATGTATCCATAGGCAAACTATGTAAATCAAATGCCACTGGAATGAAGAATGGCTGCCCGCCGAAGATGCCATTACATGATAAGCTATATATTTCGATTTACACCACATTTGCAGAGAATATCACGCATGGTATCGAATAAATCTTCACAATTAACATGATTAATAATACAACAAGCAAAATTTTATGAAAATAAATATTTCATGAATTATCTTATCCATTTGGTGTGTAATTATATATATTTTTTTACACCAGTTTCCATCCAAGGCAATAGAACACAAGCTGTCCTGCTATTTACCCATATGCGGAGGGAGAAGAAGAGGGTTAATACACACACACACCCCCTACCCCTACCCCCCCCACACATATATATATATATATATATATATATATATATATATATATATATATATATATATATGTATGTGTGAACAATAATAATAATAATAATAATAATAATAATAATAATAATAATAATAATTGGACTTTACAATACCTTACAATACTCACAGACAGACTATTCAAATCTAATCGTCCAGGCACCGTCATTAGAAACAATAAGGACAAAATGTGCCTTCTTATTAACAGGGCAGTCCTTTCAGACTGCAATGTACTTTTGAAGATCTTCAGATATTGAGCTAATTAAAATGGCCTTGAAATCGAAATCTCAAAAATGTTGCACATGAGGACATCAACAATTCCAGCTGTAGTTGGATTCTACGGATGTTTTGGAAAAGAGATCAATAAACTAATTGAAGGTGTTCCGGGTATCACATGCCAAATATGTTGTTCTCACAAGTGCAGCCCGCACCTTACGAAGGGCTTTAACTATGTAAAATACGTCTGGAATTTTTTCAAACCAATTTAGCAGAAAATGTCATGATGACGTCTCTGACCCGAAAAACTGAGTATACATCAAAAATCAAATTAAATTATAATAATAATAATAATAATAATAATAATAATAATAATAATAATAATAATAATAATAATAAAGATAATTTGTACATATTCATCAGACATATCCCCAAAAAGATTAAATTATACTAACAGGGTTATGAACGGTGCCAACGAACCAAATTTGCTCCAAAGTAGCATGTTTTGGACAAGATCATTGTGAGCCTGGTTTATAGGTAGACAACACGTGATCACTTCAAGTGGTAAATTTTAATTATTTTTTTCTCATTTTCTAATTGTCTGTTTCGTTATTAAGGGTTCAGTAAGTAATGGTTATATTGTGATGGCATCATTCAACACTTTGTCAAGCATCCTAAGGTGACTATACTAGACTGTAGGTGTATAATACCGCTCATTTTAAGGTGGTCCTAATAATTTAAACCTGAGCGATTGATTCCCTGATGAACTATATATTAATGACGGTAATTTTTGACATTTAATGCAGATTTTGATTTTTTTTTGTATTTTCACATATCGCTTAATTCGATTGTTCAACTTCACTTACCAAACGTAGACCACAACAACAAAAAAGCAACAAAATCAAAGTAAAAACAAAACAAAATTAGAGCCAAAGTTTTTCTACCTAAAAATTAAATGTAGAGTCTAAGTTATAACAATCCAGATGTATTTCAAGAGGTCAAATGTCACCGCATCGCACTGTGTAAACCTGACATAATTCTATTCCATGTCAGTTCCACAATGATAAAACTCTTGCGGAATTTTCCCCCAATGAATCATGAACGATTTCTTAAAAAAAGGAAATATTTTAGCACCAATGCCAAGCACGAAATGTTGTCATTATTTAATGAAGTAAGAGATTACTAAATCAATTTCAATAAAGCAGACATTATATGCAAGAGATCGGACTACTCACCTTTAAAAAGAAAAATGTCTACTAAATCGCCATGGTCTCGGGCTTGTTGATAAATTGAAGGATGAAGTCTCTTTTGGCAAAAGCCTCAATAAAAAGGAGCATGATTTATATTTTTTCTATTTTTGATTAATTGTTTGTTTTTGTTTTCCATATCGTTAAAGTTCTAATAATATATTATCGACAATAAACACTTAGTCAAAAAAGTTATTAATATCTACAAAGAGATTTACACAGGAGCATCAGTAAAAATGTTTGAAATTCATGTAACAGCAAATCACTTTAGCTTTTGTTTAGTCTCTCTTGCCTTGATAAAAATGAAATGATAAAATGCGTAATATTTCCCGATTGTCGATTTTATTGAATTTGTGTTCTTTACAGATATATTCTGAGAAATGTAACGCAAACACACACAGACACACGCACGTCTATCTCTCTCTCTCTCTCTCTATATATATATATATATATATATATATATATATATATATATAAGAGAGAGAGAATATATATATATATATATAGAGAGAGAGAGAGAAAGAGAGAGAAAGAGAGAGAGAATGAAGGAAATATGACAAACTGTTGATATATAAAATTATGCAAAATTATGTATCGTGATATCATATATATATATATATATATATATATATATATATATATATATATATATATATATATATATATATATATAACCGGATTTATAATGTCCTGCAGCAATTTGTAAAGACATATTTAACAGTAACGTAAGCATTACTTCATTCATTCAGTTATATCTTTCTTCTTCTTCTTTGTAGACGATTTTATATCAGTGAGCGTAAATTTTGTATTGATTTTACACTTTTAGAATCAGGCTAGATCAGGCCGATACCATGTCAGTTACGTTGCATGAATTCCAAATTGCTCTTCAGTTACGTAAGCAACAGAATATATTCATTCTGTGTATGGTAATAAAGGTTTAAGCACCGGGATATGATACTGATGATTTGGTTTGTTTCCATGGTTAAATCTTTCTCCTTGTGCATTCAACTCGATGTGAATATCAGGATTCTCAGTATCGATCTAAAATAAATTTAACTATCATTGTATTTTCTTCCAATCAGAAAAGACAAATGCGTAACCACACACACACACACACATACCCTAGACACACACCCTACACACCGATACACACACACATACACATACTTATGTGTGTGTGCGTGTGTATATAAATATATATATGTAGAATAGCAAAAGCCTCTAGAGCCTTCGGATAACTTCGTCATCGACTTTGGAAAGATCGTGGTATTAGGCTTGGAAACAAAATACAGGTGTACAAGGCTGTAGTTCCCACAGCCCTTTTGTATGGCTCAGAGTCCTGGACACTATACAGAAAGCAAATTCAGCAATTATATATTTTTCACAAAGGCTGTCTTCGGGAAATCTGTGGGGTAAATCTAAGCGACAGAATGGCAAATGCAGACCTTTTCACCATGTGTAATATTGATGGTATTGAGTCCTTTCTAATGAAATCACAATTACGCTGGACAGGTCATGTGTTACGTATGCAAGACAACGTAATGCCAAAAATGCTCATGTATGGTCAACTTGACAATGGTCATCGAAACGTGGGTCGGCTTTTGCTTAGGTACAGGGACAAGCTGAAAAGTAACCTCTCAGCTGTGAATATAAATCACACAACCTTTGAGAACATCGTAATTGATCGTAATGAATGGAAGACTACATGTTACAATGGCATCAAGAACAAGGCAGCATCACACATTGTCAAGCTTCGTCAAACTAGGGAAAGGAATAAAATATCTGTTGCTGTTCCAGCCATATACTCCAAGAATGCACACTCTTGCAAAATCTGTGGACTTCTTTGCAAATCACTAGCAGGACTGAAATGTCACTTGCGACTCATACACAAGGTTAAATAAACAAAGTTGTCGGAACCTCATACGTCGAAACCAACGGGAGAGTCCATCATATATATATATATATATATATATATATATATATATATATATATATATATATATAGAGAGAGAGAGAGAGAGAGATAGATAGATAGAGAGAGAGAAACAGATTAAGCTATCGCTGAAATCTAACGGCAAGCGTGTCAACTAGCCCAGAAAATAAAATGTACTCCCAAAACAAATAAAGAGAAAAATGTCAAACTCCTACGTATAACGTTTATATAGCTGGTATATATTGCATTAAACTTGGCATATTTTTTTCGTCTCCGATAGCCTAGGGGAAAGAGTATCTTACTGATATTCTTCCAAACGATTCCTTTGGATGCATTTCTGTTTAAATTAGCGAACAAAATGTTTATGTAAACTACTGAATTCTGCTGCTATGATCATGAGGTATATCATCAATAAAAAAAAAATGAGCCTGTTCCAGAAGCAGCCAAGCGACCCCAAGACAGGGACTGCCTCCTTACCAGATAAGTTTGTAGGCTTTGGATCATAAGCAAATCTTTTTTCTCCTCACTTTGGCATTTCCATCACTTTAGTAGACATTAATCTTGGTCTTATCCGTCCATAAATCCTTCTCCCAGATCATTTTTCTCACTTCTCCGTACTTCCTTGTAAATTCCAATATGGCCTTCCCGAACTTACTGCTAATGACTGATTTGTATTTTTTACTCTCAATTTTTTCTTCGAAAGATTGATTGAGAAAATTTCACCATTTGTAGCATGGGGATAGCTGGTGATATGACTGATTGTTGCTTTGTGGTTTTTCAAACCACTTCCAGTCGTACGAATTTGCCCATCTCTATCTATTTAATATTTTCTTTCTTAACCTCATGTTTAACGGAATGCATTTTTTTTTTTTTTTAGGAAATGAAAATATTGCGCCAGAATAGATAATATTCTCTGCGACACATTTCGGCCAACACAATATGTATTAGGTTGGTGCAAAAATAATGACGTAATAATGTCGTTTTTTTTGGCGTATTTTTTAACGTCAAAAACGACATTATTACGGCATTATTTTTTGCACCAACTTAATATATATGTTATGCTATTTTATGTTTTCTTTCATCAATCCTCAGTATTATTTAGACCATGTTTTAAAAAATAGAACGTAGATGTTAAATATTTTCGAGTGTAGGTGAAGCCAAGTGCGTACACTCGGAAAAAAATTCAAGATTATTCAGCCCCTTCAACCGCGGGACCGGGCACTTTGCATTGTTCATCCTTCTCAGTCGAGTTTTCTTCCGTAGATTTCCGACTAAGTTGTTCTCTGACCGAAGAAAGAGAATTAGACATAGCGAGCCAGAGTCAGGCAGCCATCTGCCTGACTTTCACTTATATTTACCCAGTCTACTACAAATACGAGATGTAGCACAAGGTTGAGATTAGTGTAGGAAATCCATGCGCGTACTTTTTGGCCAAAATATAAAAAATTTGCCCAGCTCCCGCAACCTTCGAATCGAGCACTTTATTTTTCTCAGCCGCGTGACTTTCCATAGATAACGCCTCGACTGATTCCTACCCTGTCGGAAGTCAGGGTACTTGACAAGAGCGAGCCAGACACCGAACTGCTGGACTTCGGCCGACTTGTCTGACTCACATGGAGTTCTTTATTTTTGTTATCGCGGTGTGCGGTTACAACAACTAACTTTTGGGATTTTCTCATTAGTAAATATTTTATTTTATTTCTCAGTATTCACACCTCATTTTTCTGGCGAGATCTCCAATGTATTGGACTTTGTATTTCGTTTTGGGACAACTTCTAGTTTTCTGTACGATTGTGCGTTCTGGCTATCATGCTTGTACAGTCAATAAAATCTTGAGGTGTCGGTACGTCAAAAATATCATACACTACTTGAATAGGTTCTTCCTTTCTGGCGGCCCTTTAGAAAAACTTCCTTTATCTGAATCCAATACATTTGTGTTCCGTTTTTTTTTTGTTTTTTTTTTTACCATATGTATCATTTTTCCAGTATATGACATTATTAGCGGCTCGGATTCAGGAATCGGATAGCCGAGTTCAAATTCCAGTCGGATCCATTACATTTACTTACGTGGTAATACACTTGAGTAAGGTATAAATCGTCTTCTTCTCTCCGCCCAGTTATGGGTAAATAGCAGGAGAAACCGGTTTCTATAGCATTGGATGACAACTGGTCTACCGCAGAAAGAAATGGCAACCTCCTGAGGGAAAAATGTGCTTCGTCAGTCATGTATCGAAAGATAATTGTTGTGGTAGGATCCACCTAATTTGCATAGTGGAGTACCGACCATATAAATATGGTTGGTACCGGGAAGAGAGGGGAGGAATCAAGAGATTCAACCAGAGACTCTGCCCGACTGCGACTCAGTCAACACATTCTCCAAGAACGGTCTTCCCAGGAATATACAAAAGACTATATGTAAATATTGTGTACACTTTCTTGTTTCAATACATTTTGTTCTAAGTACATTTTAAGTTGCATTATTTTTCCATGCAAGTTTTAACAATAATGATCGCCAAAGCTTGCATCACGCATTGCACATTGTTAAATCATCCTTATTACGTTATCTTTGCGCATTTATTTTCCTTTTTTATATACTATGAAAAAACCTTTTTCGCAAATTTTGAATAATTTTGTATTTTTCTTTTTTTTTTTTTTTTTTTGCTATTCGTTCTTATTATTTTTTTGAAACGATTTGTCGAGCACTGATTTAATTTTTCTTTCGAACAAAATGTAACTAGTTGCATACCTGTCGGTATACTACAATTCAGTTTTATCCGGGATACTCCCAAAAATTTTTTGCGTTGCTCACTTTTTCATTATTTGCTTCTTGCAAAGCTCTATTAAAAGTAACAACAAACCGTTCAACTTGTCCGTTTGATATTGGCTGATACTGCGGGGTAATTATATGTTCAACTGAAAATATTTTTTAAAATTATTTAAATTCGCAAAAAAGCAACTGTGTACCTTTATCGGAGAGTATGTCACCCAGAATGACATTACTTCCAAACAATTCGTGTAAAACGTCATTGTAAAAGTGGAAGTTACATTTTTTGACCTTATAAATTTCAGGCCACTTAATAAACCTATCCATTTCCACGAGAAAATATGACCCGTTTATTGAACCTGCAGAATCTATGTGCAGTCTTGACCATGAAATATCTGTCTTTGGCTACGGTTGTAATTTCGTGGTAGGTGAATTTGTTGACAGAGCACAGCCTCTGCCAGCTTTTACTAATTTTCAGTATCTTGATCAATTTGGGTCCAGTATACATAGCTTTTCATAACAGATTTCATCTTTGAAATTACCAGATGTCCACTATGAAATTTATTAAATATCCGTTTTTGTAATATGCTAGGTATTACTACTCTTTGTACAGACATCAGTAATCCGTCATGAAGGGAGTAAGCTTTCAAATCTGGATTGTGTTATAAAAATCTTCTATCTTTATTACATTCTTTTACTCATTTTTTCTTTCGAAATAAGCATGACTTGTCAGCTTTTACTTTTATTTCTTCCAGAGTAAATGGTAGTTCGGTAGTATACTGCATAATATATTTTGATTTCTGATTCGCTTTTTAATACTGCACTAACAGTGTCCTCAGAGTATTCAGTATTTTTTTAGTATTAATCCAGATAAACCATCATCATGTCCTAAATATTCGGACGGTTGTTATTCCATCCGGAAATCAACATTTAATGGGATGGTACTACAACTTTGTAGTCTGTACACTGTATACGTAGGTATAACTTTTTGTACCATAAATCGATAATAGAGGTCCGTAGTCTATCTGGTAACTAAAACACCTTCTGTGCATAAATTTGTGATATTTTTTTTAACTGGAGATATTAATGCTAACGCCGGTTTTTCTATCAGGTCGTAGCTTTTTTTCGGTAGTAGCGAACGCGAAGCGTGCACGACGGCTTTAGTGTTACCGTCATCATATTTATGTAGAATCACTACTTCTATGCCATAGTCACCAATATCTGAAGCAAATACGATTTCTGCTTGTGGATCAAAGAGCGCCGATAAGTGCGACGTTATTACTTTCTTGATTTCTTAAAACACATTCTAATACTTATCAGTCCAGTGGCAAATTATATGTATTTTAAGCAAATTGTTTTGTATATGAGGTATATACCAGCCGCCAGAGGTAACATTGCCGAAACAAATACAACGACGGTCCGACAACGGGCCACCAAACATAACCGCTAATGGCATGCAACCCAATGGCAGGTTGGTGGCTTGCGTGTAGGATTGTGAAAATCCTACCTGTATCTGGTTGAATTTTAACGTACACATTAATTTTCAAAACGAAAAATTTCATTTTTTTTTTGTAATTAATTTTTTCGTCGCAACCTTTTGTACAATTTTTTTATGGACCTTTTCCTTGCTTTTATTTTACAGCGTGACATTTTATACCATATTTTGCCACACTTGTACCACTTTGAATTCTTAAAGGAGCGGTCGTCTCCTAGATATAATGTGGTACATCTGAAACATTGATTATTATATTTTTCTACATTTTCCTTCAGCTTGTAAATATGCACATTAATTTACTCCAGTTTCTTCCGCATCGCGTCTCAGATTGAGGATACTCTGACTTTCGTCGTATACGACTTGTAGTTTTAGCTTTTTAACTTGTTCGTTAAATTCATACACTTCCAACGAGCATTGAATAACGAACTTTCTCGTTAAAAGTTTTAGAATATTTAGATTGTTCAAAATCTTTCTCCTGATCTTTTCTCGATAGTACAAAATTACAGAATTTTCATGTTCTACCAGTGCCAACATTCTCAACAAAAAAATTTTTTTCACGTGTTCCCCGTCGATGCATTCTTCTCAGAGAATCTGATCGTATAAGATAATAAGAAATGGTAATTTCATTATCTGAATTTTATGTGAATTCGGTTATAGCATTTGCCATCGAGTCGGGAGTGAAAACATTTGTGGAATTTTCCGTTTTCTTCCGTATTATTTCAGTTAAAATTTGGTGTGTTTTTTTCTGGAGTTCGAATAAATTCTGTTGTTGCTGAATTTTTATTGTTTGGGCTAATAATCCTTCCATATTTGAAGATTATCTGCTTCCTTGTTTTCCTTCTGACTATTTTCTCTTTTTTACACACACCAATGAAAAAATAAAATAAACCAACGTAGTACCAATTTCTCATCGTCACTGATATCATGTGCGCCGATCCAAAAATACTTTTGTTCTGACCGTAGAGTTTCAATAGCCTCGGTTCCACTGTTATAACTCGCTTCTAGCGGTTATAATATTAAGCCCCGCTTACGCACACGCCGTGACGTGTTAAAAATTATCCTGACTCCAACGGACCTGCGCCCCACTGCGGAATAGATGCGACACGAGTTAAACTTCACTGTGAGGAAGCCAAGCGTTTCAAAATTTACCCAGGCCCCGCGGATTCGGGAAGAGAACTTGCCTGTTTTTTTCAGCCGAGTCTCTATCCGAACGGACCTATCCGCCACCAGAAGACGGATGTCGTGTCACCCTTTGCAATGAACACAGTGGTCATCTCATGTTGCGATCCTAAGACTGACTTGTCTGTCTCATTTGGATTTCTTTATTTAAGGCGTTTTCCTTAGTTCATTTCTGTCCCCGGAAGTGTTATTTTCTCTACAAAACTATTGAACTGATTCTGTTTATTTTGCAACGTTTCCGCAATGTTGGGATAACAGCAGCAAAGATGAGGACAATATTCCGCGTGTGAACAATGATAACTCCTCATCCTTGGAATTCAGACAAAAATTATCGAACTGGTAAAACACGATGAACTACACTAATAGATCGATACTTTTGTGATAATAACAACAAATATGAGGATAATTGATTACGAGTAAATTCTAGAAATAATGATAAAACATCATCCTAGAAATTCAGAGGGCATAGATCGAATCTGAAGGGACTCTATGGGATATGTTAACAGAGATGCAACGTTGTAATACAAAAAAGAAAATGAGGACAATAGTCCCCGTGTAAATAATGATAAATCCTCATCCACGTTATTCAGATAGAAATCAGAAACCAATTATTGTTAAGAATTTTCAATTGAAGACGAGCCTTTAAAATCTGATGGAATAGTTCAGCCTGTCCATTGTAATATTTTCAATTTCAACGAAGCATTTTCATGTTTACTTTGAAAATTCCAGTGAACGCCACGGAGTTTCAACAATCTTCATTTCCATCTAATTGACTTGCATTCCATTATAACAATAGAAAGGCTTTCAATGAGCATAATAATCCACTGTAAGTGCCATAATTCTAATTTGATATCTTCATTTGACTGTTAGTGTAGATTATATTGCTGCAGGTAAGTGAAATATATTGGATAATAGTGAACATTTTACTTTAATTTCTATTGAAGTACATGAAAAAGTCTTGATATTGATACAGTATTAGAGAGTAAGGCAGTGACGGGAGAATATGTAATTGCTAAAAATAGAGATACGCCCTCAGATTGTAAAAAAATACAACTTTAATCGAAGAGTTTTTTTGTTTTTTTTTTCTACTACCAAATGGATTTTTCAAAAAATTCCACAACTTTCATTCTCGTAAATTTTTCGGAATTGACATAGGAAATAATAAAAAAATACGCTTGGTTAAGTATGCAAATTAAAAAGTAGTACTGGTTCATGGGTACATTTTGGGGAAAGAATACGATTATGATCTTGAAAATACACTTTCTTGGTCTTATTTTTTTCTCTATTAACTGAACAGATCTTTTATGAGTTCACGTAAATTTCTTTAGGCCTAAATCATTTTATATCACATATACAGTCATATACTTCATGCGTTTTC
>OZ010579.1:43425215-43457715 GCA_963932145.1 Acanthosepion lycidas
CCTGTACATTTTCCGATAAGCATATACTTTTTCTCCCCGCAAGGAAATTAACTAGAATCATTAAGATGTACAATTAATGCATTCAGTGTTGTTTTCTAAAGTATCAATACTGTTTTCATAATTTTGCTTTTACTTAAAGTCTTAGACTTCTTACTTATATATGTTTATGACTGCTAATTCAGTAAATAGTGCAAATTCATGTTTCAGGATTTAGGTTGTAATATTTTTGTTTTATATGAAATATCTAATTATTTTAGAAGTGGCTTTAGAAGATATTATCTTAATTGTAGTAAAAGTATTTTTATATGTAGTTATTGCGCAGTTGGTAGATAGAATTCTATGTCTATTTCATTAAGATTTTTGATATTGTTCATTCTTCATCTAAATTTGATGAACTTTCCTCTTAGCAATAAATATGAAAATAAAAAATAAAAATAAAATACGTGGGATTCTGGAGGATTGCAAAATAAATTTGATTTATTTCTCCTCATTATGTAAATATTGACGGCTAGAAACTGTAATTGTTCTTAAATAGAATGCGATAATTACTCCGCTTTTTAGTATGTTTTTATGATGTGTAATTAATTTATAATATAATTTTTCATAGATTTATAAAAAGAAAATGGCAGACTGCATGGTCATCAGTAGGAGGATGAGCCTAAAATGAGATTTGTAAGTCGGGAACATTAGAATCAAGCAGACGCGAAAGTTTAAATATCTGGGTAGCGTTTTGACAGATGGCGGGAAATGCGACACTTAGATCCGTACAGGTATTTGGATGGCCAAAGACAAATTCCAAAAGTTGTGCAGTGTATTGCAAGACATGAAGATTTCGTTGGTAACGAAGAAAAGAATACTGAGCTCTTACGGGACACCTGTCCTTCTTTACGGCAGCGAATGTTGGACGCTCTCCTCAAAGATGAAGAAGAGACTCGAGGCGATGTTGATGTGATCCTATAGAAGTATGCTAAGGATAATATGAACCGAACGTGTGAGCAAAGATGAGGTGTTAGAGAGAATGCAAACAAGAAAAAGGCTTATACTTAA
This sequence comes from Acanthosepion lycidas, assembly GCA_963932145.1. Taxonomy (NCBI): domain Eukaryota; kingdom Metazoa; phylum Mollusca; class Cephalopoda; order Sepiida; family Sepiidae; genus Acanthosepion; species Acanthosepion lycidas. Next base: position 43,426,263 of record OZ010579.1, read on the forward strand.
CATCATGTAGAGGCAGCTGCAGTTCCTGGGTCACATAATGAGAAAGGAAGGGCTTGGAGAATCTGATACTCACGGGTCGAATAGAGGGAAGGAGAGACAAGGGAAAACAATGCATGACATACCTAGCGGTCATAAGCAAATGGATAACAGAACATGGTCTCGGGGAGGCGACAGAGTGAAGGAACTTGTTGAGAGCTGCAAGGGATAAAGGTAGGTGGAGATCTCTGATCGCTTACGTCCTGAAAGGACATGGCACATAGAAATGAAATGGTAGACATTTAGACTTAGATAATTATCAGTAAGCTGTAATGTGATTGTAATGAAAAAAGTACGGAGGTGTAAACTGAGAATACAATGTTCGCTTATAGTGTCCTTTTATAGTCACAGTAAACAGAAATAGCTCTCCCAAAGTGGAGAGTAAAAAATTAAAGGGATATGACTTTATTATTCATGACAGTGATATCACTGTAAATTTTGTATTGTTTATTTAAGTTTCTGAATAATGCAAGTAAAATATATAATGTTATATTAGAACATTTATTCTGTGTCAGAAGAAAATCGAAGTTCAAAGAGTAAAAATCTGATTTTGTTCTTAACATATATATGATCTCCATGTCTATTGATCCGAATATACGTGTCTATGACCATGTGCAATGTATGGTAATTTATTTTTGGAAATACCTAATTAAAATCAAATATTAGGTTGGCGCAAAAATAACATAGTATTTTTTAACGTCAAAAAACGATATTATTTTTTTTTTTTGATATTAGGTTGGTGCAAAAATAATATCGTATTCTCACATATGTTACTATCTGTGAAAACGATATTATTTTTGCACCGACCTAATAGTATTTGTCTGCTCAATATTGGTATGTGTCAACGTCAGATGTGTTCCCATAGAAATCCATGAGCCACGTGAGACAATGGAGTCATTGCTGGAAATATTCATGGAATTTTCTTTCCAGACGTATTTTCAGTATGTTCAACAGAGTGCAGCTGGAAATGATAAGTAACATTAACATATCTGACGAGGATATTAAAATAAGCTAGAACCTATACTAACAACAAATCACTTGTATAAGTATAGAAAATGATTTCAATAAATATGAAAAAAATTAAAAAGGGGTGTAAGTGAAACGTGAGTCTTCTCGCGAAACATTTCATCCTATACAACGAGGCAATCCTAAGATAAGCAGATGTCACAGTTTCGATAGCAGAGAGAGAAAGTCATCTACATTAATTCTCACAGATGTTAGTGGAGGAAGGAGAGAATAAAGGACTAAATATCTATTTGGAAATAGACTGAATGAAATATTGTTCATAATCATATATTTTAGTTAACAAACCATTAACGATGTCTACTATATTTTTTAATAGGGCATTAATTTTGATCAGCAAACATTTTGCTTTCAGAAACATCAATAATAAAATATAACAAAAGCAACAGACAAATATGTATATTACAAATTGGAAATGACGAAATCAAACGTGTAAGACAATTTGCATATCCGAGAAGCGTTTAAACTTAGGAAGGAAGACGCACAGAAATCCGAAGGTGAAACATGCTATCCAATATCTACGGTGTAATATCAGTTCTGTTATAAGGCAGTAAATGCGGTACAATCTCCTTACAACAAAAGAGACTTGAAACAACAGAAAAGTAATTCTAAAGAAGGGTGGTGAGTATTCCACAAACTGAATCTGTAAGCAACGGTGAAGTACTAGTATCATTGCAAACTAAATGGACTCCTATAATTAACATCAAGAACAAACACTAGATATATCTAAAACCCTAAAGAAGAAAGCGATGTTGGAAAATTTTATACTTACAAGAAAAAATTAAAGCAAGAAAGACAGAGAAAATCAACGGATAACGTAAATGTCGGGCATGATTGAAGGGATGGCGGATAGCAATAACAACAAGCATATATGTAAATTACAAAGAAGAGATGCGTAAATCAAACGAGTAAAATTACATAAATATCTGCGAATTGTTTTAACAAAGGGAACAAGAGAGACGGAAAAATCCGAATTTTCACTGTGATCGTAAAATATGCCTTCCAATAGCTATGGTGTATTATCAGTTCTCCTGTATATCAGATGGACAATCTCCTTATAGACGAAGACACTTGAAGCAACAGAACTGTAATTCTACAGAAGGTGTTGAAAATTCCAGGAATCGAATATGAAAGCAACGTTGACATTCTAGAATCATTGGAAACAAAATGGACTCTCATATTCGATGTCAGGAATAAACACTTGATATAGGTAGGATAACTAATGAAGAAACAGCTGATGGAAAATTATATTCTTACAAGAAAAATTTAAAGCAAGAGAGACATAGAAAATCAACGGATGATGTAATTGTCGTCCATGAGTAAATGAATGGCGGATCAAGTTTTAGGTAAGGTAGAAAAGGAGCTAATTTATTAACAAATACAATTGTCAAAAACATTGTGGATAGTCATGTTCGCCAACGTACAAGGAGAGGAATCACATATTCTATTCCCAAGATATTTTTTGCCTTTCAGGGAATTTTAAAAAATTCGTACGAGTCAAGAAACAATAAAATATATTACATTTGCAGGATCGCAAATCTGGATGACCCATTTTATAATGGCTCTCTTATATACTAACACCTTATATTTCTGTGTCTAGCTACCATATTGCAACTAGCTGTTGTGTTTTCTTGTTCGTATTCAGTTTATATACGTTTTCTTCACTGTTGAAAAAATGTATATAATTCATATTTTATGGAAGATATATTTCAAATAATTTTAACCTGTCGTTTTAATAACATTCTTTCTCTATGCTTCTTCAAGAAACATATTTTATTAATAACTACTCGATAATTATCCATACTACTTCAAATCGTCGTTAACCATACATATTTCATACATAGTGTAGGTACGTCGTTATTATTATAAATAAATAAAAATAAAATATAAACAATTATAACAATGAAAATTATAAATAAAATATAACAATAGCATTTAATGCTTGTTTAATGAATTGAATAAAAATATATATATATATATTTAAACACACAAAAACACACATATAGATATACATGTGTATCTTTTCTCAAAGCGATAACTCACACACACAGACATACATATATATATATATATATATATATATATATATATATATATATATATATATATATATGTACGATTTCATTTTAAAAACTCTTTGGACTCTCAAAGCTGAAATTCCTCTCCCACGTGCCAAACGTTTTATTGAGTGACTTGGAACTTTTTTAATTGATATCTTCAGTTCTAAGTTGTAACGATGATATATATATATATATATATATATATATATATATATATATATATATATATATATATATATATATATATATATGTATATATATATATATATATATGTATATATATATATATGTATATATATATATATATATATATATATATATATATATATATATATATATATATATATATATATATATATATTCTGAGAGAGAGAAAGAGCATTCTTCCGGTGTATTTGTTTAAATTCGAAATAATATATGATTCTAAGTTTCATCTCCCCGCAATATATACATGTTCCGGACCCACTATGGATGTATTTTCTACGACATACCACACAAAGTTGAGAAAGATAGTGGAGAGTTATCTCATTGTTTGACTTTACATGTTTTCCGTCGTTAGAATCAGATTTTTTATTCTATTTTAACCAGATCAATTAAAAAAAAAACAAAAAAAAAAAAAAAACTGTCAGATATTTTGTCCGAAAAGGATTTCAATGAACTAGTTAGAAATTGAAATTGATTCGCTGAGACCATTGCAAAGTCAGTGAAATCATGTTGTTCTGATATATATGTTAGATCCTGATAAAATTATCGCAATAATTTTAATTACAATTGTTCAAGTGTTGTATACAGGCGTTAATGAAACAAAACCAGGCGTCCACCGGGTGTAACTGTAAATTTGTACGATTCGTGGAACAGCATAATTATCCATCCCATAAGATGTTTAACACCCAACAACCACTGTCTGTTCAACTCAGCAATAGTGAGAGACAAAATATCATTCACGCCTTCAGTAATGCTATCAGTATACAGGATCTGGCTTCGATCTTCATTTTCTATTCGAAACCAATCAAGAAAACAGTGAATAAGTTTGAAAACGAGAAATCAGTATAGAAGTCACAACAGTAAGAGGGATCATCGTTTCAACTTAGAACTGAAGATATAAATTAAAAAAGTTCCAATTCACTCAATAAAACGTTTGGCACGTGGGAGAGGAGTTTCAGCTTTGAGAGTCCAAAGAGTTTTTAAAATGAAATCGTACATGTAAATTTTGAGGCATCTAGTTATACATGGCCAGAAAGTTGGAAGGTTAGAGAGGGCGGGTGATAAATTGGCATAATTTGGAAAATTATCCTGGAATAATATATCTATATATATATATATATATATATATATATATATATATATATATATATTTGAAATTTATTTCAATATTTCATGAGCTTCTGATCTGTTGCTATGATTAATTAATGATGAACATGTCATTTTCGTTTATTACTGTGCTCATCACGATATTTCTGTTTAGCATAGAGAAAAATGATACATTCTTTTTGCGCAGAATAGAGCTGAGCAGTGTCATAAAATCCTTGAAGAATTCCAGTAACATATCTTTATCATGTCTAATATAAAATCTTTCAGATCTAGCAATTGGACAATTTTGCTGTTACATGATTTGGACCATTTTGCTGTTACACCCGCTATATATTTGGCCATTGAATGAAATGGCCACTAAAAACATTGTTCATAATCATATATTTTAGTTAACAAACCATTAACGAGGTCTACTATATTTTTTAATAGGGCATTAATTTTGATCAGCAAACATTTTGTTTCCAGAAACATCAATAATAAAATATAATTACTTAAAATATTGCATTCTCTTCTTAATTTAAAAAAAAAAAAAAAAAAAAAACTATATTCTAGTTTAAATTATTGTGAAAGAATTAATAAGATAGAAAGAAATTTAAGACGGGGAAATGAACGCCATTCCGAACAGGACCACTTGAAACCAGCTTTATGTTGCATTAAGCACTCATCTCCATCTGGAAGAGAAATTCAAGTCAAATAGATGGAAAAGAAAAGATTTAAAAAAAAGTAATTTTGCATCATGTGTGCCAAAAATCGGCTTACGCTGCAAATTTAAATTTCAACCAGTAAAAATAGCCGCTGGCTATCTTTTATTAAAATCTGACAGCCACATATTATGAATGTGTTTGAAAGAAAAGTAAATGAAATAAAATAACGACGAAAAAGAACTCGTTTGAAAAGATAAAAATTCCTAAACATAGACAACGAAAGAAATTTGAAAATATCTAACATTATGCAAATGATGGTAATGTGAATTTCCTTATACTTATTCTTCTTTTCTACTTTATTGATCTACTTAGAAATCACTACGGCAAGAAAAGTATGGATTTGTTAACAGCCGAGAGTTTGTCTCCGAAGTTAAGCCGATATAGACACTCAAATCTAATGGCGTGGGAATTAGCTTTCGGTGAAAAAATTAAGTGAAACAAAAACAGCAATTACATTTATCAATAAATATCTGCGATTATATTAATAATAACCAAATTGTCGATTATGACGTCTGAAAGCATTTGTATAAATGTATAAGAGGAATGCAATTAAACATGAATGGTCTGTCAATGTTTTCTAATCCACGTTGTGATAATTTAAAAAAAATAAACTAAGCACAATAGTTGCAACAGGAATAAGATGGACATGATTAAGCCTTTTGCTTTTGGAAAAAAATCGAACTCGATATGAGTTTATAACATTGTTTAATGGAACTGTTATACTATCAGAAAATGCGGTGTAAGTTGTAATTTTCTTGAAATTAAACATATCTACAACCTTATATAACTTTCCTACAGAGGATGTATAAAAAGAATCCCACCGTAACAATTTCAATCATACACATTTAAATGAATATAGGTTCGCAAAACTCAAGTTGAACAATGAATTAAAAACATACATTCGGAATTAATATAACTCAATTATTTATATCAATCTATATATTATCCCAAACCGTTTGAAAAAATATTTCACAAATAATATTTTGATCTGATAGGAGACATGTTTTTTTGGAAAGGATACTAAAATAACTCGTCTACTAGAAGCTAAATTCCTGCAAACGGATACAAAATAATTTCAGTAAATATATTAGGTTGGTGCTAAAATAATGTCGTTTTCTCACATACGTTGCTATGTGAGAAAACGACATGATTTTTGCACCAACCTAATATATAGATATATAGGGTGTCCCAAAATAATGTATGCACTCTTTAAATATGAATAGTTAATAATAAATAAACGTGATGTGAGAACTTATATGGATGAAAATCTGCAAAGCAGATGGATTGGAGGAAGAGGGACAGTTGAATAACCACATGGATCACCGGATTTGACACCCTTGGATTTCTTTTTGTGGGAGTTTATAGCAGGAAACCTGAAACAATTGCTAAAATGAGAGTTGCAAATGAAGAAGAATGTGCTGAAATACCAGAGGCAATGATACTGGACGTTTGTAGGTTTATTTCTTTAAGATACGAAAAGTGTATCGAACAGAACGGCAACCAGTTTGAGCACTTTATGTGAACCCATCATTATATGAATATACTGCCATTGCACCAAGTAGCTTTTATCTTATTAACGTCAATTTTCTGTTTTTGCATATTTTGCTTAGAAATTTTTTAAATGTGTATTCTTTCTCTTGTATTTATCTTATTTACAAGTCAAAATACATCAATGGAATAGGTTACAACGATTTAAACAGTGTATACATTATTTTACGACACCCTGTACATATATATATATATATACTGGGACGGAAGACAAAGATGTGCTTCCCACCAGTTTTTTTTTTCTTTTCAAACTTTACAGTGGAGTGATCCAGAGAGGATTAGGGGTCCTCTCAATATTAGTTTTTGGCGGCAACGGTCTTGAAACCATTAAACAGGAAGACCGAACAGTTGGAAAGAAACACAGAAAAGAATATTTATCATTTCCTAAAGATGTTAATGAAGGAAATCGAAAAGAAATGGCTAACGACCAATTATATAGAGAATGCATGGTTGACAAAGCGATGAAGAGCCAGACTGAACAATTATAATTGGAGACTCAAAATCAAGTAAGTACAAAAATGTAAATATCTAAGTCGTGTTTTAATTGTCGACGGAACACGTGACACTGAATCAGTTAAGTTATACCCAATATTAATTTGGTCAAATGTCCTCAATATAATGTTTGAAAAAAGTCCGTTATATTGAAACTGCTAAGTATGTAGATGCTGCTGCTACTTCTACTACTACTACTACTACTACTACTACTACTACTACTACTATTACAACTAATAGTAATAATAATAACAACAATAATAATAATTCATAGCATATAAACAATAAGCATAAATATATAATTAAAGAAGTAAATGAAATTCTTAAACAATCAATGAAATTCTTAAAAAGAACTGCAATTAAATGCACAGCAGACAAGACGATATGAATAGCCTTGTGGTTTCTATTGACAAAACAAGCTAACGAAAGAAGACCTCAGATATTTAAGGGGAATTTAGAAAAGCAGTTATAGATATCAAAAAGCCACCAAATATTGAGAATGTGCAAACATTTTGGGAGAATAATTTGGAGGAACCCAAAGGGATATAATTCCAATGTAAAGTTGATCAAATAAGAATAGGTAAGAATGAAGGATAAATCTGTGCAAGTATGGAAAGTCCTAACCAGGAATAATGATAGTTACCTTCTAAAATGTTACCCAAAATTAAATCACTAGGAAATGCAAAGTAGCGAACTTTTGTCTCTATCATGTCATCAATTTATAAATCTCTTGCACAAACATTATAAAAGCTAGATAATAACCCAAATGGAATACCAGAATGAATCACTAAAGGTAATATTTATCTCCTATAAAAAGAAGGGTGAAATAGTTAATCCCCAAAATTATAGGCCGATAATATATCTATTCACCACATGAAAATGATCACATCTGTCCTGAGGAACTGTACTTACTCCTTTCTCGATGAAAACAACATTCTCCCTCTGGGACAGAAGTGGTGTGGAAAAGGTTTATATGGTTGCAAACATCTACTAAAATAAATAAAATAATCCTGGAAAATTGCAGGTAAAAATCACGACATAATTTGGATAGATTACCGGATATCCATTGATAGAGATCCAGGATCTTGTATCCTTAAATATTTTGAAATGTACAAAGTCTCCTCGCTGATATTAAATTTCCTTAAATATAGCATGAATCTGGGAGGAACAACATTATACCTAAATCTCACAATAGATACTGCCACACCCAACTGTGTGAATATCTGATGATGTATCTTTCAAGGGGATTCCCTGTCGGCCCTTCTGTTCTGCATTTCCTGAATCCCAGTTTCGTATCAGCTAAGCCGAAATAACTATGAATACAAAATGAAAAGGAAAACGTTTGATTACCTATTCTACATAGATATCAAACTCTTTGGCAAAGATGGCAATGAGTTGAAGGTTATACTGAATATTAAAAAAAATGTTTCAGTAATGGCATCGGTATGGATTTCTGATTAGATTAATGTGGTATAACTAACATTAAAAAAAGAGGAAATTGGAGAAACACTCAACAGATTTAGATTTTGTCACAAACATTAGGAAAAGAAAGCAAGAAGAAACCTATAAATATGTGGTTAGTAAAGATCGAATACATTATACAGAAATATTGGATAAATTAAGAAAAGATTACTACCTGCGTGTTTATTTCCTGTTAAATACAAAGCTGAATTCACAAAACGGAATGTCAGTCATAAAGATTTTGGCTGACCCAGTAGCGCAATATACATTCAATATTTTTAATTGCACCATAACTGATATTACACGAATGGATGTCAAAACGAGAAAGGCTGATGTTGTTACATCGAAATCTTACGAAGGCAGATTAGTTCCACTAGAACCGTCTTACAAAGCCACAACAATAATTCTACAAAGATACCTGGATGATGACATGTGTCAAAGAGCATGAACGAAATAAGAAACTTTATTCAGTAATAAAGGAAGTCTACAAATTCAAAAGGGAATTTCATCTTGGGGAAGAAGTTAAAGGAAACCATAATACACATGCTGCAGAAGCAATGCACCTAAAAAAAAGAATACAGAAGAAATGGCATGCACCAAAGGTAAAATCGATGGCAATATAAGACTCTTAATGTTTAATCGTTTGATCGTATGAAACAAGCTGACAGAGTGAAAGCCCAAACCCATCAGTTGTTACGTAGTGTAAGGTTAAAAGCTGAAACAGAAGTTTTTCTTCTTGCAGCACGGGACCAAATCTTGATAACAAGAATTTACAAAGCACACACACTGAACATTTCTATTGACTCTATATGCAAAGTATTCTGAAACATTTGATTACCTTGGATCAGTTTGCACAGTGTTAGCATCAACTTGAATAAAACTCCGCATGGTAGATTGGGTCAATATCTGCACTGGAAAATATACAAATTTTACGAAAAGGAAACTGCAACAAACTGAATGAACATAGCGTAGACCCTGTTACAGAGATAGGGCATATAACAATACTATGGGACTTTATGATACAGGCAGAACAATCAAAGCTAACCGCCAAAACATCGTGATCAAAGGGCATATGAATAGAGTGTGCTTTATTATTTATTATCTAAAAAAATATATCAATATACAAGGATCTTGAAGTGGAAATCTCACAAATGCGGCGCATGGGGACCTCAATGTTTCTAGTTGTAATTGAAGTTCTAGGATTGCTTGGAAAAATTTTCATTTACGGGATTCCTTGTAGGCCCTGTCGTAAGAGATACAAAAATGTATTCACAAGTAAGGCTCATACATAAGGGAATCTTTATCTGTATAAAAATTGTGTGATCTTAGTTTTTAGCGTATTTTTTTACAAATAAGTTCAATGGAAAATAATAATAAATATAATAATAATAATAATAATAATAATAATAATAATAATAATAATAATAATAATAATAATAATTTGATATGATTGTAAATCCTAATGTCTCAAGTTAATTCCTTGCTTTTCAGTCCCCTTTTCTCTCCTCTAATAATTTTTTTTTTTTTTTTTTTTTTTTTTTAACTTGTATTTCAAGTTTTAATCCACACCCCAGACCTTAAGCGGACACCCGTGTCCATTTTTTTTTTTTTTTTTTTTTTACCCTAGTCATCCCATATCTCTGTCGGTGCGTGTATATGTACATGTTTGCTAATCTCTCTCTCTCTCTCTCTCTCTCTCTCTCTCTATATATATATATATATATATATATATATATATATATATATATATATATACATTGAATGTACATGTAGATATGTCCACACTGACAGGGATCATACTGTATTATATCTGTGTTTTCTGTTTTTTTTTTGTTTTTTTTTTTATGGCTACAGGTGTAATTTTCCTACAATGCTCTGCCCTTTGTCTATCATCTCTTTTAGTGAATATTCTAAAACATATCTTTCAACGGCAAGTAGGTTGAGAGATGACCGGAAAAGTATAACTTTTATTCCCTTGCTCCTACCCCTCTGTTTAATGAATTCTTCGTTATTCCCCCTACCAATCTGTAGTATAAGTCCAGCCTACCCCATAAAATTTGATAAGTATCTGTCGTTGGCGACGGAAAATTGAACATTTGTGGAGAGTCACTTGTGCCATGCTGCGAAGTTGTAAGAAATGGTAAATGTAGCATCTTTGAATGATACTTTTCCTTTAGTTTGATATGATTGTAAATCCTAATGTCTCAAGTTAATTCCTTGCTTTTCAGTCCCCTTTTCTCTCCTCTAATAATTTTTTTTTTTTTTTTTTTTTTTTGTATTTCAAGTTTTAATCCACACCCCAGACCTTAAGCGGACACCCGTGTCCATTTTTTTTTTTTTTTTATATGTCTATATACTGAAATCTAATTATCCCACTTGGAGGTGTCTCTCGGACTTATACTAAGTTAAAACTTAGTATTATCTACCCAACTGAATACCATACACTGTTATGAACTTTTAACTTCGATATATTAATAAACCCACTATCTCAAATCTGGTCTTGCTCTTGGACCTTCTTCAAGTCTCGTCCTACAGCTGGTAATCTGAACAAAATTACCCCTTGGCGGTCAAGGTTAAAACGCATCTCTACCAATTTCAATGAATACGAAAAATATCTCATACCGGATCGGCCGTCAATCGGGACAACAAGGGCCGCGTCCCTCAGAGAGGAACCAGTCTGAGGTCGAAAAGTCTGTCACTGGAACAAACTCTTCCACACACGAAGAGACACTAGGTCACCAAACCCGGATTATCGCCAACCTTGGACCAAGTGTCTCAATACCAAATCGACTAGTAAAAATGAAACGAACGAAATGGAGCCGCGAAGAGTATCGACAAGTTATGACATCCTTCTTCACTGCACTCGAAAACCCAGCAAAGAACACCACCAATCAAACATACCAAATATGGAGAAATATGGTGGGAAATGATATAAGACCTAACCTCAATCCAAACATGCTTGCCAATGTCCGCAGAGATATCATGCGAAACAACAGACTCTCAAAGGCAGAAATAGATAAGATAAAATTAGATATAAGGCAAAATACTATGACCCATCACTCAAACTCTGTTGAGATGAATGTTGAAATAAAGAATGCGACAGAGGATGAGGTGGACGCTAAAGCGAATGAAATACGAAATCATCTCCCAGGAAATGAAACCGAAGATTCTGCCTTAGACACAACCTCTAGTTCTCCAGAAATTGTCACTGAAGATGACTCCAGGTACATTAATTTAGAATTCCTTGAAAACCACGAAGCTGAAATCACCGAAGCGAAAAATGACGTCATCCAAGTACTCAGCAGAGTAACTTTCATACAATTGTCAGACAGAGACCAGCTCCCGAAAATCCATATGACAAATCCCAACAAGCACATCGTGAAAATATACAATGCTGCAATGGAAACACTGTTAACAGATAAACCACCGGGAAACATAACAGAAGTTAACAACGTCATATACGCAACAGCTCTAGCAGCGACTCGGAAGCTTGGTGTCAAGACAATAAAAAGAATTAACAGACACAGAGAACCAGCTTGGAAAACCAAACTGATACGAGAAATAGAACAAATCAGATGTGAGCTGTCTATATTAGATGAGCTCACCAGAAACCCTAATATTTCCACACGTAAATCCAAAAAGATCAACCGGAAATATAGCATTAAATCCCTAATTGATATTCCATCGATCAAGGAAATGCTGAAACAGAAACTTCAGCTAAAAGCACAGAGAACAAGACGATACGAGAAACGTTGTAGATTCTATCGCCAAAATAAAACATTCCGAACAGATCTTAAGAAATTTTACAGGGAAATTGGAAAAACGCCTATACATGTCGAAACGCCACCATCGATTGATAATGTACAGACATTTTGGGAAAATATCTGGAGCAAACCAAAGGAATGTAACCCAAATGCAGAATGGATACGGCGTGAAGAAGAACGACTGCTGGATACACCTCTGCAAGAATGGGTAAATATATCCATAGATGATGTTAGGCAAGCACTAACGAAATCCCAAAAATGGAAATCCCCAGGAAATGACAAGGTGCCCAATTTCTGGCTGTATCATCTCTCATCTACCCATGGCATACTTGCAAAAACATTATCAACGCTTGTAAATAATCCCAATAAAATCCCGGAATGGGTTACTGAAGGTATTACATACCTCATACCAAAAACAACTGAAACAGACGACCCGAAAAATTATAGACCGATAACATGTCTTTCCACAACGTATAAGTTGATCACGTCTGTACTGACGAACCGTACTTACTCCTTCTTCGAAACAAGAGCATTCTCCCGCGCTGGAACAGAAGGGATGCAGTAGAGGTTCATATGGCTGCAAAGATCAACTTCTGATAAATAAAATGATCCTGGAAAATTGCAGGAGACGACGCAGAAATCTCAGTGCAGCGTGGATTGATTATCGTAAAGCCTTTGATAGTGTTCCACATTCTTGGATCCTTAAGGCTTTGGAAATGTACAAAGTCTCCCCTGTGGTATTAAACTTTCTTAAGCACAGCATGGGGATGTGGAACACAAAACTATACCTTAGGCACACCGGGGGCACTGCTATATCCAACCGTCTGAATATCCGACGTGGAATTTTTCAAGGAGACTCTCTGTCACCTCTTCTGTTTTGTTTATCCTTAACCCCTCTTACACATGAACTGAACAACAGTAGCTATGGTTACAAAATAAATAAGAAAATTTTCAATCACCTACTATACATGGATGATCTCAAACTCTTTGCCAAAGACGACAATGAGTTGAAAGGCCTCCTCAATATTGTTAAATACTTTAGTGACGACATAGGTATGGACTTCGGATTAGATAAGTGTGCAAAAGTAACATTCAAGAAAGGTAGAATTACAGAAACACCCTCAATTAGATTTTGTCACAAAGATTAGGGAATTGGAGCATGAAGAAGCTTATAAGTACCTAGGAATTAGCGAAGGAGATGGCATACAACACACCCAAATGAAAGAAAAAATAAGAAAAGAGTACTACAGGCGTGTACGTCTGATACTAAATACTGAACTAAACTCAAAAAATAGAATATCAGCTATAAACACATTGGCTGTCCCAGTGGTGCATTACAGCTTTAATGTCCTTAACTGGACCATAGCTGAAATTAAGCGAATGGACGCCAAAACGAGAAAGCTTCTCACTTGCTATCGCATGCATCATCCCAAAGCTGATGTTGATCGTCTGTATGTGCCCAGATCCGAAGGAGGCAGAGGATTAGTTCAACTAGAACTGTCCTACAAAACTACAACAATTGGCCTCCAAAAATACTTGGAAACTACAGAAGACTGGATGATGGTATGCGTCAAGGAACATGAAAGTAGTAAGCGTCTTTACTCCGTAATGAAAGAAGCCAACAAATTCAAACTGGAGCTTCAAATGGGCGTAGAGATGCAACTACAGCACAATACACCGGCTGAAACTGCAAAATACTTGAAAAAGACAGCAAAGACGAATGCAACCGACCAGATACAGAAGCGATGGCAAGATAAACCGCTTCATGGCCAATACTCTGCCCGTATCAACCAAGCTGATGTAGACAAAACCCGTACCCATCAGTGGCTACGCAGTGCAGGGTTGAAAGCGGAAACTGAAGGTTTTATCCTTGCTGCGCAGGACCAATGCTTGCTAACTAGGAATTATCAAGCACATATACTAAAATATTGTGTCAGCCCAAAATGCAGATTCTGTGATAAATATCCAGAAACGATTGATCATCTTGTATCAGGTTGCACGATGTTGGCACCCACTAAATATAAAACCCGACATGACAGAGTGGGCCAATATCTGCACTGGAAAATCTGCAACTTCTACGAGAAGGAAACTGAAAGAAACTGGTACCAACACCACCCAGACCCAGTTACGGAGATAGGACCTGTTACAATTCTATGGGACTACACAATCCACACTGACAGAACAATCAAGGCCAACCGACCAGATATTGTTATTAAAGACCACAAACAAAAACGGTGCATCCTTATTGATATGGCAGTCCCTGCTGACTGCAATGTATCTTTGAAGATATTCAAAAAGCTGTCAAAATACAAGGACCTTGAAATAGAGGTCTCGAAAATGTGGCATATGGGAACATCAACAATACCTGTTGTAGTTGGAGCCCTAGGACTGGTTGGAAAAGATTGCAGTAGACTAATTGCAGGGATTCCTGGAAGCCCATGCCTCAAGGAGATACAAAAAATTGTTCTGACAAGTACAGCCCACACTTTACGAAGGGCTCTATCTATGTAATTTTTTTTTTTTTTTTTTTTTTGTCAGTGAAAAGTGTCATGATGCCATTTCTAACCTTAGGTCCCTGGGTGGGACCTGGAAAGAAATGTGTAAACGCCAGAAAGCAAAGAAAATAAAAATAATAATAATAATAATTGGAATAAGAATTATTATTTCCTTTATTTTCGTTATTAATGAAGCTAAACCAGATTTTCCTCAGCTTCTTTTGTAAGTGAAATTATTTTTTTCCGAACTGTTTGAGATTTTATTTTCAGCATTTATTATTCTGCTCTTATATAAGCGTGCGATCTGGCATACAATATTTTCCTCATTATAACTTATTCCTCTTGCTTGCATTCGTTTAATAACAACACGTCGGATTATTCCATCATTTTCATTTTGTAGAGTTCTTGAAATATTAATATCCAAGTCAGTTGTACAATGATGCTTGTATCCTGTCGCTCAAGCAAATTGTTACGTTTAATGTATTTGAACCCTCTATTGGTTATTTACATTATTTGGATCGTTCGAAAAGTCGTCCTCATCTATATTGTCACATTCACGACGTTTCGGCAGGTGTATGCTCCGGAATTTTTTAGGTAATTTACGGTCGAAATGTAGAGAATATGACAATATTGATGAGTACAAAATTCCGAACAATGTAAATAGGTACAATTCCTCATCTTAGAAATATAGACGGATCCAGAAGATGGCCGGGCGTACAACGGCCGAAACTTCATGAATATGAAAATAATTGTGATGAGCGCAACTCAAACAATGCAAATAGTGTAAATACTTGCACTACCACATCACATATTAACAGATCTCTATTGGGTTTTGTTTTTCTAGGATTTGAATTTAACTTCTCATTATATATATATATATATATATATATATATATATATATATATATATATATATATATATAAGGCAGGATGTGTGTGTCTGTCTGTCTGTGTGTGTGTGTGTGTGTGACGAATGCACAGCCGCAATTTTTGACGGATTTGCACCAAAATTTACATGCACATGCTCCAAGTTAGCGAAAAGTACAAGACCCACGTTGCATTTCCCAACTCCCATCGATAGTGTAAATAATCGTTTTTTTTCATGCTTCTACGGCAGTGTTCATGTAGTTTGCGGCCATTTTCTACTACCCAGAGTAAGAACCTATAGCTGGCTGCCACAAATAGGCAGGAAGATTCTATTTGCCAGCGCGCGAGCCAACAGTTGAGTGACACAAATGTTAACTAGCATGTTAGCATGCAAAATAATCGATAGCTGCATTCGTCACAAGCGGTAAAAATTTAAATCTGTATGGCACTTTACTCCAATTGGCTCATTCGCTTGCTTAAACTCAATGTTGATTCTGATTCAGCAGAACTGCTATTGGGTGTGAAAAAGTATTTGTTGTTAACATTCTTTTTTCATTCGGTTTTTCCAATTTGCGAGTCCTTTTTTACAGCTGATCGTATTGTGTTCATTTTGTTTAGTTCTTTTTTTGTAACAGATTTAATGCTTAGTATAGAGCTTAGAAAAAATTCTCAGTGGGAGATAGGCAAGAAGTAAGGCATCTAGCAACATCAACACGGCAAATGACACTCCCTTAAAGTCAAGGAATGGCAAAAATATTTTAAGTCAAGTGATAGCGATTGCTGTACGAGTCGTACGATTTTTGAATCAAGCACAAGAAACGCCGGGCCATGCTGCTATTATATTATATATAGATCTCAGAATGCGAATGTAAATTCCATCAAGCATAGGATCTAAGGTTTTGTTAATGTCAGCAATGACATCATATATTAATACTGCTTCTACAGTGGCCCGAAAGGATATCCGGATCAGGTTTTCTGTTAGATGGGATTTCCTGTACATATACATTCGTTTCGTGGCGACCAAGGCTTTGGCTATGCGAATTTGAACATCTTTTTCAGTAGAATTTATCTCGCCTCCTAGATATGTAAAAGATATATACAGATTTTATTACTCACCTAAGATAATTCCTATTGAACGTTGCTGGTATGTATTAAGTTTTAGAAGCATTAACATGAAGTCCATCTTCTGTTCAAGATGATGTAAGATTACTGTAACGTTGGTAATGATGTTCCTTAATATTTGTAAAACAGGATAGTTTTATGATCACTTTTCTGATTCTAGATGCTGACTGCGTAACTACTCCCTGGCATTTACCTTTATAAGTCTTTCATATTTTTTTTTCACCATTCGTACTGAACTTTTGTTGTCTTTTTAATAGTTATTTCCCTATTTCATTTCTTTTTCATCTTAAACTTCTGCTGGTCTTTTGTTCATGATAACAGATTGACCGTTTTTATTTTTTCGTTTTTTTTTTCCGAT
The DNA here is from genome assembly GCA_963932145.1 of Acanthosepion lycidas. Taxonomy (NCBI): domain Eukaryota; kingdom Metazoa; phylum Mollusca; class Cephalopoda; order Sepiida; family Sepiidae; genus Acanthosepion; species Acanthosepion lycidas. The sequence goes on from OZ010579.1 coordinate 43,443,504, forward strand.
AAGAATTTGCCTGCTTCATTCTTACGCCAAGTTTGTGTTTATCCTGTCGTTTTTATCTGTCGATAGAGACTTGAGAATAGTCATTAATTTTCTGGTCTGTTGATCCATCGATTTAAGCTTCTGTCTCGCCCTGCCGGGGATTCGTCCTAAATACTTTTTCCTTGCTACTGTACGCTATCTCCTTCTTTTTAAATTGTTTCGCGTCATAGTTTAGTATTATTACGATATTATTTTCCTCATACATTTCTGGCATTTTTTATCAGTTTCTTGTTTTATGGAATCACATTCAAGTATTTTCATGATCACTGCTTTTATAATTCAAATGTTTTATTATCTGACAGTTTCTATATTGCCGCATATATCCTTCTTTTTTGTGCCGTGTCCCTTATGGTCGTGGGGGAACAAGATTTCACCAATTTCCTATACTTTGTGGTACTCAGAAGTATTTCGACAAGTAGGTAGCACACTGCCTTTCGTTATCTCTCTTTTTTTAATCATTCCACTCCAAGTAAATCAATAATACCACTGGGGTGCAAGAGATGAATGAGTATTAGAGAATATGAGTATTGTGGCATAGGTAAATAGTTAAAGAAATAACAAAACAAGTGTTGATGATATATCATATATTAAACAGTAAGTACAACAGAAGAGTATTAAACGACTAGTGAATGCGTTTCGTTTGACTCCGCGTTCAATCTTGTCGACTGCTGATATTTACCAGCCTCCCCACGAGGCAGGACCTAGCTCAAGGCCGAGTTTAATGTGGAGAAATCCGAGCCAGTATGCTACGCCAAAAATCCCCCATAGACGGCGTATAAAACGAGGTCGAGTAACTTTTTCCCGAGACGAGACTCTGCACTTCGAAATAGCCTCGTCTGGGGATCCTTTTTGCCCGGAGGAAGAGATTTTCACTAACGCAGCTGGAACAGATCTGTTCGATTGTTCCCGAAGGTTTTCTTTTCCACTAATCTTATAGTAGAAGGAAGATTACAACATAGACCCTTCAGAGGGAGCACACCACATTAATGAGAAAAACTGCTATTAATGAGAGAGAACAATAAAAGAATTAGGAATGCAGAAGTTAACGATTCACATTGCATTTAAATATTGGAAGATTAAAGTTGAGTAGGAAGCAAGAATCTAGAATAGAGTTCCATAAGCAAGAAATACGATAGAAGAAACCTTTAGCAGAGAACTTGATGTAATCTATGAGCGTCAATTTTTTCAAGTCCGTCTTCCTCCTAACATTCTGATTCTGTCTATAAGGGTTTTTTTTATTGCCATTTTCTTTAATACTTTGGTGTTGCTTGTTTGGTCCGTCCATGATTCTTAGTAGTCTTCGCCAGAAACACCACTATGTTACCGTCTGTTTTCTCTCAATTTGTGGGAAAATTGTTTATCATTCGCTGACATACAAGAGGTTTGATATCACAGAGCAATTTAACATTATTTTATATATAATCCCAACAAAATTTTCCTGTTTCCTCATCATTTTACTTTTTAATTACATATTTCAGTAAACCAATATCCGTTTGGTTTGGTTTTGTGTGTTTAAAGGCATATCAACCTCTCATGGGTCATTTAATGACAAAATGTAATTTTCTTGAGAGACTTGGAATTTCTTTTTTTTACTATTAGCATTTATTACTGATATTTTTAAAAAAATAGATTGATAGATTTTTTTTCTTTTAAAATGTATTGCTAGAATGATTTTTACTATTTAAACTTTTGTTGGAAATTTGTACTATAAAATATATTTTAATACTTTCATAATCTTTTGAATCCAGTTTAGGGTTTCACTAGTGCCTTATATCTGAGACCCTAACATCTGCTACCACTCTGGATGGGAGTGACCTGGAAATAGCAAGAATAAGAGGTGTTTTCATGCTCCTCAAAACTTCCCGCTCAGAGGTCTTGCTGCCGGATGTAGTTTAACAGGACAGTCGTCCGGGTATTTATAACCTTTTTTTTTTTTAAAAAATTACCACATCCCAGATACTTAAAAATGTGTTTTTGTTTGATGATGTAATTTGGAATTAGTAGGTCGCATAATGGCATTTTCTCATGCTGACGATACATAGAATCTGTCTTCAGATACTTGTTACTTCAAGTAGGCCAGGTCAGCCCGATAAACGAGTCCGATTTGTTTGTTTGTGGTGCTGTAATGCAACGTGAGGTGCATTCTGTTCCACAATAGGCTGTTGCGAGAAGACCTTCTACTTAGATTAGGTGGCGTTGACCATTTGCATATAAATGATACTAGGCAGGTATTAGCCAATAGTCAGCGTGGGGTGTAAGACAAGGGTGTGTCTTTTCAGCAGACTTATTGAACTTGTAGAGTAAGGCGGTTCTGATAGAATTAGAAGTCTTTCCAAGATTTTTTTTTTATATGAAATACATCTGTTTAAAGCTTTGGCACACATAATCAGTGATGTTTTTAGCTGTAGCTTATTAGTGGTTTCAGGTCTTTCATCGTCACATCCCCTTTATATTGTGACCCAGCCGATACTCTTCGGGTATTGTGTGCCATTTGTCAGGTACAACGTTCCTCATTTTCAAGGACACTATGATGCTTATTGGTAATTTATGGTCCAATCATGGATAATTTCCAGTTCACCAGCGATATTCAGTCATTCATAAAAAAAAAGTTTTGCTGGCCACAATCTTAACTGTACTAGATATATAGATCACACATTCTTCATAGCAGACACAGAAAAGAAAATACAGATACTTTTAGAGTAGATAGTTAAGGAAAGCAAGAAGAAAGGACTAAACATTAATTGTAAGAAGTTAAAATGTATGGTTGCAAAGCGCTATCATTGAGTAGTCTGTTTAGGATGTAGTTTTCTTTCAGCAGCTACCATCAACCCTTTATCACATTTGTATCTTATATTAAGTTTACCCTCATCAATAATAGATCCTGGTAGGGTGTTCATGTCTCTAAGTATAGTCTCGCTGGAGTGGGTTGAATAGATCCGTCCAGAATATATATTCTTGTTTTGCAGCACTTTCTAATTTCTGTTAACCTATTTTCCATCTGTAGGCAGGAGTTTTGCTTCCAGTAAAAGTTCCGCTTTATTCTAACACCTTTCGAAAAAGGTTTTAGTTTACCTAGCACTTGAAATACACCCGATGACACTTTCCGCTTCGAGAAGAATTACAAGGCCGGCGTATCCATTTGACATTAAATACTACCACACGTTGTTTACAATAACGTGTGTATCAACAAAATTGTCCATCACACAAAATGCTTAATATCTAAATAAAATCTCTAAACCATTTGCCTTCTTTTTTCCAGGTCTTCAGACAAGACATTTAGCCATTATTAGCTCCAGTTGTCGTAAGAATCACTGAAATACACTGTGAGTTATTCAGCTAGAAAGAGAAAAGGTTAAAATCGTTTAACTGATAATTGTAATATTATTCATTTAATTATAAGGACATTTTTGGCATTCATAGATCAAATCACTAGGGATATTTTCGTTTGGAATTTATAAAACTCTTTTAGCATATGCCTGATAAATGAGTTTCACAGATATATTCCAGTACTGATTTGGCATTCCTCCATATATTTCTAAAGATGTTGACCCAACCCAAGGTATTGAACCTCAACAGGTTGATTGTGTCATTAATTTATCTCGTGTTTGATATCCATTTTAGTTGCTACTGATATAACAGGGCAGTAACCCTGCTTAAAAGTTTAATTGCATGAAATTACGTGATGCTGATTTGGACGGAATACTAACTGGATAATACTTATTAAAATTTTCAGGAATATAGGTTGCATGCATGAGAAAAATATGAAAAAAATTAACGGGTTAGATGTTATGTTTTAAAATAATAAAATGAACTTAAGAAAAGTAAGAAGGAGAATCGGACCCAAGATTAATTAACGTTGAGCAAAACCAAAATTCATCACGCTATATGCTCCCCAACGCTAAGAAAACATGCTTAAGGTGTTTTCCGAATCTTTACAGTTCTAAAAAATTAGATTGGGGTGTTTGCTTCCATTATGCAATCTGTTATAAAAAGTGTTCTTAGAAATTATTCTAGAGAAAGAAGAATTTGAAAAAATACGTTCTTAGGATAGTTTACATAATCATATCTGCCAAATACGATTTTGTTCTTGCAGACAAATAAGATTGTTGAATTCTGATGAATTCTACTAATTTTCTAGCAGTTTTATTTTATGTTGATAGACCAATAACACAATTTTGCAATTTACAGAAAAATACAGCGATATTCTTGTTATGAGACCTTATCCATAATAATATAATGGACTATTCCATACGTAATAAATACTGCGCCTCAAGAGGAAGCAGAGAGTTCAGTCTGAAATCTGGAGTGAAGTCCGTCAGGAGTCTGTCAGTCAGTCAGAGCGAGCGAGCGAGTCAGTCAGTCAAGTCAGAGGCAGTCCGAAACAGAGTTACGTTCCGACAGTTACTACAAGACATTGGAATAGTGATACTGGTGGAGACTACATAGTTCTCCCTACTAAAACTGATTGTTTGTACTAACACTTTCTACTTCTCTCTATATATTCCTGTTTGTAATATATCTGTGTTATTCAATATACGTGTTCGAGTTCTTCTTTATTGGTTCTACCTTGGACTATCACCGTGGTACAAGGAACCGGACCATAACAGTGGCGGCGAGGAAAGCAACTCTCTACGCGGAGGACATATATATTATTTTTTTTTTTTTGCTATCCATCGCGAATAAAAGTGGCGACGAAGATTCGAACTCTCACACTTGAAAAACAAACAACAAAATCCAAGTGGCGATCTGGAAAACCCTTAAAGAAAAATAAACTCCCTACTCGGAGGACATATTTTTTTTGCTATCCGTCGTACGTAACAGTTGACGACGATTAAATTCTAAAAAAAAAGTAAAAGAAAAAATTTCTTTTTTTGATATCAAATTTCACTGACAACAAAGGAATTATTTTTTTTGCGAGCACAGGCTACAGAATATCAGGTTACACAAAAAAAATACGTTAACATGGAAGATCTTAAGTCAACCATTATGGAACTTATGAAAATCCAGCTTGAACAACAACAAAGGTACGAAGAAAAACATTTGGAAATGCAAGAATTATTGATACGTGCAATGGCAAATAAAGAGCAAAAACCCGAGAACGAATCAGTTCTCTCTCAAGACGCTATTTGGAGTAATATCGAAGATTTCAAGTACGCACCCGACGAAGATAAAACTTTTGCAAATTACTTCCGAAGGTATGAAGATCTATATGATTTTGACTGCAAAGATTGGTCAGACGCACGTAAAGTACGCCTTTTATTAAGAAAATTAGGCACAGTCGAATATACCAAATTCGTTGATTATATCCCTCCAGAAAAAAACAAGCGAGTTAACGTTCAAAAAATCTATAAATTTTCTAACGGAACTTTTCAGCCATAATACATCACTATTTCTTAAAAGATGGAAATGCATGAACCTTACAAAAAAGGATAGCGAAGATTACGTAATTTTCGCATCCATTGTTAATAAATATTTTGAAAACTTCAAATTATCGGAACTCAGCGCTGACAACTTCAAAGGCTTAATTTACGTTCAAGGTCTTGTTTCAACAAAAGACTCGTCACAAACAAAGCAAACAAATTTTCTCTCTTCACAAACAAACCGAACTGATTTTCCCTCCTCAAGAACAGGTAAAACAAAATTTCCTAATTATAATCAACATAAAAAGAAACTACCACCAAGTCCATGCTATCGTTGTGGGTCTTGGCATTGGGTGAAAGACTGTACATATCGTGCTAAAACTTGTCTATCATGTAAAATAATTGGTCACAAAAGTTCTCACTGTTGGTATAGAAAAGAAATCTGAATAAGAATTACGAGGATCGACCAAACAGTTGAGACTAATATAAGAAAATATGTACAAGTTGAAATGCAAAACAGAAAAGTTAGGTTACAGCTGGATTCTGGCTCAGACTTAACGATCATAAATCTACAAACATGGAGAAAACTGAACAAACCTATCATGTTACAAAACGGATAAAATTGCGAGATCAGTTACGGGGAGAAAGACAAAATTCGAATGTGAAATAATCACAAACGTAACATTTAATGGAATGACGAAAAATCTAAAAATGTACGTCTTAAGAAATACCGAAAAACTATTCGGGACAGACTGGATGCAAAAATTCGAATTGTGGAATCTACCTATTAGCACCAACTGTCAGAATGTAAAAAGCTTATCAACCGAGGCAGACAAATTAAAACAAAAATTAAAAACGAGTTTCCCCGAAGTATTTTCGGCAGGTCTCGGAAGATGCAAGAAAATACAGCTAATATCAAAATAAAGGATCAGGTTCAACCTATTTTCAAGAAAAAAAGAAGAAGAATTGTACCGTTTGCGTCAATAGAAAAGATTGACCAAGAATTATCTAGACTCGAAAATATGGGCATATTGAAAAAAGTAGAGTACAGCAAATGGGCCGCACCGACGGTCTACGTTACAAAGAAATCAGGAGAAATTCGAGTTTGTGCTGATTTTTCTACAGGTCTGAACGCAGCAATAAAGAACTACCACTACCCACTACCTAGTCCTGAAGAAGTATTCACTAAATTAAATGGTGTAAAATATTTTTCAAAAATTGATCTAAGTGAGGCCTACCTGCAAATTCCAGTCGATGAAGAAAGTTCAAAACTACTATGCATAAACACACACAAGGGATTGTACGGATACGAAAGACTACCATTTAGAATTAAAGTAGCGCCGGCTATTTTCCAGCAGACAATGGATACGATGCAGGCAGGACTAGAATACACAATAGCATATCTAGATGACATATAGTGATTCATAGCGAAAGCGTTGAACAATACTGGCAACATGTACAAAAATTGTTTAAGAGAATTCAAAGCTACGGATTCAAAGTGAAAGAAAATAAGTGTGATTTTACATGAACGAAATTAAATATCTTGGCCATATAAGGTAGACGTCCAGACCCTGAAATGTCTACAGCAATAAAAAAGATGCCAGTTCCTAAGAATATAACTGAACTACAAAGTTTCCTTGGATTAGTGAATTACTATCAGGAATTCATACCTCAAATGCATAAACTTCGCGCACCATTGAACGAACTGCTAAAGAAAGGAAAAGTTTGGCAGTGGACAGATCAATGCCAGGAAACATTCGAAAAAATAATCAAGACATTAACATCGGATTTATTTTTGGCACACTATGATCCTAAACTAGAGATTATTGTAGGAAGTGATGCGAGCGCCTAAAGTGTGGGAGCGTGTATATTACATAAAATGCCTGATGGGGCAATAAAACCTATCGCACATGTTTCTCGAACCCTACTACCAGCGGAGAAAACTTATTCACAAATTGAGAAGGAAGCTCTAGCAATTATCTTCGCAGTAACAAGATTCCATAGATAAGTCTATGGTAGACACTTTAGTCTGCAGACGGATCACAAACCGTTAATAATTTTTTTTGTTTCAAAAAAATGTCTACCGGTGTACACGGCAAATAGGCTCCTTAGATGGGGAACGATTCTTCTGAACTATAATTTCAGATTGGAATATTTACCAAGGAAAAGAATAGGGCACGCGGATGGTCTGTCGAGACTTATACTAACAAAGACCGAGCCATTGGAAGATACGGTAATCGCAGCCCTTAGAAATGAAGAAGACATAAGAACAGTACTATGTTGTACAAGGAACTAGATCATAACAATTATAAAATAAAGTGTGACATAAGGGATTTAAGATGATCTCCTAAGATTCAGACGCTTTTCGTGTAGACATTATATAAGTTGAATATTTTCTTTTATGGGAGGTTTTCTACATCTACCAGATCCCCCTCAGTCCGAGACAAACACGTAGACGGACTCAACAATGAATATCGCCAGACATTACTTCTGGTCATTGGATATACTAACGGAGCGTATCGAACAAAGAAAGACGGATAGAGATGGACCCTAGCCGGCTATGTGAAGCCCGGGATTGCTCGTAAATACTTATCGGTAAGAGCACATTCGGCATTCCGCGGCCACAGCGAAAACGCCAAAAAAAAAAAAAAACATGAAAAAAGTATTGAGGGAGAGTTGACATTTGAGAGTAGATTTCCCAAATCCACATCCTGAGGAGGAGTTGATTTTTCAGTTAACAATAGAAACATTTTAATGGACAAGTTTATTTTTTTTATATTTAGTAAACGAGTTGTTAAAGTTACCGACATTGTTGTGGATTTATTTTAGATGAAATATTCTTACAGCCTGATTCTTAAAGCATTCTTATGAAGCAAAGAAACAAGTTACCACGATCACAGACAAGAATTACGCAATCATGTCGTTTGTACACAATGTGCATAGAGGAGTAGACGCTAGGCTTTGCTCTCAATCTCTAATATTGAAATATTTTGGGAAACCCAAACAACACGATCAAGACGACCCAGCAATCTCAAACAAAGAGGTATATGAAAGTCGGATGGCCTATATTGTAGGTAGTCTTCAACAAAGCTAGCGGACTTAAAGATTGAGACGTTGTAGAAGTAAAGTAGAGAGACAACCGAGATTATGAGCTCTATTATTTAGTATAATGATTTGTTCGAGATTTTATAGCGTCAGTCCACGACAATTATGATTACATGCTTCGTTTGCCGGGTGTCTTTTTTTTTTAAAGAATCTGTATACATCTGACAGTTCATATAGATCTGAATTGGTATGGCTCCATTTAACAGGCTCAGTTTACTTCGCTTTTTTAAGAACATGACTCTTGATTTAAAGTTAATATTTTCCTTTCGTAGCCGTTTGCGATGTTGCCAGAAAGCAACACTAGGTTAAGTATTCACTGTAACCTAAATTTTATATAACTGTTTGTTTTGTTTTTGACAGCTTATCAAGCGTTTAGTGGGTTATTTTAAAAATAAATATAATTAGGATTATAAAAATAATTATTCTTTGAGACTGATTATTGCATTAACCTTTTTTTTTCTCCCAAAAGAACAACAATACTTAATATTTTGCCCATACCTGGGGGAGATGAATTCATATCTTTCCCTCTATGTAAAAGAATTTCATGAAACCGTATCTGTTATTTTTCATTCCCAAACGCAATCCATTGCATAACAAGTCCATCTAATCAATAAGCAGAAATATGTAAAGTGATTAGAATTAATTATATTACTATTTGTTATTTGAATAACCTCTATAACAGACAGTTTTCATTCATTATCGTTACCTACGTTTGAGTGAGTAGGCGTGTCTTTGTTCGTTTGTCTCTCTCTCTGTGTGTGTGTGTGCCAGTCATTCTGTAATCAGTGATGTTTGTCAAACATCGCTCTTCTTTCTCTTAGCAGCCTGGTGAGGTAATTTCAAAATAACATCACTGCGATTCGAAACAGTTTCCGCCATTCATTTATTACATTTACTTGTCCTTTTTCGTGATTTTCTAGGAGCAGGAGGTGTTTAAATTATTTCTTGATCTCATTGGACTGAGTCATTGATCTGACTTATATTACACACGTACACACATATAGCGAGAGAACGTGGAACAGAGCGTGAAATAAATAAATAAATAAATAAATAAATAAAGAGATGGAAATTTATCTCAATGAATTATGAATACGGTTTATAGGAATAAGTCAAGCGAACTCCTGGGACAAAACGATCTGCTGAATCAATGAGTGTTATTTGAATGACCTCTAATAATATGAGACGGCTTCCTCGCCTAATTTCAAACAAGCTTCATACAAATTCTGTAAGCCAGAAAGCGAATTATCAAAAGGTTGAAAAGGTATAGAGTAAATTTAAATTTGGAATTATCTTAATTTCATTCAATAAACTCAGTCGTTTGAGTCTCTGATTATATATTCAAAATTCTAGTGAAATCCGCTGTACTTCGACACATTAAATATTCATAAAAGAGCGGAGGCCCAGGTCTGTCAAATGATGTTTATCAACAAAGAAAGCGAATAATAAATTCATCGATTCGTCTGATTAAAAAATCCAGTGAAATATAGAGACCATAACGTTTACAGACTTGTTCAAAGAACGATGCTTTGATCTACTTCTAATTGAATTTACTTGTTTTTGTTACTACCTGCGTGTTCATTGGTGTGTTTTTGACCTTAACTGTATTTATATGTATATATTTCTCATTCTGTTTTCGTGTCTATTTGAATTATTTTATATGTTTCTCTTTCTTTTTTTGTTGTGACGTTTCGTTCGAAACAAACAAAAGAGTAAAGAACAGTTGCGTAATATCAGTCCTTCTATATAGTACTAAATGATGGACAAGCTCATCCCATATGAAAAAGTATGTAAAAGTAAAATAAATGTCGTTTTACAGAAGGAAGTTGGGAATACCAGGGATTGAATATATAAGCAACATCGAAGTTTAAGATGAATTGGAAATGAAAAAGACATTTTCATTTACACCAGAAAGAGTTGAAATTTCTAGGGAGCATAATATGGAAAGAAGGCCTGGAAAATTTTATACTCACAGAATAGATTGAAGGCAAGAAGGACAGCAGAAAACAATGCATGACATATTTAGCGAGACCGAGTAAATACATGGCGGGGCGATGTTTAGAAGTCATAAATAAAGACTATTTATTAAGAGCTACAAAGGTAAAGGGATTGTGGAGAGCCATTATCGTTAATATCCTGAAGGGAAATGGCAGACAGAAGAAGAAATATGTAAGATAATTCTGCTGTTTGAAATTAAATATAACTGTGATAAAGTTATTAGTTTTTTTTAGCATTTGAAATATCCTAATATTTTCTTTCATTATGTCTTGATTAATGAAAAAAAAAAATATTTTTATCGCAACTTACTCAATGTTACTCTATTTCTACTTTGATAATTTTGAATTTTATTGCATTTTTTATGTATTTTTCAGATTAGAATTTTGTTAAATAGGGATCCTATTGAAAAATTGATGATTTTAATTCCCCAAGGAATTCTGTTTATAACTGATATAAACATTCAGCTGTACAAAAAGGAATTTCTCAAAGTTTCATAAAACTATATAATAGTGAGAGAAAAATAAAAATATATTTTACCAAGATTTCCTAAAACATAAAAATTTCTAATATAATTTAATTCATTTGTGAATTAATGCTGGAAGTTTAATTGAAATCCGACAATGATTTGGTTTTTATAAGAATTTCCAAATCATTATGCTTTTCACCGCAAAGAATTTCCTATTCATAATCACCTGCTGACGCTAAAAGAAAAAAAAGTGTAACCAAAATTTTGAAGGATATATAAAGGATTAAAATATATAAATTAATAATATAAAATTCCTTACGTTTTTCCCTTTTAATGATATAAAAATTTTGACAATAAAACATTATTTTTCTTAAATCTAGGGATTTATTTTCTAAATTAAAACTCTATGAAATATGATTCTCTTGAACTGAAGGGTGTGGGATTGAGCCCAAAATGGCCAAGGAATTTTACGGCGAATCTCAAACGAAGGGGAAACTGGCAATAAACAGTATATATCCGTGAAAATGGAGGCAATAAAAGTGTAATGTACAAAGTATTTATTGTCAAATGTTTGAAATTACTAAAAACTTCCCATACATATTTCAATTCTAAATCATATGACGATGTGTTTATTTATTATTTTTTAATTTGAAAAGGGCGACTTTTTCTGATCGATCCATAAATTATATTTTCACTTCAATAATTCAACAAGTTTGTTTGTTTTTTTTTGTTTTTTTTTAGAAAAAATATCATCCAAATTATTTAATGAAATAATTCATGAATAAATGCATGGTGAATAATTACAAAAGATGTTTTGTTTTTTAGAGCAGAAGCAGACAAAAAGAAATATCTTGTACTCCGACATAGAATTTGGCGGTATGTGTTTAATATGAGAAGAAAAAGAAAATAGGTTATAATGTCCTGTTTTTAAAACCGGTCACGAATGCCAATTGGCTGGCTTTATGGTCAATCGGCGGCAGCCTGATATAATAAAAGACCTCGCGAGACTCGAAGGTGGGAAAATTGTTCTTGAAGAATCTTACTGTTGGGATGGTGTCCTAATTAGTAGTGTTGGCCGGTGTTTCTTGAGAATTTGTCAGCGAAACAGTTTTATTAAATTACAAGATAAATGCTTGTGTCCTGAATTCTTTACTGTATTTTTCCAATTTTCAAATAGCATGTTGCATATCCGAATAAAAATGTTGCATAAATCCGCAAAAAGTCCATCTGTTATTCTCTTGTTTTAGTTCATTTGTAAGCGTTAAAGAGAGCGATAGGGGATCAGAAATGATAATTAACATCTTTTCGAACAAGTTCATACTTTTAGCTCTATATGAAATACCATACATAGCAAACAAAATCTTGTCTTCCACACTGAAAGAACATGATATTTTATGATGACTGAGGCTGTGAATTTCAGATGTCTTTCCACAAATATCCTGATATATAACATCTTATTGGGAAATTGTGATAGAATAAATTCTTCTTTATGTGACGTATCCAGTCAGGCCGTAGGCGGTCATAGCTCTCCATTGTTTTTTGTCCATAGAAGCTTTTACTTAATGTCGGATTTTTGTTATTTCCCCTAAACCCTGTTTCGCCATCCATTGACTGAAGCTCATTAAGTATGCTATGCGTTGTACTTCCTCTGTCCTTATTACTCTCAATCTGTCCTGTGAGACACTCCTCTCTCATTAATTGTCACGGAAATTTCAACTGTCTCTTTCCGATATTAATTATATGTTTCCGTATTGATTCCATGTTTCCAGTTGGTTACCATATTCACTGTGTCTAACGATGTGTTCTTTATGTCTCGTAATATTAGGCTGGTGCAAAAATAATGTCGTTTTCTCACATAGTAACATATGTGAGAAAACGACATTATTTTTGCACCAACCTACTACATTGTTTAGCTTTTGGAAGGCAACTTTGCCTCTTTCAATGCGTCTTCGCCTTTCAGTGTTGCACTTTCCGTCCTCTGTTAGAACATTGTCCAGATATTTAAATTTTCGGACTTGTTTTATTTTGCTCTCTCAGATTTTTAATTAGCACTTTGAGTTCATCCTTTTGCTAACCATGCATTCTGCCGCCTTCTGGTGGTTTACTTTCTGTCCCTTCTTCTCGCTTTCCTTCATCACCTTCTGTAGAAACTTTTATAGTTTTTCATCCGTGTCTGCTATAAGCACGGTGACATATGCATATATTAGGTTGTTAGGATTGTGGCCGCTAATAATGAATTATAGAACTTCTAAATCTCTAAAAATTGCCTCGCTGTAAAGGTTGAATAAGTCCGGTGAGAAGACACATCCTTGTTTTACACCCTTTTCTATTTTTGGATATCTGCTAAATAATTTTTCTATTCGTACGCAGGTGTTTTTTCAAAAAATGAAAACATATTCTTTGTCGGTCCTATTTAATAAAACATGTTTGCATTCTGCCTAATTATAATTCAGTAATATCAAAAAAACCGTCTAAAGTGTGAGTAATTTCAAAGTATAATTTCACAAAAACATAGGGCATAGATTTGGCCAAAGAAAAGAATCTTCTCAATGAAATTGTATATTTCAATGTTTATACTCTGTCAAATAATCTTAGAGGTATACGCAAAGGCAGCGAAAATCTCCCTTTTATCATTTTCTCTAGGAACCGGATCAAGGAATTATCCTAGTGCAAATCGTATGAGGAAGATTTTCGCTGTCTTTCTTTGCAATAACTTCTAAGTTTATTTGAGTTCGATGTAGTGTCAAAGACGAATGAATTGCGCGTGTCGATGCACATTAAAGATAGGCAGAATGCACGTAGGTTTCAGATAAAATTCAAATAATATATCCTTGCAGGTCATCGCTAATTTCAAATTAAATGACTATAGAAACTTTGCTTTGTTTCGATGACAATAAAACAGTACCCGATACGTATAATAAATAAACCTAGATACAAGCATCCACGCACACACATAAGCACGTATCGGTATTTGTTAAATAAATGGGTTAGAGGGTATTTGTTAAATAAAAGGGTTAGAGGTTATTTGTGCTTTTTTATTTATTTTTTGTTTTTTGTTTTTCAAACGGGTCATTTGTTTAATATAAGACGTTACATTTTTCAGGAAAAAAATCAATATTTGAAATAGCCATAATATTGATCATAACCTGTTTTTAAGGAAAAATCTCTTTTAATATCATAGTTGTGTAAATTTCAATTCAGAATTATGCTAACTTTTCGGCCAACGAATGCCCGATGTTTGTTTCCT
>OZ010579.1:43462715-43487715 GCA_963932145.1 Acanthosepion lycidas
ATTCGAATTAAAAATCATATATGAATATCCTCTAAATATTTAGAATTATTTTAAAAATTATTACCCGTTTTAGGATTTAATTTCACTGTGCCCGAAACACGTATGAAGTTTCAATTTTATTTGAATTTGAAATAATTATGTCAGTATGAACATAAATTCCTCGACAAAGAGAATGAACATAGAACGCCTATCAGAATATTAAATCTACTGGGAAGGAGACTTCACGTAAAGTATTGTGGTCTCCTCCATCTAAAGAGTCTATGCTGGACTCCTCCGCTTACTATATGATTAGTAGGAGAGAGGCACTGGGGGGCAGTCGAATAGATTGAACGCTGGCTCAACTGACACACACTTGTCGTATTGTACGTACTGTAAATATTATGATATATCTGCAACACTTATTTGTTATATCTTTAACCATCTACTTGTTTACATCATAAAGCAATGCAAAAGTATGTCTAAAAGGAAATAGAGATATATCCTGTTGAATATGTTTGTTTCACTCATTAGTGGGACCATTAATAAAAGCAATCTTCGATTCGCTTTGAACAGTAAACTAAATAACACAAATTCCACGAATGTCGTCTGTGTGATATATGTAAGGTTCAGGCTATCGGTGAAGTTTTTGGGGTTTATGGACAAAGACATCCTTCTGACGTCATTCTTTCTTGCAGCAAATTTCAATTACACCGACTACATCAAAATACTTCATCCGGTGGTTTATTCCTATATAGAAGTTGAACTCATCTACCCATAACGACCAATGACCTAGGTAACGCACGAATATTGTCAATATCACGTAACTCCGCAACTGTCGATTTGGTTAGACTTGACCACTACGATTGAACGGCTTTGAGTCGGGGTTTCAAATGCAATCCAAAAATACCAAGGATTTCTTGAAGCTATATCAAGATCGAATGTCCGAGCGTTATATAAATTTGGAAGCAAGAAATATGGGATATGTTTCGTATGCCTGAAAAATGTATTTACCGTCTTTATCATGACGTTCAAGAGACATAATTTTTCATGTGAGTTTTTAGAGTATGTAATTCACAACGAATATAAATCAAGTTTTGTTTGAAGCTACGTGAAATCCTTTCATGAAGGAAAAAGATCTTTAAAGTTTTAATCTTGAATTAAACGAATTATTTAACCGCAGGATAAACTCAGTTGTAACCATGCATCTTCCTAAAGCATATCAACAATTCCATTAGGAAAATTACATTTAGAAGACAAGTTACATATTTGAAAATAGAAGACCCGAGGAACAGTCACTTTCTTAAAAAAAAATACGACACTCTTTTGTATCACTCGAAAGATCTTTCTACGGATTTTGTGTAATAGTTTTTGAGAAATCTATGCATCAAATCGGTCAGTCATGAGAACGGTACTCCAGATTTGACACCAGCGAATTATGTCTCTTTTGGGAAAAGATATGAGATTACAGATAAAATTAATTGAATTCAAAGATATCCTACAAGAGGAATTTCTCTATTTTTGAAAGTAATGATAGGAGATGTATGAGTGCTCAAGAGGAATAATTTGAAGAGGATTCAAGTGAAAATATTTTTAGCATTTTGATACAAAGATGGCTACAAATCTGCTAAGATGCTAAATGTTGTGGACTGTGAATAACTCAGAAGAATAAACATGGTTAAGAAGACAGGAGAATAAAATAAGAGAGATTAATGCGACAGAAGATGACGATTGATATTGCATTTAAATTTTAACATCTAGAGAACAAATAGTCAGAAGAGAATTCCAAAATCGAGAAGTGCGAAGGTAGAAACTATTAGAATAGAACATCTAGATACATCAAGCAATCTCAATAAAAATATGATGTGAGATAACAGTCAATCTCGGACAGCGCTTAAATTCAAAAAGTAACATCTACGGTTGGATATCTGTTTGTTCAGATAAAATGCCCTGTTTATTTCAGAAATATTTCATGGACACACTCATGTACATGTTCATGGGTAAACATAGATATATTCGTATACACACAAGCGCATATATAGGATAGTGATAAAAATATATAATTTTTCAATCACATAGATATATGATAATATATTCGGGCATACGGATATTAATCTTAAATCCTGCATACGCATATATCCGAGTAAAAATACACATGTTCGTTTACACTGAAACACATATATTTTCCAGTACATGCAAGCACGTATATATTTCTACATGCAATGCTTGTGCTTAGACGAAACCACAGACAATATATATATATATATATATATATATATATATATATATATATATATATATATATATATATATATATGGCACTTACACAACTGCACACAGGCTCACATATACAAACACAGAAAAATAAACGAAGACACATGAACTAATAGATAGCACATAAATCAAGTGCATCAAACTTAGTATAGAGATGAAGAAAAATGAATGAGAGGAAATCCAGTTGAAACGTTTAGAAGAGTGTACTGAAAACTGACAAGAAGGAGTCATCTACATGTAAATAAATGTACATTCATCTGTTCGGATGTATTTGCATTTTTGTATGAATAAAATTGAGAACAAATTGATATGTAGATAGAAATTATAAATAAATATTTGTATTTATCCCTTCTAAACCTATCTAAGTGTATATCAATATGTACATATATACATACACACACACACACACATATATATATATATATATATATATATATATATATATATATATATATATATATATATATATATATAGTTGTTTAAAAATGAATGAATTTGAGTATTATCCTTTCATTTAGTTATTTATAACCGTGTAATTTTAACAAAATAGAAGATTACTGAAAATAAAATAACGAATAATTTTCAAAAATTAAAATAATAATTTATATATATATATATATATATATATATATATATATATATATATATATATATATATATAATAGTTAGCCGTTCTTATTCGACGACACCTGTCTACTAGGGCGACAAGCCAATCTCTATTGCAGACGACTGCTCTGTGGTTCATACTGTATGTATGCTGAGCAGACCTTAGGCACAGTTTCTGAGAATGAGCGTGTTACACAGCGTCATCTATAAGGTCATGGCCGCTCAGGTCCTCGGTCCCTAGTACCTGAGCGTGTTGGCTAGTGACTTCGTGCTAGCACCGCTATCGACGCCCCGCAAAAAAAAGTTCTCCTCTCTGTCTCTCTTTCTTTCTCTCTCTCTCTCTCTCTCTCTCTCTCTCTCTCTCTCTCTCTCTCTCTATATATATATATATATATATATATATATATATATATATATATATATATATGTGTGTGTGTGTGTGTGTGTGTGTGTGTGTGAAAATATTGTAGAAAATAGGAAAGAAACTGGTTTGGTAAATAATCCAAAGTTCCTTTTTGTTATTATTTTTAAAAAATAGTGCTCGATACGTAAGTAGAGCATAAATATAATTATTTATTTAATTTATTTAATCATATTTTATGGAATCATATTTTAAATAAATAATTGTATATATATATATATATATATATATATATATATATATATATATATATATATATATATATATATATATATATATACATACACACACACACACACACACACACATATATATATATATATATATATAACGTGTATACGTATTACGTGTGTAAATATCTCGGTCGAATTTAGCAATTGTAAAAGTTCATTATGTGTTTAAAATAACCAGTTACACGTCTCAATGATCACTATATATTTTGATGACTGTTTATTATTATCTTTCTGAATGCATATGTGCGTATATACAATTTATACAAATTCATATTGTTTTTATATACAATTTTAAGTGTGTTACTATAAGCTTGTTCCTGTGAATTCTTATGTGCAAATATTTGATCACTTCCTTCCCACACACTGCTTTTCATTTTCCATTAAGACTAGAACTCACCTAAGTACCAACTGAAACACATATACTCAGCGTTATGAACTAACAGAATTATTACTTAGAATTCAATCTGTATGCTATCATGTACGCTTTATACACGAACATATTTGTACTTGTAAACCATTCACATACATATATATGTACGTAATTTAAGTTCCTGTGTTGCTGGTTTTAAAATCGATTTTCCATTTTAATCGATTTCTTTTTAATTTTTTGTTTATTTCCACTTTAAACATGGGCGCACCATTAAAGGATTCCAGTTATCCATTTCCCAAGTGAGATGCATTAAGTTGCCTATACGACTGGCTGCTTTTTGGTGGAGAATAGCAAAGACCTAAGTTCTGTAAACTGCATTAGTTACAGGACAAATGAAATCAGTTGTATAGATGCAATGAGGAAGTTAACGAGTTCTCCTGGGATTTAAATGTTCATTTTCTTTCCATTGCATTTACACTGCAGACAAATTTCGTCAAACCATAATGGGTTTTCTGTACACACCAAGTGTACTCTCAGCATTCCAAACTCTGCTCTTTTTTTCAAATCTTCAAATAGGTTTAAAGCCTGTTCGTTTTCTCCACCTTCCCCAAGGCCATTGAAAAATAATTCATATAAGATTTCGCTCAAATAAAAATTAATTTTAAATGAAGTTTTCCTCTACACAAAGAAAGATTTATCGTCATTATAAATTAAACATTTGTTTGTCGTTTTCAAGGAAATCAGGTAGAAATTCAAAAATAAATAAATTATGTTAAGACTCAAACCTATTATTTACTGTAAAAATACTAACAATCAGTTAAATACTGAAGCATAAATAAATTCAGCAAGATCTTAAAAGTTGTAATCTGGAATCGAAAAATTATTTAACTGCAGGATAAACTCGTCCCGTGGCACAAAATGTATTCAGTAAATTCCATTAAATAAATCCTAATTTTAGATTACATTTCTGAAATGAATAATTGCTTATATACTTGTATTATTTTGAGCTCCTTGTTGATATAGAAATTATTATAGATACAACGTTTCGATCAAGTAACCTCTGGTTATCATCAGTAGTTTCTAAGCTCTATGTGACAGTATAAGTAAAGATTCACTTTCCGTACCGATAATACATTTCATTTAAGTATCCGTTTTGCAAATATATCATTTGCAAATTCTTCCAGAATGTATCATTATTTACATTATTTATATTCGGACTAATATACTCATCCTTGTTGTCTTTATCTCATCGTTTCGACCGTTGAGCTCTCCGGGATTCTCCAGGGGTAAATCGATCTGGGTAACAAATAAGACATTTTGAACATCACCCATTTTTTAATTTACGAGTGTAGACTTTTCTCGTTCCACTGCTCATCTGTAGGGACATCACCTTGTTCTTATGTCATTTAGTATTGTTCAGTTATTGCTCGTCCGTTTTCTTTGAGTGCAATTACACATTGACCGACCCAAGGATTGAAAGACAAATGACAGCGAATCTTCAACCGCGCCAGCGGTAGCAGCAGCAGCAGCAGCAGCTGTTGTAACCTATCAGCACATCGCTTAGGTTGACTAATGCAAATTTATCTATGGGTCAATAGACTAATGTATAGAAGTTGTTTGATTATTTGTTGACATTTTGGTTGTAACATCAATCCCAATGTCCGTACTTGTTTGTAGAAGGAATAACTGAACAGTATTGAATAAAATAAGAACTAAATGATATCCATAACCATTAGCAGTAGGGGCGTGAATAGTCTGAGGTGTAGATTAAAAAAAGTTCAAAATTCCCTAGGGGTTACTTTGATTGATAAACACCTGAAGATCTCTGGATGAAACAATGGAAGAGACGTTGATAGATCAACTACAAAAATGTGGAGAATATTCCGATTATGAATAGTGTAAATATTATTTACTATTCCTCCAATTTGTTTCTTGAAGGGTTCATTCACGTATTATCTCCCCGCTTTAAAATGTGCTCATCATGCCTTTAAATAAGGCACTTCAATGGTGCTTTAATGGTTACAATCTTTTCACACTAGATCTATTATTGATGAGTAGTGAGTTCGATTCTCACTAAATGTCCAATATTTTCGGCCTTGTGCTCTATCTAACGTACGCATAGAAACGCATTTTGACGTGGTGCAATAGTTAACAAGTCTCCTTGTAGGTTATTTTTATATCCTCCCCAAATATATCAAGCGTACCCAACATTTTCAAAAGTTTCTCTGCGTTGTACTTTATCAAACGCTTTTGAATAATCAATAAAGCAGATACGCATGTTTCTATATTTGTATTGATCTCTCTGGTATCATTCTGATCATACATATATAATTTCTTGTTCGATTGTCTTTATCGAAACCGCAGTGTTCTTGTGCTATTTCACTCTTAATATGTTGGACGATATATTCATCAGAATTCAGATTTTTTTTCTATGGCTCTCTAAGTTGATATTCCGATGGAGATCACATTCATTTACACCTGTTTTATAAAGCAATGCTACAAAAGATCGCATTTGGTCATCTGATATATCACCACTGTTGTATATCTCATTTATTATGTCTCTAATCTTTTTCATTGTTGAAATCTTCTTGGACAGCCAGCAACGCTTTTAGAATTTCTTTCGATCATGCTGCTCTGTTTCTCTACCTGCTTAATTTGGCCAACATTGATTCCACTTCAGATTTTTATAATTCTTATCGTTTATTATTTCTCATTTGTTGTGGAAAAATTCTATCATTTATTCGTGTCATTTTATATTTCCCTGATTTCAGTGACCCGTACTTAGTTCGTATTAATGAACATATCTTTTGTCGTACACTATTTACATTATTCGGACTATTGTCCTCATCTTTGTCGCCATGTTTATCACAACGTTTGCGGTGGTTGGAATGTCGAACCGAACCTTTTATTTTTCTCACTGGGGTAGACTGTTCTAGTTCCACGTGCCATTTTGTTTTTAATGGACGTCAGTTATCAGTTATCTCCTGTTAATTTTCCCTCTGAAAGCTCCACTGCCTTAGCTGGATATTGAACTCACACTCTTTGGGTTATGTCACTGGATCTAACCAGCGCCTTTATCCACTGTGCCATGTGTCCTCAAGGACGTTGTGATAAATATGGCGACAAAGATGAGGACAATAGTCCGAATAATGTAAATAATGTGCATAATGCTTCATCTCAGATATATAGACAGGTCTTTTCTCGTGTTTGTTATCTATTTTTGATGCATATCTATCTGAATCTATGAGAATTTTCCCTTCTATTTTGGCATATTTTTCGTTGATTCAGTCCTACGTAACCTGCTGACATTCGTTCCACATTTCCGCGTGCAGTTCCTACATTCTGTGCTGTATATTGACATTGGTTGTGTCTCCTTTTTCAAATGTCAAGATTTTAGTTCCTCATTCATTCTTTTACTATCTTTGTCTATTTTTTCTTTGGCGTGATGTCAATTGCCCATTTATAAAATATTCTTTTAATGTATTCCACTTCCGGTTTCCATTCTGCTCCCAACAGTGCCGATGTATTTCTCTTCCACATTCCGGTCATTCAGAAGTCGGTCGAATTTTAATTTGGTTGCTGCCTTGACCCTCTTCAATTTGTTTACATTCTCTGTCGAGTAACATATCAATGCAAGCTAATCTGCAAGCGGTATTTGGTTATATTTTGCAGTGTAAAATTGCATTCCTATATCTATGACTGATAGGTTTATAGATGATTTTATTTTTTCTCTCAAATCTCTGCCTTCTCCATGTCAATATACGACATAGCTATTATCGTAACCATATGCTGGCTACCAGCTGATCATTCTCCGTACACTATTGAACCTATTCTTCCCCGCGTTCATTACGAGATCCTAGTGCTAATTTGTCAAATGTTTAACCCTCTCTCTCCATACCTACATTGATGTTGTCTGCGCTCACGGTTGTAATATCATATGATCTGCCTTGAACCTTGACGTTGTCAAACGTATAGAAAACCTTTCAATTTCTTTTTATGTAATTAGTGCTTTCCGTGCGTATACAACTATGATGGATATTTTGAAATGTTTCACGGCAATAATATTATTGGAATGATCATAGAAGACATTAATTCATATCTTAATAGTTATCTGTAAAATAATCTGGATTTAATAATATATTTGAAAAATCTGTATTGTGTTTTTAATGCGTTAAAATAAACTATTTTCCTCTAATTAAACAAGTTGCATAATTTTCAGGTGTTCCGGCGAGTTTTCGAAAAAATGTCCGATATCTACATATTTTATTTTTGTATTTTCCATGGATGGGTTTGAGATTATATCACAAAAAAATGATATTCTCGTTGTAGAGAATCAGATGAACTACGAAGACATTGAAGACAAATAGAATATCAAATTCCTAACGTATAGGTACTGACAAGTAAAAATCCTGACAAAAAGCCAAACTTTCCTTAAATCATAGGGGTCGTAGAACATTTCGATTACAGAAAGCTCACTGGAGGCATTATGTGCCACGTGGCAAGTGATAGAGATCTTGCTATCTTCCTCAAGATGACACGGCTGAGGGGAAAGATTGTTGTTATTTCTACCATGTGACCCGACTTCGAATCTCCTCTTTGCCAATTTATTCAACTGATTTCATGATATCATTTTCGTGAGAGGATCGCATCAGATATTTTGAACATACTGAAAGGTATACAGAGGTTTGTACAAGGCATTTTTAATGAAATTATTCAAATGAAACTTCCATCGATATTTCTGTTAGCACGAAGTCACAAGTCATCCTGACCGAGATTTTTAGCATGCTGAAATTGTTCAGCTGTTTGCCATGCTATATTATGCGCACTCTAAGAAATTACAATTTATTGTCGACCAATATTTCGATATCGACTAGAAAGGCAAACCCTAACATAAAATAACCGTCAACATGTATAATTTTAGAAATTATTTCCCGTCATTTTGTGTGTGATTATAAATAGTGTTAATATTTCACTAATTTCAGTGACCGAACCCTTAATTTCGCTCACTGGGGTACACTGTTCTGGTTCCAAGTACCATGTTTTTTCATCAACATTAACATAACACTCGACAAGCCTAGAAAATGACATCCCGAAAAATAAAATAAAATAAGAACGGACAGAAAAATTTTCGTCAAAATTGCAACGAAGAATTTTGAAGAGTCGATGTTTGTGCGCTTCAAACAAAATATCTTGTATGCACGTTTTATCCGCTGTGCCGCCTTTCATAAAGATCGCAGAGATCTTCAAAAATAGACTCACAAAACCTTGAGACATAACCAAAAACTTAATGACCGCACAAAGCCTTCTGACAGACTGACAGAGTAGGCTTTATTTGAACAGTGCAATATCATGAACAATCCGGAAAATTTCGGGTACCAACTCGTAGGAAAACCTGTGTGACCCAAACCAAGAACTTTCTTTTGGGAAGTGAATAAAATACTTTCACATTTACATTAAGATAAATAATTTTCCTCAAAATGCATCTGAAAAACCAATAAGGGCAAAACGTAAAAAAAAACAAATCCCCAAGAAATTCCTTCTTAAGAACTCATGCGGAATGCACACTTGGATATAAATATTGCTTTTACACGAGGAATGGCCGGAATATTCCACCGGAAATTAGTGCTTTAGATTCAAACAAAGGTTATTGTTTTTAACCCATAGACGGGAGGAGAAAAGATGAATTCAGTGTTTATTCCTTACACCAGCCAAATATCGAATCTTACAGGATCTGCTATTCATAAACGGCCACCCATCTAGGTACTGACCAGGCACGACGATTCTTAAATTCGTTGATGGGACGAAGACAGGTGTCCCATAATTGTACGACTGCAATTTACTAAAAATGCATTGTTAAAAATCGCATAGATTATAAGACAGCATAATCTAGCTTACAATTTGAACACGGGTCAAAAGGCATTTCAAATCGAATGAAATATACCGTTAATAATGTGTCATTAAATCAGTTAAACAAATAATTAGCGCTAAAATCAACACATTTTTAGGAGGTTACATTCATTTTATAGAGAGACGAACAATTGATTTGAAAAAAAAAATATTCATATATGATAAAAAATTCATAACACAAATTATTTTCCAGATATTTGAGAATCAAACATCTAAATTTCTGAATATTGGAAGAGAAGAGAAGAATACCATGTCGCTCCGTTGATCCGACCAACGGTAAAAGAAAGTGAACTTTTGTAAATGTTTAATATTCATTAATCGAATTATTTACTTAAGTGTATAATCGATTACTATGAAATATCATGAATTCATATTTGTAGCCCACTTATATATATATATATATATATATATATATATATATATATATATATATATATATATATATATATATATACAATAATAATAATAATAATAATAATAATAATAATAATAATAATAAAACAAATCCTTTTACCTCACCTAGAAAATAGGCTATATCTTTCGGCTTATTTTTTTTATTACAATATATATATATATATATATATATATATATATATATATATATATATATATATATATATATATGTGTGTGTGTGTGTGTGTGTGTGTGTGTGTGCGTGCGTGAATGCGTAAGATGATGATTTCCATAACCATTATTCTACTTGATGGTTCCTATAAGAAGCATATCGCCTTTTTTCAACACTCTCCAGGCTGGATACATAATGTTCTTTTTCATTGAATTATTGACACCCATGTCTATAGGAACCAGTCTGTTCTGATTTGTAGCCATAGCTAAATAAATAAGAAATGGTTTTTTGCTTGCTCCAATTGTATCTGAGTGTAAATGAATGTAACGGACTTGATATGAATTCAATTTCGGCCCTCCTATTTCTCATTCAAATAGTTAATACGGATGTTTTAGGGTCCGTTATTGTAGAGATATTCTTTTATTTTTCCCGTAGGAATGGAGATTTTTCGACATTTTCATCTTGGCGGTAAAACCCCCACCTCGGTGAGTTTAACTAGCATATTATGTACCTATCAGCTAAAAATGTTGTCGCATCCCTTGCTAGTCGAGCGGGAATGAAAAACCTTCATCAGAAAGTATGATTTGTCAACTACTGACAATTTCTCACCAAAAAGTACAGATTTTTGGCCAATATATTTTAATTCAATTTTAAAAGCATTAATCAATGTCGTCTTACTTCAGTTACATCATAAATGATGCGCATACTGACATCCCTCCTTACACTTTCCACCATATGCTTGTTATTAGATCTTTCGAAAAATGCGGCTATGTGTGACGTCCCCCCCTCGGTGTCGCTGCGCCAAATGTGACGTCTGCCTAGCCGCGTCAGTCGTGCTATCCTGTCCTGTGACGACCAACTGTCTTGGTATTGGTCGCGGCACCAAATGTGACCTTCTAACCTTTTGGTGATTCGGATGGGAATCGGGTTAGATTTGGTATCAGCCTTGTCGTTCCCAGCTCGCCTCCAACGTCTGGTTACCGAAGTAACTGTTTTAATTTCCAGTCTAACCTACCCACGTTGTGATTTGATCTTAGGCAGACGAAATCAAACAGTCGCCGGGCCTTAATGCAAGCCGAGTTCAATCAAGGGTAACACCGCACAAGTATATGTAAAAGAAAATAAAATAATAACTCGTAAAGTTCAAGTGTGTTGAAAAAAGGATAACAATATTTTATAACTGGCTGCTGAATACAGGACTGCGTCTTTCTCCCAAACACGCTTTTATGGATTCGTGACACTTTGTGTTTGTTAGGCGAGTCTTAACATCTTAAGTTATTTGTTCTTTAAGAAACTGGATCTTGGTGTATCTTCAGGCGATATTCGTAAAACTTGTTTTGGTGGTATGAGTCTAAGTCGTTCTTCAAAATCAAATTGTTCTTGGCTAGAAGTTGAGTTCGGAATTGCGTGGATAACTTTCAGTAAGCTGTTCTGCGAGGCGGGTGCAACTCCAACTGCGAACTTCACTCAACTGCCTCTCAACTGGAACTCGAACTGGTACTGAACTGGTTTTCACTCGTTGCGACTCTGCTTATATAGACGCCGACCAAAGCCGGGGTGGTCTTGTCGGGATTTGAGGTTCCTTGATAATTCTAAACCCACAATCCACTTCTTTGTTTTCGGCCAGGAAAATTTTATTATTTCCCATTTTTGGAACTCTTTAGTCTTCCCACCTTCTTCTGTTCTCATATTGGTATCTCACCATGCCCTCAGAGGGTGTCAACGGGTTTCCCCTCTCTCTCACAGTGGCATCTCACACCTATCCATTCAGGGGGGCGCAACAGGCCTCCTCTCCTTCTTCACATATTTACCTGCACCTAACGCTCATGCCACCATCCAGCCAATGGGCGCTCAGTTGTGTGGTGTGGCCAGACTAGCCTCGGTTTAAAAAATCTTGCTAAAAAAAAAAAATTATCTTCCTTTTTTTTTCTTTTTCCTTTCTTCTGCCCGACAACACACCTTAGACTGTTATCTGAACCGAATTATCTGGATCGAGAATTTTCGCCAGCATTAAGTGGGTGGTTATCTGATGAGATCGCATTCTGGCATTAATTATTCCTGATAAAATAATTTTCTTAACATAGCCAGCTCCTGGCACAAAACATGCCTTTTTCAAAGATATTCGTAGATAGCAAATGGCTCAGTCTTTCGTTTTTGTAATTCTGCGGTTGATTCAATCGGACATTTTTCTGCGACCCAATTAATTTTTATCTATTTAGAATTCTGCCCTGTAGGTCACCTGAATGACCTGACATTATCTCCATTTGGTGCGCCGTCATGAATCAAATCAAATCCGACACATCCGCGACCTTACCTTCCTCGCTAATGAGAATAAAGCCTTTAGTGTTTTTCTTTGTTAAAAAAGAATAACATCGCAGAGTGTCCTTTTCGTGGTGGCTTCTTATCACCTAAATTTAATTATCGCCTTTTTTCCTTCTAGCGACCTAAATAGTGTCATATATGTTTTCACCATTATAATCAATTCCTATTTCATGTTTGCCTGGATTTGCATTATTACAAAATCTATATTACGCCATAATATGTCGATACATATACAACCTTCGTGATACGACATCTAATGAAGACATGTTTAACAGGTGTAACATTGGAGGAATCGAGACTTTTCTCCCATAGTCTCAGTCACGGTTGACTGGTTATGACTTGAGAATGTCTGATGCCAGGATACCCAAGGACTACAGGAATGCAGGTCACGCATGGCTAAGATACAAATACATCATGAAGTGCAACTTGTCAATATAATTCATAACAACCTTGGAGCGTGTAGAATGGTGATCAACGTGTTTTTTATTTATTATGCACACACACACACACGCACACACACACACACACACACACACACATACATATATATATATATATATATATATATATATATATATATTAGAGTCAAATTCGCCTTTAAATTTTAAAACATACGCATTAACTTGGTACAAAGAACAAGAGGTAAGTTCAAAATAGAAGCCATAATGCGATATTAGTAGTTTTGAGAGAAGCCAAATAAAAACTTTGTTTCTCATCTGAATTAAATTTTAATCGTCATATTGAATCGACAATTCGAATAACGGCTAAGAAGAAAAAGGAACCCTCACTTGTGAGTGCTCAGAAGACGTAGTAAAAAAAAATAAAGGAAACCCAATTTCTCAGAATACATACAAAGGAATGAAGAAAGGGTCAAAATTCTGTTGTCTAAATGATATTACGATTCAAGCAAGAACATACACACACACACAAACACACACACACACACATATATATATATATATATATATATATATATATATATATATATATATATATATATATATATATATATATATATATATATATATATATAGAGAGAGAGAGAGAGAGTGAGAGAGAGAGAGGGGGAGAGAGAGAATTAGGAAAACAGCCGTTTTCGCGACCTTGGTTTCAAACTGTTAGAAGATAAAAAATATGAAGACGATAGATGATAAATGAAGAGCATAAAACCAAGATGGAATTTTGACCTCAAATAAAACATCAAATAACGAACAATTCGTGGAAAGGAAAATAAATATTATTTCTGCAACCTTTGTTAAAAAGTTAAATATACCTATAATAACATTTCCAGACCCCAAAATACCTTTTGATCCAGAGAACGGAAATTATGACCCGTTTTATAAATATTAAAAAAAAAATATTTTCATTTCATTTGAAGCTGGATGAAAAAAACTTATGTAAATTTCATTTATTCTCCCACTTGAGTTTTCCCCTCCCCCTACTCCCCTTCTGTCACAACTCGCGTTATTATTCATCCATTTTCTTTCATATATGGTTCATAATTTTTTTTATCTTTAAAATATTAGGAGTTAGCAAAAAAAATTAACCGAAATCGTCTGAAGTTACCAAAAGGTTGAAACCAAGGTAGCGCAATCGGCTGATTTCCTACTTTCTATATATAAAATCTCTACATGTAAAAGTTTTGTCGTATGTGTATTGAGCATTTTATAAATACTATTGTTACGAGAAATTTCTTGATTTACTCGATTGATGTTCATTATATACTTTACCATTTCCACAGTAAGCTTTGTATTCAATTCTCCACACTTCCTGAACTCTTTGCCATTCACAGTTATAGAATCCAAATCTCTCTTGCTAATTGACGTAGACTTGGTGTGAGGAGATAAGGATTCATACCGTTCCCATGTTCATTTATCTGTTTCGAACCGAGCTGGAATTCTAATTGGCTGTGCCGATTACTCGTTACAAGGCGCTAACCAATAGAACAAGGCATTAAAATAATGCTAAAGTATTTCAGGTTTCTGAATCATTTCGACCTTAACATTATATATAGGAGTGTGTGCCTGTTGAGTAAAACTCGAAAATATTGTCTTTCAAATAATACAGTGCAAGAAAGAATTTATCTTTCTCTCCGAACAGCTAGGAGTCTTACCATTTCTTATCTCGGTTGGAAAGTAAACAAAGTATGTTACGCGCATTAGTTCTATACCAACTAGAAATAAATGAATTTCTAATCCCAAAGGAAAGATTTCAACTCACTGTTTTGCCACATATCTTATTCAAAGTTCATTGAGTAATTTTATTCATCCGTCTTTGTCTACAGATCCTAGCAAAAGAGTTATGAAAACAGTAAACGGCAAATAAATGCACCTACAGGAATGCATTTATTAATGCATTTATATTGTTACTGTAGGTCACCAAAGATCTAAATGTAAAATGGCAGACTCCGGGTTTCCGCTTTATTCATAAGGCGTTAATGTTTTAATAAAACAGAATGCAGGTCGTAAAATTTAAATCAGTACAGTTTACGAGGTAAGGTGATATGATACCAGGAATATTAGAAAACAAACTACAATATCGTTGTGTTATCTTTCGTCATGTATTCTGCCAAACTATCGTATCAATTCAGAGGAAATATTTTATTAATTTTATAAATCATATTCCGTTTTAATATCTCTGTTTAAAATGTTTGTTCTTACGTAACCTTTTTCACATCAATATATTTAACATTGACTATAGCTACATTGACATTTTTTAAATGCGTTCTCCCGCCAGGATTTAGGCATTCGTGGCTTTCCAAATTTACTTTGCTTTAGTAACATGTTAATTGACGTGACAATCCAGTATAGATAGGGGGGGGTGACTTCTATTGTAATTTAATACTAGACGCTTTAGAATTGAGAATTGGCAATGTCTTGAATTTCTCTTTCGTAATTCTAGAGAGCTAAGTTTAAGCTAGTATTTAACCAAAAACATCATTTTGGACTGTTAGATAAATACAATTCCCAAAGTCAATTTCCTTTTCTATTGCCCGCACTGACAAATTCGATAACTTCATATTATCTATCAATGTAATGAAACAGATTGTATTTATCTATGTATGCTCTTCTATTTAATAATATTTAATTATTTTATTAATAATACAGAGAATTTATTTGGTTTTTGGCAAATGCATCAACACATTTGTAGCCCTGCTATTACTGATATATATTCTTAGATATCATAAGATTATCTGTAATGAGAAAATGTTGGCACATTGTTTGAAATAGACGAAATCCATTGTACTGCATCTTATTTATTTTTATGCTTGCAATAAAAATAAATAAGATGCAGTACAATGTATTTGATATGTTAATTGACGTGACTATCCAGTATAGATAGGGGGTGGCTTCTATTGTTCTTGATTACTAGACGCTTTAGAAATGACATCCATCTTCGCAATAACATCCATCAAACATGGCACGTGGAACTAGAACAGTCTACCCAAGTGAGCGAAATTCCAACTACCTGAAGAAGGCATGAGCGTACAACGGCCGAAATGTGATAAATATGGCGACAAAGAAGAGGACAATAGTCAGAATAATGTAAATAATGTACATAATACCTCATCTAAGAAATATAAACAGATATTGATACGCAGCTCAAAACACTCAGTTGTATAAATAATAGTTTTGAAATTTAAACAAAGCTGCGATATGGGCATGAAACTAATATTAGGTTGGTGCAAAAATAATGACGTAATAATACTTAATAGACATTAATACGTCATTATTTTTGCACCAACCTAATACTTCCTAGTCAAATGATTCTCGAATTCATTTCGAAATTCACTTACTGTTAATTAGATTGACAAACACCTGAAGAATAATGAAGAACACGACGACTGAAACGATGTCATAATAACAACAAAGCTGAAGGTAATAGTATTAATATTTAATTAAAAGAGTTTAAAAAATCCCGCAAGGCTGTTTGGGAGGACTTATTTTTGACTGTTAATCCATAAACTCTCAGACGCAAAAATGCAAGCCTGTCGCTAAATCACTACAATGTACATGCAAAATGTGTGGACAGAATCCATTTTTATTGCGACCAGATTAGAACTTTATCTGATTTGAAAAGTCTACAGAGTTTAATCACGTATTTTCTTACGTATTTCACTAGTAAGAAGGAATACGCGGCTAATAATCTCCGCAAATTGTATCCCAAGATGCGCTCTTTTGTAAAACATACATTTGAGTGTATGCTTCTAAGTACGCGATAAACTTAATTCCTTCAGGTCTAGGGGGAATCATTATCCTGGTAACATTTATTTCCTCAATCCTATATTTCCGCTTATAAATCAAACTATAATAATTACTAGCAACTTTGAGCTTCTCTTGACCTTTCTATTCGATATGCATTTATAAATAAAGATATAAATATTGATTAGTCTCCATCATACAAATTAATAAGCAAACAATTCTATCTCAAAAAGCTCATTATCTCGAATACATATTTTATAACTAAGCCGAAGGATTTCTCTAATTGTTTGTTCTGGGAAGAGAAACATAACGCGATATGTAAAGCGATTCGAAACTTGTTTTTTCTTTTAGTTTGATCTCACATTGCAGGTAGAGAATGAATTACACAGAAATGTATTCAATTATACACGACAAACCATGTCCCTAAATGTGCTTTGACATATTAATGTCAGACAACACGTTCAGCAAGCGGAAAGAAAGGGGATGCGCACGTGTTTCGTGTCAAGTCGAAATCAAATCCTTCCTGTTGGCTGGCGTTTCCTGTCTCTGACACAGATCCCGCGACATTTCCTCTATTAAAATTGTGTTGTTTTTGACGCGTTTAAACCAACAGTGCACTATAGTATTTGTTCCGATTCGTGACAAGTTCACTGATTACGTACGCACTGATAGAACTGTATATATGCCTACACACGCACACGCACACACAGACACATATATACATGTAAAGAGAGAAAGTGTGAGAGAGAAGGTATATTGTGACGGTAAGTTTGCTTATGTTTGACTATAAATTTCATGAATTATTTAAACGGTTCGAATAAATTTTCAAACGCTTCCCAATGTCTATATATATATATATATATATATATATATATATATATTATTTGTGTGTGAGTGTGTGTGTTCGCGGATGTGAGAGGCGTAAGTTGTTAGAATACCAATTGATTTTTAAACATCCACTCAATAAGATATTATATTTTTGTTGCTGCGTTATATGGTGTCTGGCAAATAGACCTGAGACATTAGCGTTTATACGAAGCCGTTGTGTAGCAGTAAATTCTTCCTGTCAGCATGAAATAACGCGCTGCCATTCAGTGAGGTTTTTTGTTTTTATTTTATTTTAATAGTTACGCAGAACAGACACTAAACTTAATCACACGTAGGGTATAGGCAATGCGATTTAAGCAGAAAATGTGACGTTGTAGACCTAATGAAACAGATTGAAGATATCTGATAAATCTCCTTGCGTGTATATCCTTGGAAATAGTACCTTAAAAGAACACCGTTTGAACCAAGCCCTCCAAGAGTGTTGCCATGGAAGGAACTTTTCGAAACCGTCAATTATTGTGCTAACAAACCAACATAGTGGCAGGTTTGAGCGTCCGGAGCCCAACTGGTAGATGCTGTGAGTTCTGCCAGTAACTATGAATAAGCTATTCTCCGAATATCAAATATGTAAACCCTATGCGAGCTCTGTGGGCATTAGACTAGCATACATTCGGGCTGTCGTGACCAAGGTGGACCATGAAAGACAAAGTATCCAACAGCCCAATGCAACCAGGTTTGCCAAATTGTGCCTGTTTCAAACGTCTTGTGAGATATGTGCTTCTGCCTAAGTGTATGGGCTTCACCCTCACCCAAAGTTGTCCACTTCACACGAATGACTTCGTCACACTCTATATGACTGCTCTCCAGGAGTAGGTTGGGTGGTCACTACAATCTCCACCACCACCAACCCCAGAGGGGGACAATAAATGAGAGAGTATGACGATCCTATGCGAGCGGGTGCCCATTATGTTACATCTATTACGTGGGTGTGCTTATGATTAGATAATTGTCGATAACATTACGCGCATGTAAAATATCACCATGCACACACCATTCACACACCTGCAGATAAACTTATCTAAAATGTATTTTCAGCTACTCCTACACCCGACCACGTTGCACTTACTCCGATCTTAAACTTTCTTTCTAGATGTGATGAGAAAATACGATAACGAAAAGAGAAGAGATCACCTTGTACTCCTAAAACTAAAGTATTATTGTATTTTCAATCTTTCTTTTCCATTTATTTGGTTGTTTTTTATAGTAAATAAATGGGTATCCATATATGACGGTCCATACTACAATCCCTTTTTTTGAATATGTATACATGTTTCCTGTCGAGGATGAGGTTTCCGATTACTTCTTTTGAGGTTTTTTGTGGCAATCATGGTTTCTTAATGATATGACTAAATACTTCCTACGCCTCTTCCAACTGACGGACCTTGCGTGAGAGATTGCAGTATTCCGACGGTTAAGAGTTTGGATTCTTCGATAGTGACTGAGGAGGCTGCTCTGATAAACAGTCGATTAATATAGGTTTTCTTGCCCTGCCATATCGTGCATAAAATAGTGCCCCTGGAAGCAAATGTGGTTGGCAACACTAAGGTTATACTATGCTGCAGTTTAACCCAAATCTCATTAAGATCATATTACCTGAGGCTTCTACTATGAATTTTAACT
Source organism: Acanthosepion lycidas (assembly GCA_963932145.1). Lineage (NCBI taxonomy): Eukaryota > Metazoa > Mollusca > Cephalopoda > Sepiida > Sepiidae > Acanthosepion > Acanthosepion lycidas. Next base: position 43,482,101 of record OZ010579.1, read on the forward strand.
GTTTTCAACTTTATAAGCAACAATGACCAAAATCAAAAAAAACCTGATAAAATAAAAGCTGCTCGACAAAAAACACATAATGGTCACAACCTTACTTTCTCCAACATTACTAGTATACTCAAAATATTCTACAGTGTGAAACCGTTCCTCTTGGAAGACTTTCTAGATAACTTTGCTCTTTCTGAAACTAATACGATTTCCTCAATTTATTCCACTGAAATATCAGTTCCATGCTAACAATCCCTCTTTTCGAAGGCGTATATTATCCAGATAAATGAGATTGATGAATATGTTTGTGAACATATACCACTGACTTTATATCTTTAAATATATATATATATATATATATATATATATATATATATATATATATATATATATATATATATATTCCGTACCCTTTTTCGTGCGTTTGTAGAGGTGTGTTTCTATTTGTACACAGATGAAAGCGTATATGATTTTCTCAGAATGTAATGTACGATTCTACTCTATTTGTACATGTATCTTTAAACGTGTATATACATACATATATATATATATATATATATATATATATATATATGAATATATATATATATATATATGTATGTATATATGTATATATGTATGTATGTATCTATCTATATATATATATATATATATATATATATATATATATATTCATCATTATTTAAGAATGTATATGTATCTTCGTAAATTTAACTAACTTTTTATTTTTTCATTCCCTTAAAAATTCTTAATTTCTTATAAATATTATTATTTAAAAAAAATAAGAATAATCTTTTTACATATATGTAATTTCAAATTTATTATTTTATATCTGGAAAATTATTCGTTATTTTTATTAATCATCTATTGTATCAAAATTACGCAGCTAATGAAAATATAATTCTCAAATATATTCAATTTTAAACAAATATATATATATATATATGTGTGTGTGTTTGTGTGTGTGTATGTATGTATGTATATATATATATATGTGTGTGTGTATATATATATATATATATATATATATATATATATGTGTGTGTATATATATATCTGTATGTATGTTTAACACTAGTAGTCTTTTACGTTACTGCAAGCATCACATTGTTGATAATGACAAGTGTAAATTACATGCGTGCGTTTGCCTGTGTCTGTGTGAGAGCGTACGTCTGTGTGCCTGTGTGTATCATTGAGGTTTTTAAGGTTTAAATAAAATATAGAAGCTGAACTATTTCCATGAATGGTATCTTTTATGCTGTTATTAATTTGAATGATATATTAATGACGTGAAAGATATTGCTATGATGCAAAATTGCATAATATCCGGGATCGAAATATTTTTTTATGAATTCAAATTGTGCTAGGCTGACCAACTGGTGAGAATGAATAATACTCCTCTCTCTCTCTCTATCTATCTATCTATCTATCTATATATATATATATATATATATATATATATATATATATATATATATACACAAATTATCACTATTAAATAAGTGAGCTCTATAGTGGGTGCATGAATTGTTATATAGATTGCTCTCTACCAGCGAGATATTTACGGCAATTTTATTTATACAGAATTTCGAAGTTTTCGATCAATTTTTGCTCACCCTAATTCCCACTAATGGGGGAAAATATAAAAATGCTGGAAATGCTAAATGAAAGATTAAATAAATTTTCCTTGTATGTCATATTCAACAAAACACCCCCTCCAACACACACACAAACACACACACATACACACACAAACATGCATTTATACTGGGTGCATCAAGATTAATTTACACGTTTTGTGATCGAGTTCTTCTCGACAAAATTACCTCTAAACATATGACGTGGTTGTGTGTAAGATTATTTGCCAATACATCTTAGATACGATTATCTGCAGTTGCTTGCGTGGAAGTACGTTACACGTGCGTGGAGGAATACACATCTACTTGATTTGAGTAAACCCACGTAATGGTCCGATTGTAGACGACACCCGCTCGAATGGGAGCAAAGGAATCGTCATATTTACTACTTATTCTAATTCTCCTCTCTGGTGGCGCTGGCAGAGATAGGAATACGGACACTAACCTATTGCTGAAGAGCAGTCAAAAAGAATTTGACTAGGCCATATACGGTCAAGTCTGTGCGACGAATAATCTCACACACATGAACAAAAAACATTCCCTCGCGGTGCAAATGGGATTGGGAGATGTGCGACTGACAAACCTGACTGCACCAGGATGTCGTATGCTTGGTCTTTCAAAGTTCATCATGGTTGTGAAAGCCCGACTAGTGCTGCCCTCTTCCGCCGATTTGTTCATTGGAATCCTGCAGATATGTGATTATTCTGCCCTTGCGGTCTTCGGAGTATAGTGGAATTATTGTACCACAATCTCGACATTGCCGCCCGGGATGAACCTACAGGAGCTGTATATCAAGACTTCTTTGCTCATGGCATCACTGGGAACTGCAAGATCTCCACTATGACATCGAACAGACAAATATATTTTAGTCTAGATGTCGGGGGTGAAAATTCGCTATGAAATAGCACTCTAAGATTACAGGGCAAATAAGCTTACTTATATACAGAAAGTTATTCTGAGTAATGTGTGCATGTTTATTGCTCACACAGCTCACATGCAGTTTCAGTGTGTGGTATTCAGAGAATAGCTTATTCATAGTTACTGGGAGAAATCACAACATTGGGACCAGATCCGTATGATGAAGCCCAAGATTACGACAAGAATTAACGTTCTTCAAACAGTTTACTTTACCGGATTGCTTTTGCAGAGCTTGTTTCACGCGGTTGCATGGGTTTTAGGCACTTGCAAAGGTTCTACACACTAAGGGAGTTATTAAATCAATTCAATCTGTTTCATTACTTACATCGATTTAGTGATTGTTCTGCGTAGCAATTCAGAAAGTCTCTGAAGGACATCGTTTTCTTTCCTGTTGACAGGAATAATTTACTGCCACGCCACTGCTTCATACGAACGCTGAATTCATACCTCAATATGTTAGGCACAATATGACATGTATCTATTTCACACACACACACACACACATATATCTATATATATGTATGTATGTATGTATGTATGTATGTATATATATATATATATAATTATTGGAAAGCGGAGAATGTGTGAGAAGGATGTAAATTAGATTCATTTGAAAATTGAATCCTACAGTTTAATGAATTCATCAAATATGCAAATATATCCTCACAATATAATCTCTCTCTTTCTCTTTCTCTTTATATATATATATATAGGCGTGTATTATACATACAGACTAATACACATGCGCACACACACACACACACACACACACGCACACACACACACACACACACATATATATATATATATATATATATATATATATATATATATATATATATATATATATATATATATATATATATATCGAAAACAGGTGAAACATAACCTGAACAAAATAAACTATGAAAACACCACGAATATAGTCCAATGCTTATAATTCATAACATAATTCCCAATGCTTAACACTTCGTTTTCGCTCTCGCGTGATTATGTGTGATTTTAGATTCCAGCATCTCGTACACACGAGTTTTCGTTGCTAGGAAATCTTCCATGCAAAAAACAAAACAAAACAGACTATCATTATTGCCATGTCCGTATATTGTTTAATATTTTGTAATATTCTTGTCATGTTTGATGATGGCTTATGTAAGCCGAAAGCTTAGATAGGATTTTAAAAAATCTATCAACATGGTGATTTTTTCAATGATAATATTATTAAGCTAATCAGACTGTATGAAAGGATAATTTTATACATGGACGAGCAAATAGTAATGGACACAAGGCTTCATGGCTGTATCAATTTGGGTTTCGAGTACTTTGCTGCTGTTTAAGTTGCTAAGACAGGATCCATAACACCTTAAAATATAAATAGAGGAAAATCGACTCGTACGCCTGACAACGAAAAACACGTTCTGTAGGCTGTCGGATACAATCTAGCAATCATCACATGTCAAGTGGTCATAGCATGTTGTATATCTTATAGTATCGCATGGATATTAATTCAAGTGCTGCCCTTCTACGCGTATCTTTTGCAAATTGTGCGGGGTATTTCGTGTTTTGTTCACTCACCACGCAAAAAACTTTTGACGATTGTTTATTGCACAAACTTCCGATAATTTTTGTCAGTTCAGTCTTGATGAGACAAGAAGAGATAAATTAACAACTTTGCATAACTAATATTTTTAGGCCGTCGGATCCTGCATGCTACATCACAAGATAAACTCCAGCATCAGATTACGATGAATATGTGACCTGGAATTATAGGTGACTGTCTGGTATGTCCTTATGTTCTGCAAGCTCATCTTACAGGAGCTTTACACAGTGATGTCATTTCGAACAAACTTCCAAACCTGCTAGACGATGTTTCCATGCTAATACGAAGATGTTTATGCATGATGGAGGTCCAACACATTTTAAACAATTTGTTTTTTTATGCACGGTCTCATATTGACATGAAAGATCAATAGGTCAGAGAGAACAATTTCCATGGACTGAAAGTTTCCCCGATCTTAATCCTCAGGATTTTTATTTGTGGCGTTACCTAAATCAATTGTTTATGCATCAGACATTATTAATACGGAGACACTTCATCAACGTGTCATAGGGGAGGACAAAACCATTGTAAACTGACAATGATCCGACGGGTGCATGCATATGTAGAATCAAGTCATTTTAAATAATTTATTATGAGTTGTTGTTTTGAGGGGCATCGATATGGTCTTTTGGACTGAAGTTTATATTGATATTTTACTTGGATTGGTGTCAGAAACCCGCCCGAAATTTTGTAAATATAATTTGCATTGCAACCTATATTGTACATTTAACAGCGTCAATTGTTTACTTTAAACCTAATAACTCAAAAGTGAAGAATTTGCAGAATTATTCTTTTCTAGGAGGATCCTGTTACCAAATTTTGTGAAAGTATTTTTGATACAGGGTGGATAATACTTAGTCAGATAGAAACTGAATGTGCTTTCAAGATTCTGAGAAAGAATGCTCATGAATGTTTGCACGCCAAAAAATTGTGACATTTAGCATAAACATAATGTTGGAAACCATATTTGATAATTAGATGGGTATATATATATATATATATATATATATATATATAGATAGATAGATAGATAGACACGTATAAGCACTGAGAGAGAGAGATAGAAGAGGAGTTCCTAAAGAGAGTGACATAAAGTGATAGATGGATAAACAGACAGTGTGTCGAACAGAGAGGCTAAAAAGGAGAGAGAGAGGTAGTCTTGGCGAGCGAAAGACGTAATCACTCTATTATGTTCACTGCATTACCTGTCTACATGCTCAACATTTACAAGAGTCAGATGAGACTGATTATGCATTATATACGGGTAGAATTTATCTACGAATGCACCCATATCATAATGTTAGGTTGTCTCATATATGCAATATAGGAGTAAGATTTGCAGGTTTGCTGGAGTTTCTTTCATGTGGACATGTAACCAACTTGTTTGGAAATCAGCTGCCACTTTGAAGTTAGTTTCCGAGAATAAGCTCAGTAGGTCGAAATCCAAGTCAAATTTTTCAGTTGAGATATGTTGA
>OZ010579.1:43492715-43512715 GCA_963932145.1 Acanthosepion lycidas
GTGTAAATTGCTAGTTTCATATTTTAATATTTCATAGCAATGTTTTCGAGTTGAATTAAGATTGGGCCAATGTTTGTTTATCCTAAAATTAATAGATTCCAGAATACTTTTTAATCATTCATATTTCTCAGAGGAAGCTTCGTCGCCAGTAGCATTTAAAAAATGAAAAAAAGAAGACTTTTGAAAGTAATTAATTTCTCTTAATAATTAACCTTTTCAATCCAGTCCGTAAAGTTGTGTCTATCTTAGAAATGTTCACGAAGTAATTGAAAGTCTTGCTGGAGTTTAACTTCTTTCCAACAATGCTTCTGACCGGTCGTTCACTTCTTGGTGTTGAAAAGCAATAAAAATAATTTGAATTTAAATTTTATACAAAAATTACAACAGTGATGCATAATTTAAGTTTTTTTTTTAGTTTTTTTAATAACAAGCTAAGATATTTCCATAGAGGAAATTAGAAGGGGATTTTATAATTGTAGAAGTTACGCTAAATAGATACTTTGCAAAGACAAAACATGATTTATAAAAAAAAAAAAAAAAATACCCGAAGTATTAAAAAATATACAGCGTTATTTAGAGCAAACTCTGTTTATTCCCAAATGTTCATCGCAGAATCGAAATGAATAAATCGAATTTATGGACTAGGGATTATTTTCATTTATTTTATATTATACTTGAATCAATAGGCAAACATTGTTATACATGACTTAACAGGCAAACATTGTAATTACTTGAAAATGTATACATTACTCTGGTTTAATAATTAATAGTAATATTTATCGTACAAATATATATATATATATATATATATATATATATATATATATATATATATATATATATATATATATATATATATATATATATAAATGTATGTATGTATGTAGGCTAATATTTCCTTTTTAAACATTTTTCTTTTTAATATTAAATTGAAGCTGAACATTCTCTGTTTAGTTTGGTATACATCTGTTATAATTCTTAGTTTTCTTTTAGACACAAATCGAAAAGTAAACGTTCGTCTTGTTAATCGTTGGGTGAAAATATAAGTATTGGTTGGGTGTATATTTTTACGTCAAAATATTAGTAAAATCCGGTTTATAAATGCATTAGTTTAACTCAAATATTTAATATAGGTCCGGTTTATCTCGCAGTTATATATATATATATATATATATATATATTGGCCTTTCTTTTTAATTGACATTGTTTATGCGTGTATCAAAAAGTAAAGACTTTAAAGTATATCCGTGGCAAAACCATTAAAAATTTAGGTTGCATGTAAACATATGTTTTGTTTTGTGCTTATTGGAAAACGCAAATATTAATCCAGTTTAATTTTATTGTTATTATTTAGTAAAAAGGCAAGCAATGATTCGGTTTGTACTTGACTCAAGAATTACAAGGAGTACAGATTAAACCCATTTAAAATAGTAAATATTGAGCTAGTTCATATCTGTTTGGAACGGGTAAATTGAATCAAATGATAACAATTGGGTCGATTTTTCCGTGTTTAAATAGTAATTGTAAGTTTCGTTTATATGTCTGTTAAAAGGCAAAATTGGTCCGTTGAATATTTCTGTAAAAATTAGATATATGCATCGTCTATCCAAGAGTTAAAATTTACCCATTTTTTGGCCGTATATATAAATCAAAGAGGAACTGACATGCTATTTGTATTTGAGTCAAAATGCCAATACTGATCCAGCTTATCTGGAGTCCCCGAAAAAACTTAGCCTATTATCAAAAAAGGCTAACAAGCTAGTCTGTCTGTCTTTCTGTTCATCTATCTTATATATATATATATATATATATATATATATATATATATATATATATATATATATATATATATATAATCTTAAGGTGTGCTATGTTTATGGGAAAAATGCTCAATATCAGAGATAGAGCGTGTGTAAATATAAAAGTGAACATTGAATTCAACAATTAGAGACGTCAGTCTGTTTCATGCTAGATGCAATCGTCAGGCCTGACGATTGCATCTAGCATGAAACCGACTGTCGCCTCTATGTGTTGACTTCAATGTTCACTTCTATATATATATATATATATATATATATATATATATATATATATATATATATATATACATACAAACATACATATATATATATATATATATATATATATATATATATATATATATTGCACATTACTTCGTTTTTTAGGCAATTTGATATATAATAATGTCTTGACTAGACTCTATTCCAAAGGTATATATTTTTCTAGTTTTCACATGAAACATATCGTAAATATTGATCCAATTTATCTCAGAGCCAAAAAATCAAATCCCGCTTATCCACGAGTCAAAGCGTAAATATCAATCCATATTATATCTGAAGCTATACGTTAATATTGATCCAATTTACACTTTTACGAAAACCTGATGTATGTCAATCAACTGTAAATTTGATCCAATTTTTACCTTAGGAAAAATGTATATATTTTTCTTGTTTATCCAAGATTTTGCACAAAAACTTATGGAGACTTACTGTCAAATCAGGTTGAAACACCGGTTCCTGTAAAATCATCGACTTTAAGCTACGTCGATCTTGGTCAGTTCTCAAATGGGTGACCGATTGGGAATGCCAAGTGATGTAAACTTGGACTTGCGTGTAGTGTAAAGGTTAATGTCTAGGACTTTTAAATTGACGAGTTGAGATCCAATAACCGAAATAAATAACCTTGGTAAATTCATGAATCTGCATCTTCTTCTAGTCTATGGTTTAATTATGAAACCTTTTGTCATTAAATAATTATTAGCTAAAAATAAAATGAATATTACGACCTTAAATATTTACTGCCAGTCTATACCATGCAAAGCGTTAATAAAACTTAGAAAACGAATATATAATATAAAAGTCACGAAACTGTAGATATTATCGACTTACTCGTCAGATCGTTATATTTATAAGATTACACATAAAATTATCATTAACTTCACCAATTATAATTTTTTTTTTCATTTCCATTTTCTGAAGGAATATATTTAAGAAAATGGAAAAAAATTCTTTCACTGATTAAACACCAATTGTTCGTAAACTCACTAAAATTTATCCAAGATTATACGATAACTTCCATTGGAATAGAAAATGCTTTGAATACCAATGACAAAGTCAACACCAAACATTCAGCCTGAACTTAATGACTTCATTATGAAGAAATATAGATACTTTCAAAGATATTTATTCAATCAGGAAAGCTAAAGTGTTTATGACATTGAAACAAATCATAATATTCATCAAGGTCATATAAACAGAAAATAAAATAGATGTAGTCAGGAAACACCCTCCCCGGTCGTAAAAGACTTCTAACACCGCGGGTCATAACTGAAGTGACTGCTTCAACCCAGACTTAACATTATCCTCACGTTGTGATTTAAGTTTGATCATAAGGCAAGAAAGATCGAATCGTCGCTGGTATCTTCGTGTTGGGCGTATCCAAGTAGGCCTATGACGCACAGGAAAAAAAAAAACAAACACTCGAATAAGTTAATGCAATTAATTAACAGTCCGACCCTCGTCAAAATCGAAAGTGATACTACTGTCGATCTGATTTGCAGTTTTGGTAAAGGTTAGCTCAAAGAGCTGAATCCGGGGTTCTCTTCGGCAGGCAATCAATGTTGGATGTATCAAGTACGGTGGCTGGGACGAACTCTCTGTCGTCTCTCTGCTGTGTCTCTCTCAGTCTGTTCTGTCTCTCTAATCTCTTCTCCTCAATTCGCTTCGGGCCTTCGTATTCATGGGCATTCTCCAAAACTCCCATGAGATTTGGTACGGTGAGAATTTCGGTGAATCCATTCCGGCTTACATCATAACTCTGGGGAATTCCCTGTCTCCACCCTCTCATATTATACCTCTCACTAAATCTTCTCAGTGGACGTGGCTGGCTTATCCACCCAACCTGGTATTTTAACACAACTTTCAACTAGTTGTTGACGAAATATGAAATTCTCGCTCCACAGCTTGCATTTGCAAGTTGTGTGTCAATCAACATGTCTGGGTCACTTTTCCATTATTCAAACTGTTCGACATACAATTCAAGTCGTTTATGTGTGAATTAAATCCTCTATCCCTTTCCACAGGTTTTTGGTATTAACACTTCTCGTTCAATGACTCACAGCAGACATTCAATTGATGAGAAAACATTCTTACGTTTTATTTGCCGCGGTAACAACAAATAGTACCACACAGAAGTGTTCTTCTAAAGTCCCGCCAGTTGGTTATATATCACTCGTAAATATTTTGCTAAATTTAAATATGCCATTGTCCTCATCTTTGTCGCCATATTTGTCACAACGTTTCGGCCGTTGTACTCACCGGCCTTCTTCAGGTGGTTGGAATTTCGAACTGAACCCTTTATTTCGATCCCTGGGGTAGACTGTTCTAGCTCCACGTGCCATGTTTGATGGATGTCAGTTATCAGTTATCTCCCGCTAATTTTCCCTCTGAAAGTTCTCCACTGCCTTAACCGGGTATTGAACTTACACTCTTTGGGTTTGTCACTGGATCTAACCAACTGTGCCATGTGTCCTTGAGGACATCTGCGTATGAATTTCTGGGTATTATAAACCTAATGTTTTCAGCAACCTTTTTTACCAGTGCTCATATTGCAATTTTGCTGTTATCATTTCATGTTTTTACCACAGCTCATATTGCAACTTTGGCATGTTTTTAACAGAGCTCATATTGCAACTTTGTTATCACTGCTTTTCTCTGGCACTCCTTATTACTGGTTCCCATATTGTATTTATTTCTATGCTTGGTCGGTTCAGGAGATTTTTGTGGCCTAGCATATGTGCTGATTCCTTAAGTTTACGAATTTTCCAATGGTGTTCCCTATCTATGATCTCAGCATGATCCCACAGGGGGCGGTGATCTCCCTTCTCTCTCCATATGTGGTCAGCCACGCCTGATTTTTCTACTTCTCCTCTCGTTACAGCTTTCTGGTGTTCTTGAAGCCTTACTTTGAGGGGGAGGCCTGTCTCTCCTTTATATTCCTTTCCGCAGATGCACGGGATAGCGTACACACAGTCTTTAGTCATGTTGTCCTGTATGGGGGGTCTCACTCGAGAGAGATATCTGCGTAGTGTTGTCAAGCTCTTGAAGGTTGTCCTGATGTTATATGGACCGCAGATCCTTTATATTTTCTCTGATAACCCCTTCACATAAGGCAGGCAGACCGTTTTCTGTGTGTTGTTGTCCTCCTCCTCCTCTTGTATCCGCCTATCCCTGTTTTTTTTGGGGGGGTCAGCTGCCATGTACCCAGGGTCGTTGTTACGTTGTAGGGTACTACTTATACTGACCAATTCTTTATCTAACATCTCTTGGTCGCCACTTATGATTTTGCTCGGTGTTGTAAGCAACGGACGATCCCTTTCTTTACGCTGTATGGATGGTGGGAGTTGAAATTGAGGTACTGTCCGGTGAAAGTTGGTTTACGGTATACGGATGTCTTGAACCCATGCTCTGTTCGAGATATTAGTACATCCAGGAATGGGAGTGTGTTGTTACTCTCTTTCTCCATTGTGAACTCTATCGAAGGTCTTATTGAGTTCACATGGTCCAGTAGAACCTGGACATTTTCCTGGTGTGGCCAGAGTATTAAGGTGTCATCTACGTACCTTAACCATATAGTAGGCTTTAGTGATATAGATTCTAATGCAATTTCTTCAAAGTATTCCATGTATATATTCGCCATTGTTGGTGATAATGGCGAGCCCATTGCTAAGCCCTCATCCTGTCGATATATGTGTGATCCCATTCCGAAGTGTGTTGTTTGTGTACAGAATGTCAACACCTCCATCAGGTTATCTATTGGAATACTGGTCCGTTCTTCTAAGGAAGAATCAGCGGTCAATTTGTCTCTGACTACTGAGAGTGCCTCCTCCTTGGGTACCTTGGTGAACAAACTCACCACGTCCAAGCTCACCATCTGGTTGGATAGGATGGGAGCATCTTTGATTATTTCCACGAAGTGGGCGGAGTTTCGGACATATGAAGGAGACTTTCCGATCAATAGGGCAATTATATCTACAAGGAAGCGACTCAGAGGGTGGCACACAGAGCCTTGGCAACTAACAATCGGCCTGAGCGGAATACCGTCTTTGTGAATCTTAGGGAGACCGTATATGTGAGGTAGCTTGTTGTAACGCTGCGATAACTGCCTATACGTCTTGGGTGCGAAGTGATCCTTGTTCTTGATTAGGATCTGTGACAGTTTGCTATCCGTTTTCATAGTAGGATCCTTTTTCACTTTGCTGTAGCTACCACTGCTAATGAGGTCTTCCAGTTTTCTTGTATACTCTGATTTGTCCATCACTACAGTCGCATTATCTTTGTCAGCCGGTAGGATGATGATGTTTTCGTTCCTCTGTAGGGATCCAATCGCCAGCCTCTCCAGTTTAATTATGTTTGACCTGTGCAGCTTGGCTCTCTCCAGGGCCTGTCTTACCTTCCATCTTAGTTCATCCGCCTGAGCCTGAGAATGGAAGTTCAAGGCCACCTCCTCGACTCTGGCAATGATGTCCAAGTATGGCACCCGCCTAATGGTTGTGGCGAAGTTGAGACCCTTATTCAATACTGACTCCTCAGAGGCACTCAGCTGATATTGGCTGATGTTGACTACTGCTTTCACTGGTGGGTGATGGACCTTGTGCGTCACCTTCTGATCTTTCAATCTATTTAATTTTTGCACTTGGCGAGCCTTGACTACATCAAATTCATGTCTGAAGGATTTATCCAGGTCATTTTGGATCCTTCTCTGGTCTTCTTCATTAGTAATTCTGTTGAAGAAATCCTCGAGCGTCTGGGAGATATGAGCTTGTAGTCGATATTTTATCCAACGGTTGTACTGGATTCTCTCGGACAAGGGCGTGTCCCGCTTTCTCGTCGACCCGACGAGCTCTCCTTGAATTGATGGGAAGTCTTGGTGCCAAGCCGGAAGGGATGAGTTGTAGGTCTCTGCATCGGTGTAGGAATGTCAGATGGTTCGATATTTGTGCCAGTTTCTGGTAGGATTTCTCAATTTTTCTCCATATTTTTAGTATATCGGGTCCGTACCGATCCTTCAGAGTATGTCTATATTTCTGAGATGAGGTATTATGTACAGTATTTACATTATGCGGACCATTGTCCTCATCTTTGTCGCCATATTTGTCACAACGTTTCGGCCGTTGTACTCTCCGGCCTTCTTCAGGTGGTTGGAATTTCGAACTGAACCCTTTATTTCGATCCCTGGGGTAGACTGTTCTAGTTCCACGTGCCATGTTTGATGGATGTCAGTTATCAGTTATCTCCTGCTTATTTTCCCTCTGAAAGTTCTCCACTGCCTTAACCGGCTATTGAACTCACACTATTATATAATATTTTCTGTAGTCTGCGCAAGAAGAAAACATTATCTGGAAGGTTAATGGATATTTTTAGTCGCTCATATTTCAACCCGTTAGAAAACATCAAATTTATCAGCAAATATGCGTACATTTCCGATTAGAACCCACTTCAAACGATCTCTTAAGAAAGCAGGTTTAAAATTACTTAAGTCGTGGCAATTTTACATCCCTATGAAAAGAACGGATATGGTGACACTTGATGCATTTCCTTTTACCGTAAAGGACAAATTGCTTCGCAAGCATCAACATAGGTATGTGCTATGTACGGTGAATGTGCTCTAACTGTCAGAACTGTACGGAAGTGGTTGTCTAAGTTTAGATTGTAATGTAATTGATGAAATACTCCAAAGCAGATTCCTCACATTACAGATGATGACCAAATCAAGACATTAATTGATAATAACCCGCATTACACAACGCGGGAATTGGCAGAAAAAACAATTTCTCAAAATCCAACATCCACGTGCACTTGGCAAATCTTGGGTATTCAAATAAACCACGATGTTTGGATACCACATGATCTGAGTGAAAAGTATCTTTTGGTTCGAATTTCATCTGATATTTTGCTGTATAAACGTAACTAAAATGCACCATTTTTAGACAAATTATGACAGGTGATGAGAAGTGGATCATTTACAACAAGGTTTAACAAAATAGATCCTTGTGACATAAATTAACTGTAGCAGCCACAAAACCACGTCTGCTAAGAAAGTAATTATGTGCATATAGTAGGATTGGAAAGGAATCCTGTACTAAAAGCTTCAGCCAAGTAACCAGTCAATTCATTTCCAAAAGCACTGCTGGGAGTTGAACGAATTAAAGTCAGCAATTTAAGAAAAACGCTCAGCATTGGCGAACAGGGAAGGTGTTGATTTCCACCAGGATAGTTCCAGATTTCAGGTATCATTGGCGACCAAAAATAAAATAAAAAAATTGCAGTTTGCATGTGTAAACCCAACCGACATATTTACCAGATATTGCTCCTTAGGATTTTCATTTCTTTATATCCTTGCAAAATAATCTCAGTGGTAAAAATGTTATTTCTTTGAATGAAAGTAAAAAAAAAAAAAAAAAAAAAATCCCCCCCCCCAAAAAAATACAAAAACAAACTCTTCAATGATTTCTTTGCTGAGAAATGGCCTAAATTCTGTGAAGACGGAATATTTAAGATGAAGGAAAAATGTAGAAGAGTTGTACGTCAAAATGGTTCATATTTAGTTGAATAAATATTTGATGACATCATTTTGTTTACTGTCGTAATTTCCCTTAAAAATCGGCATGAACTTTCCAGCAAACGCAATATAGACCTGTGTGGGCACCCGCAAAGTTATAATACATCGCATAACGACAAACGCACATGAACACGTATAAATACACAAATAGAGAAAATCGTCATTTACCCGAGCTCCCCAGAGAGCTGTATGTGGCAAAACGTCGGTTGAACGTGTTTTTCCGAGCCTATTGCCTCCAGCAAAGATTCGTCTTAGGCCACGTAATAATAGGGTCAGATTTGTCTACTTTCTCAGACGTGACTCTGTCCTTCGGCACTGCCTCGTCTGAGTTGCTCTATGCCCAGAGGCTGAGAGTCAACAAGCAGAGTTGCGTAATGGTAACTCATGCACTAATAAACACGCTATGACTCCGGTTACATGAACACAGTGGCAATGCACAAAAATGCACAGATGTAATCCTTCGAGATATAACTAGCACCACAAAAGTAATTCATATGTGTGTTACCTTTATCACCAGATGTAATTCATTAAAGACACATTACACTTTTTCTCTGGAAAACAAAGGATTTTTTTTTCATTATGATTTTTAGCGCGTTTTTTAGCCCGTACATAATTAGACAAATACATATATAGCTGTTATGCAAACACATAGCTGGCGGGTAAATGATATTATTCTTTACAATAAATATGCCTTTAGCTGATTAATACACATTTGTTTGCTTGGAAGCACCTTTAATTCTACAGACACCATCAAAGGCGTCATTCACGCCGATGGCATGAATATTTTGAGAGAACTACCAGAGGCGATAGTCTTATGAAAAAAAAAAATAAATAAATATTTCTTTTTAAAAAGGCCATTGCTTTTCTTTTGCGATTAACTCTTTCGAGTTTACAAATGTATCGTTTTTAAAAATAAATCCTCAATTTGTAAATATTTAACATAATTAATGAGGCAATCAAGTAAAAAATTGCGGCACACAACGCATGCTCAGAATGAGGAAAACACGTATTGGTCTTAAATTGATAGTGAAGGAGACACTAATTATGCCAATGCTATCAAAATGTAAATATTAGGTTGGTGCAAAAATAATGTCGTTTTCTCACAACGCATGCTCAGAATGAGGAAAACACGTATTGGTCTTAAATTGATAGTGAAGGAGACATTAATTATGCCAATGCTATCAAAATGTAAATATTAGGTTGGTGCAAAAATAATGTCGTTTTCTCACATAGTAACATATGTGAGAAAACGACATTATTTTTGCACCAACCTAATATAAGTTTACATATGCAGTTTTGTTTCCTTGTTGAAAGAAAATGCTTGCATACAATAAATTTAATTTTGTACAACACAGAATCCTAAGAGAGAATTTAGGAAAACGGTATATATTTCGCTCAAGATCCAGCTGTTTCTGGTTTCTTTTTTATATTGTATGTCCTTTCAGATAGTGGCAACGATGACTCTCTACAACTGCCTCTTTTTTTTTGCTATAATTATCTATAGATATTTAATCGATGTTTTTAAACCATTATATATTTTTCATTCATTAACACAAACTTTATGTTACTCGCTTCATCTCCTTCCTCTATCCTACAGTATATCCTAGGAGTGTAAAATACTCTTGAACCTCTTTCCTCATGATATGCCCCGAACATTTAATGGTCGGATGCTGATTTTATATATATTTCCTTTGCACTTCCTCATTGATCGCACATTCTCTCCGTAATACTTTCTACATTTTACGTCAGAATGGCACCTCCGTCGATTTAGGTATCGCCTTCAAATGTGATTAATCAATCCAGAATCTAATGTCATATGCGACATCAGATGTGACAGTGCTTTCGTTTTGTACCGTTTCTTTCTATGGAAATATTTCTAAATATCACTTTAGGCTACGGCTTGTTTAAATAAGGCGTATATCTCTATTCCTAATCCAATTTTATGTTCTCCGTTAATACTCTAAATAAAATAAACAAATTTTTGCTGGGTTCGTGGTTACCGTCCGAAAATGAAGGCTATATCGTGAACGTTTTATGACAAACACCCATCATGTCTTTTCTCTCTTCGTACAGTTGTTCATCTGTCTGTTCTTCTCGCTCACCTTTACAGATTTATCTAAAAAAAAATATGTGGTGTTCCCTTTTGAGTGTACTTTCAACACAGCATCATCTGCCTCTCTTGTATTGTCATGATTATGTCCGTCGATATTAAATCATTGTAGAGTTTCTTTTTCCTTGTCTATAGATTGAATGAATCTGTCGAGAAATTAGATTCTTGTTCAACCCAAAGATTTACTTACGGTCATATCACGTTGAAACAGCAGTTCTAATATTATCACCGGTTAACCGAAGCGGATCCTAATCATTAGTTAAATGGGTGTACGCTTTATTCTTTAAGTTTGGTTCTGCAGATGGTGTAATCGATAACGTCTCCGAATTGGAAATCGTAGAGCCGTGTTCCAATTCCAGTCGGGTTCTTTATATTCCCTTACACACAAATGAAATTGGGAATGGCATGAATACACCTTTTTTTCGTCCCAGATAGGAGGTAATTATAAGGGCTTGTGTATTAGTAAATGATTATGTACAAAAAATTATTACAATCCAAAAATATTTTCTGGCTTTAAATTTCCTGAAAATGATGTTAAGCCTTAAAAAACAACAATACAACTTAAGCAAACTGCCTGTAGGATGTTTTTTTTTTCAGTAAACCTCAAGGGTTACTCTAATTTCCCAACATAATCAATCTATACTAGTATTTGAAAAGTCCTAACCAATCAGAACATAATTAGAGAGTGAAACTCATATTCTATAAATAGAGAAATACATACTATTTTGTTTCTCACACTACAGAATGTTCTATTTTGTAGTGAAAGGAACGTAGCTTTAAGCATTTCTCTATTTATAAAATTTGAGTTACTGACACTTATAGCATTCTGATCATATAGAGGTTACGACCATATCATGTTGAAACTCCAGTTCCCGTATGATCAACCATGTTAAGCTGGTTTATAAGCAATAGAACACGAATCAATCAATAAAAGTAACTCATAACTATGGATATAGTTGGTGTATTTAGGGCTCCAACCAAGGGCATGAGGTGTGTACGGTTATATACGATAATATATGATTATATATAAAACTATCATTAACATCACTAATTATAATTTTGTTTTTCTAAATTCCAGTTTACTGAAGGAATATTTTTAACTAAAAGAAATAGATTTTACACTGACTAAAAACACGTACAGTGTAAACTTGTTATACTTTTATTGAAGATTATAAGATAAAGCCAATTGAAACAGAAACCATTCTGAATTCTAATAAAAAAAAAAATCAACACTAAATATTTAATATGTACATTATAACTTTGTAGTGATGATGTATAGATGTTTTCAAAGATATTTCAATCGCCAAAATTGATAAAGTATATGATATCGTTACACCTTTTAATTTTAGTATAGATTTTTATTTAGAAATAAAAAAATAAATTAAAATAAAAAGGAGGTTTTGCTTAAAGTTGCTGGCACTTGACTATATATCCCTTGTTACTGTTCATCCTCTAGTTAATTGAGATATTATTTGTTTTAAAATGAAAAAAAATACCATTGAGAGACTATACCTCATGATATTAATTGAAAAAATAAAGGGCGATACCTTATTTCAACTTGCAACAGGAAGACATACAATTTCTGCATAGGGCACTTCAAATCTAAATTCGATACGCCATTTCTTGTAAGGAGTATTAGGTCTCCCAGTTGAGTCATTGATTAGCAAAAAAAAAAAAAAAAAACCTTTTTCACATGCATTTTTACTCTGTTACTTTTGATTTGATCATGCCTTTCGAGTCACAATAAATTGTTCATTTTGTATCTTAGAAGTGTCAAGTCTTTCCGTCTCTGAGTTAATACATATATTTTGTCCACATTTCCTCTTTCTCAGTGCTCACACGTTTGATGAGTCTTAATCATTCAATCAATAATATTTTGATATGTATAATGTTTTTTGTCCCTGTGTTGTGAATATGCACTGAAAATTTCATGTAAGAAAGTAATAAATTATCAAGTATTTACGAATCTTATAATGAATGTATTTCAATTTCTTGTATGACGCTCTCTCAA
Organism: Acanthosepion lycidas; assembly: GCA_963932145.1. Classification (NCBI taxonomy): domain Eukaryota; kingdom Metazoa; phylum Mollusca; class Cephalopoda; order Sepiida; family Sepiidae; genus Acanthosepion; species Acanthosepion lycidas. The sequence continues at coordinate 43,505,477 of OZ010579.1, forward strand.
TTATTATAGTAACACACTGAAGAGTAGCGTTATATATGACTAAAAAATATGTTCTTAATATATAGCAAGTGCACTGTTAATATATTCTTCTTGAATAATCGAGGATATTTTATGCATATATATACTCGGATGTAGGAAAATACTTAATTTCATATCATTAAAATTAAAATTAAAATTAAAAAAATATACATAACACAGCGCGTATTGTCAATAAATAACAACAGATGTTTTGAGTCATAATTGTTATATTATATACATAATTTATGGGTTTTTTTTTCTACATATTATTAACACATTCTATATAATTTACATCTATAAAATACTTTTAGAATGTATGATGTTTTGTGGGGTGACGTGTGTAATAATGATTTAGGAAAGAGTTATTGGGAAATCTGATAATTATAGGACAGATAGTCGGCAAGAGAGTAAAAAGAAAACAACGCATAAAATATCTAACGAGTTTCAATAAATGGATGGTGGAAGCAGATGAAGGAAAAATAACAGAAAGACAAGATATATTTAGAGCGACAAGAGACAGGGAGTTTCGGAGAGTCATGATCACCTACGTTCTGATGGTAGACGGCAAAACAGAACAATATGAACAAGATCAACATTAAGAAGAAGAAGAAGTAGAATAATAATAATAATAATAATAATAATAATAATAATAATAAGATGATGATGATGATGATGATGATGATGATGATGATGATGATGATGATGAACAAAAAGAAGAAGAAGAAGAAGCACAAAAGTACCAGAAGTAAAAGAAGAGGAAAAAGAAGAAAAAAAAGTATAACTAGAACAAGATCATAACGAACCAGAAGAAGAAGAGAAGGAGGTGGAGGAGGGAGAAGAAGCATTGATGATGATGATGATGATGATGATGATGATGATGATGATGATGATGATGATGATGATGAACAAGAAGAAGAAGAAGAAGAGAAAGAAGAAGAAGAAGAAGCACAAGAAGTACCAGAAGAAATAAAAGAAGAGGAAGAGGAAGAACAAAAATGTATAACTTGAACAAGATCATAATGAACCAGAAGAAGAAGAAGAAGAAGAAGAGGAGGAGGAGGAGAATGAGGGAGAAGAAGAAATCGATGATGATGATGATGATGATGAGCAAGAAGAAGAAAGAGAAGAAGAAGGAGAAGAAGAAGCACAAGAAGTACCAGAAGAAGTAAAAGAAGACGAAGGAAAAAAGTATAAGATCATAACGAACCAGAAGAAGAAGTGGAGAACGACGAGGAGGAGGGAGAAGAAGAAGAAGAAGAAGAGGACGACGGGGAGGAGGTAGAAGAAGAAGAAGAAGAGGAGGAGGAGACGAGGAGGAGGGAAAAGAAGAAATTGAAGAAATGATGATGATGATGATGATGATGATGATGATGATGATGATGATGATGATGATGATGATGATGATGATGATGATTCAAGTATTAATTATTAAGCCATATCTGGGGAAGAATTGTGGATTCATACAATTCCCAAGGGTATTTGCGCGTAAGTGAATATAACGAACCCAAATGGAATTAATAAATCCGTTATACCACCCGTACATTCATGCATACAGCACCTGGTACTCGTTCAAGCATGTAGATACTGGGGAGGCGTGACAGTTCTTAACTTCGGTGCTCGTTCGAGAAACGGCGTATTTCGCATGTGACCCCCTACAGCTTATATGCATGAATAATGTATGATATTTTCCCATACAATGATTTCTGATATCGCATATTAGATATTATCCACAATTCTAAATCAATACATTAGAAAAATATAAAGAATTCAAATCGAAAATATAAAATGCTTGTATTATCTGTCTACTACAGTTTTTTATTAAATAAATATTCAATTTTTTTGTAGTATTGTGTATTTACTTGCAAGCATCCAGTTAAGTCCCGGGAAGCATAGAAACTTCGTAACTCATGAACAAATGCAACAGATACAGTGGCCAAATAAAGATAGAGAAAAGGATTAGCCATCAGCTTCAAGAATGCAGATATTTTGGTCATCATCAGGTCAAAAAGCCAAGATTCAGGTTAACATTTGCAGGTGGCAACCTCAAGCAAGAAGAGCCATTTAAATATCTGGGAAGTGTTTTAACAGTGGTTGGTAAATACGACAATCTATTCCAGAAAGAATTTGGACTAGAGTAATAAGTATTCCAAAGTGCTGAGAAACAAAAATATATCACCAGAAGGAAATAACAGAGTCCTGGATTATTATGTGATATCCATCTTCTTATGCAACAGGACCATTTCCTCCACAGGTGTGGAAAAAACAGGAGCCAATGAAATATGGTTCTGCTATAAGGAGGAGAAGAGCATGCGACGAAGAAGTCTTAACAAAATGGTAACACAAAGAACACTTAGGCTCAGAATCAGGAAGACACAGCTGAAATACACTGGACGTCGAACGAGGAAGAAGGGCTTGGAAATCCTTACGCAAACAAAGCATATTAAAGGCAAGAGAGTTAGAGGAATGTTTGCGGGAATTGAAAGAATGGTGCATTCAGCAAATGGAGAAAAATGCTAACAGCCACAAAGGATAGGAAGTTTATATCTGGAAGGAAGCGTAAAATTTTAGGCATGTGTTGCTGGATGACTGACATATCAGCAACGTTGGTTATTTAAATTTTCCATTAGCCAATGATTACACTCGTCTAAGCTTGGCCAGTGAGAAGAAAATGGTTAATTTCTAAAATGTGATTATTACACAGGAAATACTAACGGTCAACTTTGACAAGGAATGCTAACGATTGTAAAATAGCGTTCATGTCTCTTTATTGATAATCAATTCTTCCGATATCATTCATAAAATACTTTATCTAAGACCACAAAGATTCTTAATATGTTCACTTTTTGACAGAAAATAACTGTTGCAGATTCCTTTGAAACAGGCTCGAAAACAAATTGCTACATATTTGCAAATATATATATATATATATATATATATATATATATATATATATATATATATATATATATATGTGTGTGTGTGTGTGCGAGCGTGTGTGCCCGCAGGCTTGTGTGTAAAAGTTTAACTAAATACGACTAACAAGGTATTGTGATGAAGCCTTTCTCAATTCTTTCTTGTGTTCGTATAACTGTTTATATTTCTGTACTCAGTGTCTAAAAAAATATTGGAATGTTCTATATATAAAACCTCTATTAGTTTTCTATTAGCCACCGTCAATTGGGGAATGTTCGTATGATGTGTATGTTATGCATATTTTCTAAATATTTTCAGGACATTAGAAAAATATAAAGAATTCTAATCGATAATATAAAATGCTTGTATTAACTGTCTACTACAGTTTTTTATTAAATAAATATTCAATTTTTTGTACTATTGTGTATTTACTTGCAAGCATCCAGTTAAGACAAGGGAAGCATAGAAACTTCGTAACTCATGAACAAATGCAACAGATACAGTGGCCAAATAAAGATAGAGAAAAGGATTAACTATCAACTGCAAGAATGCAGAAAGTATGGTCATCATCATGACAAAAAGCCAAGATGCAGGTTAACACACCAATTGGGGAATGTTGGTATGATGTGTATGTTATGTATTTTTTCTAAATATTTTCAGGACATTCTTGATCGTGATCACATTTGATGTTATAGAGTATTGGCTTTTTTTCTTTTTTTTCTATTGTGTTATTAATGCTACCATTATTTTAGTCTTTTCTTAAGTGTGGATGAATCTATTATAGTTGTAATTAATACGAGTATCGTGCAGAAGTTTGACAGGTTTCCGTGTATGTTTAAATGAGCCGTAATTGATAATAGTTCAATCAACAAAAATGCTGTACATTTTCAGCCATATTTAACGAACTATGGCTTTCACAATTTTTGCAAACAAATGTGAATGATCATCAATCTTTGTCTGATCATGTGATCATGAGCAACACACCAGATTGCATCTTAAACAGTGCAGCCATTTTTCTTCATGAAATTAAAAGTGTTCTTCAACTCCAGTCAGCTGAGGTACATATGACATAGCCACAGGTTTCACCTAATTAAGTTGACTTTTCAAAATGATAGAACATGTGACAAAGATAAAGTTACTCTAAGTAAATATTCTGAAAGTCACCAATTGTATTTTCATATTATGTGCAATTCTTGCTATCAGAGATTATTGGAAAAATTGAAATGTACGAATTCATTTAAAGTTCACGGAATCAGTTAATTTACAATGAATCATTAGAATTTAAAAAAAATAATTTATATCAGTGTTTATTTTATACCAGGTAATCACATCACATCAGAGATTAACATTAACAGGAAAAAATTAAAAACAAAACACAAGTGTAACAGTTACGATAATTGTCCCTGTTACTTAGATTTTTGAGGAAAATTGAATAATTAACAAATCTATGTAAATGGAGGTTAAAAGTGCCGTCATGAACAATTTTGGTCAAAATTACAGAAGGTGAAATTAATGTCAGAAATTAAATCATCGTCGACACTGATTGTAACCGACTATAAATGTCATCCATGAAAGATAAATATTTGGAATAGAGAATCACTTTAGGAATTGGAAATAAAATCTGTAAACTAGAAAATAGACAATTATGCTTAATTAGATGCTAAAGGAAAATAATAATTTGGAACATCGAACATCGAGGTTGCATTTTACATCAAAAGCAGAATAATTCAACAATATATGTATAATCTCTATCTCTCTTATATATATATATATATATATATATATATATATATATATTCAACAATATATTTATAATGTCTATCTCTCTCTTATATATATATATATATATATATATATATATATATATATATATATATATATATATATATATATGAAGAAGTAATATAGTCATAAAATGAGCTATATTTATGGGATAAAGTGCTCAATATCAGAGTTAGAGCGTATGTAAATATAAAAGTGAACATAGAAGTTAACACTTAGAGGAGACAGTCTTTTTCAGGCTATATGCAATCGTCAAGCCAAATGTCTAGGTGGACTGAAGATTGCATATAGCATGAAACAGACTGTCGCCTCTAAGTGTTGACTTCTATGTTCACTTTTATATATATATATATATATATATATATATATATATATATATATATGTGTGTGTGTGTGTGTATGTGTGTGTGTGTATGTAGGTATGTATTTGAAGAAAAAAGTGAAATAAAGTGATATCTTGCTTTGTTTTATCTTTGTATCTCTCTGTGTATATTTCTCTCTCTCTCTCGCTATATATATATATATATATATATATATATATATATAATGGCATTATACCAAAGCCTCCCTCTGATTTCTTTGTATATCTTTAGACATAGATATATACATACATAATATGAATAAATATATATATATGTGTGGGTGGGTGTCTGTGCGTATAAATATACATACATATATATATATATATATATATATATATATATATATATATATATATATATATATATATGTTAGTGTGTATGTGTTTATATATACATAAAGAGAAAAAGGGATATAAAGTGAGACACATCAGTATAAAGAGACAATTTTAAATTAAACGCAGAAAATAGAGTTAACTCTAATTCACATTCTGTGTGTCTCAGTATGTGTCTTTATCTCCCTCTCTCTCTTTCTAGCTACTTTCAATTCTGTATATATGTATATATATATATATATATATATATATATATATATATATATATATATATATATATAGTGTGCGAGTGATATATGTGGACATATTGTTTGACGTTCACTATACACTCATATCATTTATAACATTATTTTTTTTAATTCAGATAACCCAGTCAGAGGAAGATGTTAAGGCAAGAAATCAAAAGATATGCAGTCATTGTTGCATTAGCTGCAAAACATAGTGATTTAAAGATCAGTAACTTTTTACATGTTGCCAGAACATTTGTTCATAAGTTTTGGTTGGAGCTAGAGGCATGTGATGTCAATGTTTCCCCTGTAGCAAAAAGAAATAAAAAGCATTCACAGCACTCTGCTACCGTGAGAATACTAGAATCTATACGGAATCTTGAAAATATCGTCGATGAAAACACCAGAAAGTTAATGAGGTCTATCGCCAAAGAACTCCAGCTATCAGACTGAACTATCAGAAAAGTGGTACAGCAGGACATTCGATATAAGGCATATGCAATGAGGAAAGGCCAATTCATATCTGTGAAGACAAAGGAAAACGGTTGATGAACAAGATGAGAAATCCCCATTAACATGTCATGCTTTCGTTTTTCTCTTATCAGAAACCAAACAGACGAAATAACAGGTGGCTATATGCATCTCCTTCTGAAAGTGATGCACATCAAATATCCAGCTACTGTGATGGTTTTAGGAGTTGTGATCAGTGATCTTCATATCATGCCACCTTACATTTTCCCACAAAGTCTGGGGGTAAATGCTGCTGCATACATTCTTAAAACGGTTTTTAAGCTCTGGATAAATAAAACATGCAATAAAAAGCCATATATGTTTCAACAAGTCTCTGCACCTTCTCACAAAGCCTTTGATTCACAGGAATGGATATCAGATATATTTTTACGATCATATGACCCACAAAATTTTTGCACCCTAATTCGCCGCATTTATATCCTGTGGAGCATCGATGAAAGGGAGATTAATCGACATCATCATAGTATATAGCTGCACTGAAGGTCGACATTGTCCAGGTGATGTCCAAAATGAATAGGGACAACTTATTTGCATCTTGTGGATGGTTTCGAGCACAAATAGAAGCAGTCATTGAAGACAAACGTGGTTTCATAGCAAAAATCTGATTAAAAAATAAAATGAAGGATATTTGTGTCAATTTGAATTAAATATATACATTGTTTACTAAGTTTTATTTACTAAATGTTCTCTTTTATATACTAAAATGTTCTCAAATAGAACTCGCACCCAGTATATATATATATATATATATATATATATATATATATATATATATATATAGCCACACTGATGAGCTGTGAAACAGCGAAACAGTCCGTCTGTGGATGACGTTATATTGGCTCCTGAAATAAATATTAATTTCAGTTGAGCTCTCTAGGGAGTAGCTATGGGTTTGTAAACAGTGACTATTATAGCGAGACTCTTCGCATAGCGAATTGAGTCACTGTCGGTCACTGGGCGTGTTTCTAAAAATAAATACGCTAAAATGTATCAGAAAAGAGAAAGACTAAGATATAAAGAGTCATTGTAGGTATGGATGAATATTGTGGTATACAGAACATGAGTTCGTATTCA
>OZ010579.1:43517715-43577715 GCA_963932145.1 Acanthosepion lycidas
AAGTCTAAGCTAAATTTGAAAAAAAAATCTTTTCTTTAATTCCTCTTATATTCTCTGGTCACGACATCTATTATTACCTTTGTTGTTTATACGAATTTAAGTTTCAAAATTATATCAATAATATAAAAACAAATTGTTAAAATATATGATGGTATAATACTACATCCTATATGTCATTCACTTCTTGGTTCCTGTATGGATCTGACAGAGAAATGATGAGCTTTCATGTAAATACTCTAATATATATATATATATATATATATATATATATATATATATATATATATATATATATATATATATATATATATATATATATCGCATTTTCTTTGACTTCTGATAAACGCCTATTTAATAAAATCTTCCCATTTTTATACTGTTTGTATAAATAATAAAGTTATATTGAATAAACGGAAAGATGAGTAATAAATATTGCTAATATTAGATACTTTTTCTTGGTTATCCGAATACAGACAGAATTCCACTGAATATAAATTTAAGATATTTCTAATCGTAGCATTTTAATATGTAAAATTTGGTAAAAATACATAAATATTGAATTTATTTTTTTAGTGTTTCCTGTTGCGTAATCTGTCTTCATTTTCACAGTCATAATTGGTCGTCTTATCCCTCATAATTTATGTGTTTCTTAGACAGTCCCAGTTTGGCAATGATTTATTAAACCTACTGGCAATCATTTAAAACATCAATTCTATTTCCTCCATGTAATGGTCCGTTTCCTTGTACCATGGTGATAGTCCAAGGTAGAACCAATAAAGAAGAACGCAAACACAAGTATGGAATAACACAGATATATTACAAACAGGAATATATACAGAGAAGTAGAAGTGTTAGTAAGACCAAGCAGGTTAAGTAGACACAACAATGTAGTCTCGACCAGTATCACTCTTCCAATGTCTTGCAGTAATTGTCTGAACGCGACTCTGTTTTGGACTGCCTCTGACTCGACTTTTGACTCGACTTGAACTACTGACTCACCTTGAATGACTGTCTCGACGATATTCAGTCACCCCCCCCACCAGGGTGTCATGTGGCACAAGGACTTTTTAACGTGGGTATTCCGAGCCCGTAGGCTCGGCCAAAAAAAGTAGCCCATTGAACCCGCATAAACGGGTTCAGGGCCGGTCTACCTCCACGAAGGAGACTCCGCCCTTCGGCGAAGTCTCCTTCGGGTTCCTCCCGTCCGTAGGATGAGAGTACAACCGAACAGTCGGTAGTGAACTACTGACTGACTCCTTGCCTACTCCTGAGGCGCAGTATTTATGGAATAGTCCATTATAATTATTATGGGTAAGATCCCATAACACTAAAAAGATCAGTATATTTTAATTCTTATTATTCTATATCTCTTCATCCGCTGGAAGAGTCATGCCCATAAATTGGCAAAATTACTTCCCGCATTCTTAAGAAGATTCTCTTGTAACTAGCTTTGTAATTTCTGAACTTTTTATTACCATTACTGAGTATGTCATTCAGTATCTTATTATTACCTTTGTAAAGGGGACATTTGCTTTTCTTTTTCTTTCCTTCTCGTTTCGCTTTCAAATAAGTTGTCCTATTAAATTTGATCTGAGCAGAGCTGATATTAGATCAGTTGCTCTGTTGAAGTGGTGCTTATTAAACTGAAGTCACTCATTGTTATTTCAGATTATTAGTAACTTGAGCTTTACACCGAAGATTAACTGACATCAAATCTCAAGCAACAAACACTTACGAATGAATGAACCAAATAATTATGTCAGTTATCTCTAGCAATTCGTCTAGCATCATAAAACCCAGCACTACCTGCCACATTCTTGGATCAACGTTGACTGGACAGTTACCCGGTCAGCTTTTTCTGGTGATGTGTGACACCCAGCAGGATTAAGAAAAAACAACATCTATATCTATTCTTGTAGGATCAACAGCACTATTGTTTAGACCGGGCTACATAGATATGGACGCAGACAGTTAGTTTACAACAGGGACTGATTGCTTTTCCGAGTGAATTTAGCGCGGTGGAGTTCACCGAGGAATTCAACAAATATGATTGATGATTTGACCTGGAAAATGATGGGCACACACACGTCTATTTAACCAAGGAACTTGATGTATTTAGGAATACCTATCAGAGAGATAATGAGTATCTGCTCAGGTTGTCTGCTGCTCTATGACTCTACGAATACAACCAATGTTGAGGATGATGACGACGATACGTAATCTTCTCAAAAATGAAGCCTAGGATTACACATACTATCTTCCCTAAATTTACGTTAATTAGATCCATTAGAGTGTTTTAATCTTCTTTTTTCTTACCTGGATGTCGTATTCTGCTTGAATCAAAAAGTATCATAAAATGTTATGAATTTAATTCCTCAAGTCAAATTCTGTTTTATACATTTCTACGTCATTTCACGCCAAGCAAGGCTATAAATCGACTAAGATGCAAGAGATTACTGAGCGTGAGAGAATGAGAAAAAGAAAACAGTATTAATGCGTGAGAACAATAACAGAAAAGCAATTATGAAAATAGAAGATAACGAGGGACATTGAATTTTAAATTTTAAGATCAAATATTGAATGGAGAGCCAGAATCTGGAAGACATTCCAAAAAGTATGAAATGTGTGTGAAGAAACCGTTAGCTTAGAAGTTGCAGTTACTTTTAACCATTTCAGCTGTAGTGTGATGAGATCTTTACGTCAATCACGTGTTAAGCTTAAATTCATAAAGTCTAGATACCAATAAGGAAGCTTAAATTCATAAAGTCTAGATACCAATAAGGAATGTAATATTTAATTTGATACATTACAAAAATATGGTAACATTTCAAAAGGGGAGATAGGAGAAAGCTGATATTTTCCAATGACAAAAAAAATAAATAAATAAATAAAAAAAATAAAAATTATGAAGATAAAGCTCTTCGTAAGGTGTGGGCTGTACTGATGAGAACATTTTTGTCTTATTGCTTTAAAGCATGGGCTTCCCGGCATCTCTTCATTGAGTCTACTGGAATCTTCACCAACCAATACAAGGCCTCCAACTACAGCTGATGTTCCCATGTGCCACATTTTTGAGATTACGATTTCAAGTTGTATTTTGATAGCTTTTTGAAGATCTTCAAAGATACATTGCAGTCCGCAGGGACTGCCATATCAATAAGTATGCAATTTTTTACGGTATCTAATAACATTGTCTGGGCGGTTAGATTCGATTGTTCTGTCTGTGTGTATTGTGTAGTCCCATAAAATTCTAACCGTGTCTGGGTGGTGTTCATACCAATTTCTTTCAGTTTCCTTTCCGTAGAAGTTCCAGATTTTCCGCTGTATATATTAGACCAACTATGCCATACTGGGTCTTATATCAAGTGGGTGCCAATACTGTGAAACCCAATAAAAGGTAATCAGTTATTTCTGGGTAATTATCACATAACCTGCATTTTGGTCTAACAACATATTTTAGTATGTGTGCTTGATAATTTCTACTTAACAAGCACTGATCCTGTGCAGCAAGGTTAAAACCATCCGTTTCAGCTTTTAATCTTGAACCACGTTATTATTATTTTAAGTGGCACATTTTATGACAAACAGTTTACTCCGACATTCAGTGTATGTACATGTGTTTATGTTTCTCTGACGTTCGTTCCTTGTGGTGGAGAGATTTGCGTGGTACAGTGATTCTGAGAGTGGTGGAGGCACGTGTTCTAAACTCCTGGAATGGCCATCCTTCGTAACAAGTTCGAAGACCGGGATACAGATATATGCCGACTAAACCCCAAAAACACAAAGGAGGAACTAGCGGATGATGGCTACAACCGATCTCAGCGGTTGAACCAGCAGATGAAGAAGTTTACGCAAGACGGACATGCACATCGCATTCCATATGTGCCGCAGTCATAAAATCTTGTTCCTGGCACGTTGAGTTCAACATTAAACAAATTCCCGCCATCAGCATTTTCTTCTACTCTGATTTTCTTTAACTTCCAACTAAATCTGGCAAAGCCAAAAGGCGATAATGAATGGAGGTCGGAGCAGGTTTTGGTGAAAGTGGAGGTGTCTAGCCCTGAACATGCACGTTGTCGGCGAATATAGTCATAAACGCCATCACCATAAAGGAAGCCATCAGGAAAGCAAAAAAAATTTAAATTATTGAATACGAGAGAAATCCGACGTAAACTATATTAATCGATAAACGTGCCTGAGTAAATGTTCTTTGTTTTCTTTTGGACAGTGTACATTTCCGTCTAAAAGCGCGTGCTTCCCAGATTCGTTACAAAATCCTGCTTTTCGGTATTATATTCAGAAAAAAAACGGCATTACATCACTATCATGATACTATCTCCACATGTTAAAAACCACCTTCACAAAGTCCTAATCGTCATATTTGAAACCACGAGTCTTTTTCATTTTTGCTATGATACGTATTTTATTACTGTTTTTACTATTCTTTACACAAGAAAAAATACTGTTTTTTTACACAAAAAAAAGAAAAAAAAAACAATGCAAAACCCAAGAATCGTTCAGGCCTGATGCCTGTAAGACGAGAATGACACCAGTTCAGATCATGATGGAAATATAACGAATATAACTATACTAGGCTGTCTGTTGTAATAGGGGAAGCGTCTGCTACAGAATCTGTTACTTAAATTATCGGTTTTGCAAAGAAACTGTCTGAACGGGAGTGATTCATTCCTGTGTACGTAGCACGACGGATTTCAATTGTGAAGTTAAGAAATGATGGAACTGATGTATACTGCGCGTCAGAACACTTGCCATGGAAATAGCGATAGAGTAGCGAGAGACTTGCGACGATTATGTATAAACCTTTTCTTTTAAATAATCCTAAATTGCTTCCATTATTAATGGAGTAGAAGAAATTATTATTATTGTTGTTGTTGTTGTTGTTATTATTATTATTATTATTATTATTATTATTATTATTATTATTATTATTATTATTATTATTACTTTGATTTCTGCAGTATGCACATTTATTTTTGATCACAAACAGAGACCTAAAATCAGAAATGCCTTCCTGATATTTTTCACTGTTCGTTTTTGTAAAAATATTATTATTATTATCATTATTATTATTAGATTTATTAGTGTTGTTGTTGTTATTATTATTATTATTATTATTATTATTATTTTCTTTGATTTCTGGTGTGTAAACACTTGTTTTCGGGTGCCTACTAGAGACCTAAGTTTAGAAATTGCATCATGATTTTTCCACTGGCCAGTTAAACGCGCGTGTGCGCACACACACACACACACACCGTTCGTAAATTGTGGTCTATTCGTAAATTGTGGTCTGTTTCTGTTGTTGTTATTGTTATTATTATTAGTAGTATCTGTGTATTTCATGTTTCCTGCTTTGAATCCTGTAGAGCTAGGTCCAAACTATGGTATTTAGTTCCTTATGGGAAAATTGACATTTAATTGATAGCATTGATTGATCCATTGCTAGAAAACCCTGTCTCCTCTATAAGCTTTAAAAGAAATGACGGATATATGCATTTCCCAAAGACATAAGCGCCAGTGTGTATGCTGCAGAAATACCTGGAAATTAAACGCAGAACTCCGGTTCCACTTTCTGTATAACTGTGAGTTTTTTCTCCTTCGTCAGGACGTTGGCGATCACGTCTCCAAAACTTTCTGTCATTTGTAGTTCGTCTGTCCCTCTAAGCATCAATCTCTCTCTTGCGATTCGAAATATCGAAGCACTCTTTCTTCACCATGTACCCTATAAACTTCAACACTCTGCTCCTGATGTTAAGCATGAGATTTTTTTTCTTTTCCATTAACTCTAAAACATCATTGTTGCTCATATATTCGACCTATTGTATTCTCAGCATCCTTCTGTGGGAAGTCATTTCTTGATGTTTCTACTTCATCTTTGAGGAGATTTTCCGGTATTCACTGTCATGGAGGAGAAATCATATTGCGTAAGATTTAAGCACTATTCTGTTTGTTTATAACGAAATTGTGCTGTTCATTAATACATTGTACAGCATTTGGAAGAGTTCTTTCCTTGTGTTAATGTGATTTTCGCTTCCCGTTTCGGACTTTCCGTCTTCTATAAAAAAGCATCCCAGAATTAATTGATTATGGTATAACCAATTTGCAATTAGCACACACGCGCGCGCGCACACACACACACACACACACACATACACACACACACACATATATATATATATATATATATATATATATATATATATATATATATATATATATATATATATATGTACGCGTATGCAACAATGTTTTATATTATATTTTTTAGTACAGTATGTCTTACCGGTAATAAATATTAAAATAATTAACAATATTAAGAATATAGGAAAATTCGAATATTCAGGTTAATAGAGAGACTGAAAAAATGGATGCAGGAATAAAAAATAAAATGATTAAAATTATTCAGTTTTTAACCTTAAGTCTCTCGGATCTTTTAATCTTTAGAATAAAAATCTTTCTCAAAAGATATTATCATGAATTGTATCAATCGCGGTTACCCCTTACTCGAACACGGCTAACGAACAGCGCCATATTATATGTGTAACATTCATACAACATTTCATGAATACGACGAAGGGCAGCCGAATTTCTCGGAGTCTAAAATCTCTGCTCTAGTTTCACAGGGTCGTACACACGACTCTGCTATGATGAATAGGAATACTGGACCGTAAACCGAATGGAAATACACGTTTGGCTACTGAAAAGAATCCAGAGATATTTGTCTATTTCCCTTACCAAATCGGTTTATTAGTTCCAGACGAGAATTCAACAGAATTACACCGAAAGTTGAAAAGATAGCAACCTAATTGGATACAACGAATAATATTGTGTCCGGGAAAATTCAGTACGCACGCTTATCTCAAGGTTGGTTGAATCGCAATCGAAGTTCATCTTTGCGGAAGCAGTATTCATCGTCTCAAAAGAAGGACCCAGTGAGTATATGGCATGCGAAAAGGAGAAAAAAAAATAAATATGGGAGTGTTGAAGTCAGCAATTGTTCTATTGACTTGCTTATGCTAATACAGAGAGAGCAATGTAGGCGAATTCCAAGTGAAATTTGAAGAAATCGATAAGTAGGACGCCAGAAGAAGATATGGTTTTGTGTAAGAGAATGATGTGTTTACTCTTGTAGCAGCAATTTAATGAGTCACATCATCAAACAAGAAACATGTATGTTTCCATATTTATGTTTCTAGCTGATGCTAGAGGTATATTCACCCGTTAAAAAGTCGATTATTGCATCTTGGATCATATATACGCAATCGATTTCGTAATACAACTTTTTTTTTAGTTATATTACATCTTTCAAGAATATTTAAGAACTGAAATAAATATTTCGAAGCCGTGAATATATCAGCTAATTTAAAACATTCAGGATTGTTATTTCAGCTCAATGAATCGAGCGAAGATCATTGATAATTTACATTGATCCATATTTATCTCTTCGGCTGATCATCGGTCTATGTTCTTAAATAATCTCGTCACAAAGAGACATATATATGGATATCGTGCAATGCACCAAATTCGTTCAGAAATAGTCCGACTGTGGGCGCCTAAACATGTCCCATCTATGGTAAAAAAATGGTTTAAACTAATGGAGCCAGTAACTAATAGCGAGAGATTATATTTCTTCGGACCATGGTGACTGCCGGTAAAGAATAACAAACAAAGAACTTCAAGAATAGGAGAAACCATATTATGTGCGGAATTACAAGAGCTGCAACAACTAGAATTGATAGCAGATTTAACTCATAGAGAAAATAGTTACAAATCACAATGGTGATATTCCCTACTACTTGAAACAAAAAATGCTTCCGAAGCAAGCTCGCATCAATACTGGAAAGATGAGCAACAATTAATTTCCATTAAATATATTTTTAGGAAAAGATGATTAAATTTGAGTTGAAAATATGACTGGCTTGTTGGTCAAATAATACCAAATGTTTCCTGATTAGGGAACGTCTAATTTCACCATTACCACTTGTTATAACCTACAGGAGGTTACTGAATAGAATAATCACACGAAGTTTGGTAATGAACGATAATACTAAGACAAGAACGACATTTATATGTTTTTCCAGCTTTGCGTAGGCGAAGTAATCATCTGCTTGAAGTGAGTTAAATGAATTCTACAATGAATCTCCAACTGCAGAATATCTAACAATAGCACGCGTGGTCGGATGTGGCGAAAGGCCGAATTTAATGTGGGGTATCCGAGCCCATAGGCACGCCCAATATTTCCCCGTAGACGCCGTATAAAACGGCGTAGAGTAGCTGTTTCCCGAGTCAAGACTCTGCCTTTCGACAGAGCCTTGTCTGGGGATCCTTGACTTCGGGTTTGACCAGCACAGTTGGAGATGAATCTCCAACTGAAGACCAACATACAGTATTTACTATTTATGTCAATAAATACATATCCATTATCTTCTGTAGGTTTACTACAACACCATTATATTTATATTCAGACCACAATTATTCATTCAATAGTTTATGAAATGTTATTGAAATTTGGGTTTATTCAATTCTCTATTTATTTTCCCTGAATTATTTTCTGTATCATCCCGATCTAATTTAAAAAAAAATTCGTTCAACGATATATAAGACCAAATGACTATTTAAATTTAAATTTTCGAAATATTTTGTTTTGCAAGACGTGATTCCACTTGTTTTGTATTAAAAGTTGAAAATACAATAGGTCGAATGCATGAGCAACAATGGTGTTTTAGAGATAATGGAAACGAAAAGAAATCTTATGCTTAACATCAGGAACAGAGTGTTGAAATTTATAGGGTACATGATGAAGAAAAAGCGCTTCGAAATTCCACTACGCAAGGACAGATTGCAGCTTACAGGGACAGGTGACCTACAAATGACAGGAAGTTTTGGAGACGTACATTGCAAGTTAACCAGGCAATGATGTCATTACTCAAAAATATATCAATGGAGAGTGGTAATATATAAAAATAGTGAGTGATAATAACTTACGATATGGAAAAAATATTTAAAAAATGCAGTGAACTTATAAATGTTTCTTTTTAATTTCATCCTTCAGGCCAGCGCAAACACCTGGGGGAACATAAGATTTTTTGTATATAACAATGTCTGCTCGAATTAAATAGCACTACACAAACTATGGAAACAAAATTAAAAAAGCAACTTAATTTCAGAAATATCAGAAACATCTTAGAAACCATGAGAAAAGCATAAGAATAATGACCAACACATCATACATATTAACACCGTTTCATTTAAATGAAACACGTCTTAATACCCACTAAGTGGTAAATGCTTAAAAATAATACAATACACTAACTTACTTTAAGAGACAAAAGAAAAATATAAAATTATAAACATATGACATGAGGTCCCTGGCAACAGAGCATCAATCCATGCAATAAGAATTTAACAACTGAATTATGTGAATAGAATAAGTATATCAAAACTTATATAGGAACTCCTATACAAAAATCGCAGTACTCTAAATAATATAGATATTGTGAAATAACACTATCTGCTCATATAACAAACTAAGATAATATCTGTCACGATGAATAGTTATGCATTGCTACGTTTCTAGAAAGGGATGAAAGAGCGTTTCTTAAATAGAGCCACAAAACATCCTTCTCCGATACCTCGTAATTAGATAATGACTCAAAACATTCACTAAAATAAAATGCCCTCAATGTCGCAAATATTTTGAATTACTCAAATTTAGAAGGAAAGTTAATGTACAAATCAAATTAATAAACAAAATATATAAATATATGAGATATTATATTATAAATTCTATAAGTGCAAATAAAATAGGCAAAATAAATGATATGACTATAAATATATTCATATTATTTCAAGTATTATTTTGAAAGGATACCTGTATTTCAGTGGACGCATCTAATTTTAAAAAAAATTCGTTCAACGATATATAAGACCAAATGACTATTTAAACAATCTATATTTCGTCTGGCAATTTGCATACCCGAGAAAATTTTATAAAGAAAATATGCCCTTCAGCAGTATAGGAATTTACCTCCTTCTTTGCTGTATTAATATACGTGTGCTCCAATGTTTTTAGATCGCTTGACTACGAAGGGCTTTGCAATCAAGCAATCTTCTATTTTGTCTTTAAAGCACATTCACTTGTTCAGATTTTCTCCAAATGCATATGTCGTCATTCTCCAATCCAAAACATAAACAGTGCATTATCTAAAGAAAATACGGATTATATTTTTAATCTGACAGATTACATCAAAAGCTATGTATATGCGGATTCAAGTAAACATTCACTTTAATTTCAACCCAGTTTATTTGGTTTAACTGCCACCATACTCAGAAAAGGAAGCAACGTATATGTATACTAGATATATCGTCAAACGTAATAAATACTGTTCAAAATACACGGAACGTCTACAAAAGTACGGGCATCCAATAAAAATAAGGTTTGAAGATTTAGATGTATGTCGGATTACAAAGAAAACTATTAATTCTACAAAGAAATTATTGTAGATAAAAGCACTAATGCAGAACTGGTATATGGCGATTTTAACCTTCTCATATATAAAATATATAGCCAGCAGTCATATATAGTACTCGTAAAAGGAGTAGTGACTCATAGAATTAAGATCACTGAACCCGTGAAACTGACTCTATCAATGTATTGTTGCTTCATATGTCAAAACTCTTTTTTCTAGAAACTGTTCCCATTTTTTAAAATGTTTGGATTGCTTTCCTCATCTTTGTTAACATATTCACGATGTTTCGAGTTTTCTAAGGTCCAGCCATCTTCAGGTGATTGGAATTTAACCGTATCCATTATTTCTTCAACCAGGGTAGATTTTTCTAGTTCTACGTGTCATGACTCTTCCGGATAACTAATTTTCAGTTGGTTCCCTTACTCTAAGTATGCCCAACTAATGGACTCACAACTCTTTGGGTCAAGTCACGAGGTTGCTTCAACCAACGCTCGTTCTTGACGTATCGCGGCGAATAAAATAGCCGAAACGTCATGAATATTGCAATAAAGACACGGACAACAGTCCGAACATTGTAAATAATGTGAATAATTACAATGCCTCATCTCAGAAATATAGACAGATGTCTAGCAACTCTGTCTCCTATATTCAGATCTCTTTCATCAAAAAAAAAAAAAAATATTCTAAACAATACACACATATATAGGCGTGCGTGACGGAGTTTTTAGAATGTTCAATTTTTCTCTATGAGACATTCTGGCTTATTGATGCTATTTGTCTGGGGAAGCAACTTTTTGAAAGTATCTGAAAACCAAAAAATGTGATGACCGAAGCTTTGTTATGTTGAAGGAATCAGTCGAACGTCGTCGATATTTGCTTAAGTACGAAAGCACAAGTCATCTTGGTGGATGGTTTGAGCTTGCTTTTGCCTCCCCCCACCAAATTTATCACGTTATTAGTGTGCATGTTTTTATATGTGCGATTATTGGCATTTAGTTTTTTATATTCAAAATAATAGTATTGCATTGGAATAAAGTATATAAGCTTAAAATATAAACGAACTATTTAAACTTATTTAATTCAACGAACAAAACTTGCTAAATAACGCATGATTTGAACCAAGATAGTAGAATATAACAAAATTACATATTTGCAAGAATAAGTAGAAGAGAAAAGAAAATGAAGAAAATAACTTTTAAGAATACTGGATGTTGATATATATATATTTTTTTTTTGTAAAATCAAAGGAACAATAAGGAAGATAATTGTATTGACCATTAAAAAAATAAATAAAAATGTAACAGTTTTAAAAAACATTATTTTGCGAATGGAAGCAGGGAGAAAAGAAAGAGAGTGTTATTAACATTATCGAAATGTATGAGAGCAACCAAAATGCAACTTTTGCGTAAACATCACAAACGAAAGTTATAATATTGTCAAAGAAATATATGAAAAGTGATTTTATCAATAGTATTTTTTTAGCGATGGATATAGATATGATATCTAAACTAGAGATTGTGTCATTCAGGAAAGTATTCAACAAAACACTCTGGTGAAGTCTAGTGGAGTAATGGTTAGATCTAGTTTTGTAGACTGTCGCCTCTCGTTGCTTTCATTTTTTAAGATGGTATTAACATAAATGCAGATAATTACCGTATATTCCTGAAGAAGGCTTTTTTGTGTAGCGCCATTCACAACAAAAGTCTTTCAGTTAAAGAGTATATTCATGCAAGAAAATCATATTTTCCACCGGGTTACGGTCATAACAAGTTGAAACACTGGTTCTCGTCTGATCACCGAAGTTAAGCCACGTCGAGCCTAGTCATTACTTACATGATTGACCTCTTGGGAATACCAGATGCTGTAAGCTTGAATGTGCGGGTGGTGTAATAAATAACAAAATGTAATTGGATATCAGATAGCCGAGTTCCAATTACTCTCGTGTTCGTTATATTTAATTACGCACAAATACTCCTGTTTAAAATATGAACCCACCTCTTCTTGTCACAGCGATACGTTAATTAAGACATGTATCAGTAAATCATTATCTCCAAAAATATTCTTAAAGTATATCAATATTTTCTGGCTTCAAATAACCTGCAAATGTTTGATAATGCTTAAAAATCAAAAGATTCAATTAATCAATATCTCATTTTGTAAATATAATATAGTAATAAAAAGAAATGTATGATAATTGATAACCGTAATAATATTATAAGATTTATTGACATAACGAATTATTTTGCCTAATAAGCGCCATTTTGATGGATAACTTCAAAACTCTATCACTCATGGAATCTGAATTTATTTTAACGTAATGTATTGAAAATACATTCAGTGCCCCTGCGTTTACTTTTGCACGGATGCACTTCCGAATTAATTACTTACATCAATATGTACGTGGGTCGTTCAAATCGTTCTAAGCCGCACCCTGAAAGACGAGCCATATCTGAGGTGTATCAGAAGTGGACTGTGGACATTATATTTTTGGGCAACCAATCTAGAATGTAAATTATAAAAAAAGATTGATTTTTGTGATAGCAACTTTAAGACGTAAAAACATACTTGTGATGGAGGCTTCAAATAAAAGTGAAGAGATTTTAAAAAGAAAGAAGAGCCATATGTGATGTTTATCAGAAGTGGATTGCGGACATTATATTTGTTGGCACCCAATCTAGAATGTAATTGTAAAGATTGATTTCAATCCTTAAAAACATCCTTGTGATGGAGGCTACAATCGTAAAAATAAACTTGAAGAGATTTTAAAATGTCTAAATGATCATGAAGAGATTTAAAAACAGTAATAATAATGCTTACATTCATTATTTATTTGTATTCTTCCTTTGTGAGGAATCCCATTAAAACAATGTTGTTCACTAATAAAAAATACTGATAAATATTTGTGAGAATTTTAGCACATAATATATTTTCTTCATATTATCGGGACTTGCGAATATTTACACGTTTTCGTGTAAATTCAGTATCCATTTGACATGTTTTTTCTATAAACTTATTCTTTATTGATGAATATATATTATAATATGTATAGTAATACGTATCGATAAATGAAATTTTGATATGAAATTGTCCTTCAAAACCGTTTTAAATCTGTTGTCCAATAAACACTCAAGCTCAAAAATAATGTTTGTGTCTGTCGGGGTTTGTTTCAGAAACAAAAATTGTTACCAATTGAATCGCATCTAAGTATGCGTTAACTTAAAAATGTCTCAATCTGTTCTTTTCCCAAATATTTTACCCAAAACAGCAACATATTTTCGATATATTCATGACGATATATTAATATATCCCCACGAATTTTCTTTTTTGGTCTGGTGCTCCTTATATTTATCTGGATGTTCCCGCCAAAATCCTAAGAATGATATGAAATGTAATCGAATCGGCATTACGACTTCAGTGACGTCGCATCCTTTCTGTCTTTTCTAGATATATTCACATGGTAACTGCTCTGACCTCTGACAAACTCCCTACCCCGAAAATTTCATCTAATGAGTTTAAATATGCTCCTAGTGTGGAATCTAGGTTCCACTCGTTTACTGTTTAAACAGCTATATGCAACGGCTACTTCTACTACAAAAATTTATTTTCTAGCACTTCCTGCCAGACATATTCACTTCCGTTTACTTACTTCTCTGACAAATACAATATTCAAAGATGTAATTTCAACGTCAATCGCAATTTCATATTTTCTTGAATCCCAGTCATATTTTGTCTTACCCTATATCACACTTTCACTCCTTATACGCGCCTGCATACTAATGACATCCTGCCCTACTAGGAGTGAAATTATTAAAATATATGCAAATACCTCTCTGTGTGTGTGTGTGCGTGAGTTTGTGTGTACATATTTATATGAATATGTTTATGCGTATCTGGTTGTGTGCGTGGGTGCTGTCTAGTTTCTTGGTCAGTATGTGATTTTATGGGAGAAATAAACAAACTGTAAATGGAAATAATACTTTAAATGAATATAAAGAAAGCTAATATGATTTACTCAATAAATATATTTAATAAAATTAAATTGAGTTTGACAAAAGTCAGGACCTATCCTCATTTAATTGGGCCAATTTCGTTCGCCCTATGATGACTTTTTCAATTATAATGCACAACTGAGATATGAAATCTGACAATGCTGATTTTTAATTATATTAAATGTTTCCAAGACGTAATTATTAGTTTCAAAGATACACGAATTATTTACACCGTTTCATCGCTACAATATAAAATTAACTTTCACAGAAAATAAATGTAAGAATATATAACACTTAAAATAATTTAAATAATGATTACAGTGTGGGCCAAAATAGGTAGAAATTTTATACTATTATTTTTTATATTTATTTCTTAGAGATATATTTGTTCAAAACTGTTTATGTAAATATGTTTAACAACTTACAATGTTTTAGAACTGTTCAATCTCTTAAACGCTCAGATATTCCTCCTTCAACATTGGACCATTCCTGGAAACTCTCCAGAACACTATGACACACAGCACCACACACATCTTGATCGTCATCACTTTCAATAAATACTTCTGTGACGTATTCTTTTAATTCGTCCAATGTGTGGGGATTTCTAACTTGTTCTTTACTACACCCTACAAAAAGAAATCCATTGGTCTTACTTCAGGTGAAGGTGTTGGCCACTTGAAACTACCTCTTCTTCCAGACCAATGCAGTGGAATGTTTTCGCTAAGGTGCTCCCTCAATGTCAGATCATAATCGTGTGGCGCTTTATCTTTCTGAAAGAATAATTCATCGAGGATATCGTTGGTTGGTAAACAGTAAACTTACGTTTGGCAAATCCTGTATTATTATGATATAATAATCGGTTTTCGAAAAATAATATCCGATTTTTTTCCTAAATAAATATATGTAAACTGTGATTAAATCAGTTAAAAAACGGAACTCGTAACATCTGCACATATATGCGATCAGGTTACAAGATTATCTATGCCTGTACAACAAAATTCCAAAAGAATGAAAGATTTGATGGAAAATCATGCATCTTCTTTTCAACAAAATCTATTTTCGATTTTAAAAAAATATAGTCAAGACGCTTGAATTATTGTATTAATCAGGGGAGCATATTGGATGTGGAAAAGTCAAAATAAATTCCGTGAACATGTGATGTATCATCGTGTCAATGAGTTACACAATATTTTTATGAAGCTGAATTGGACCTCTTCGATTTACCAATGCCGTCGCATTTGATCTAACTGAATGTTCATATCCTGCAGTTTCTGTCTGTAAACATCGGCAAAGATGCTCATTCCAGATTATTGTAATGGATAAAGCCAATTGCGTAGTACCATACCGTCGTCGTAAAATTCTGTGGGAAGATTTTTGTTTTGAAAAGTTCTGGGTACCTTCTGATACATGACTTGTGATACAAGCTGATCGGTGACGATTGTTATAAATGATCCATTTCTCATCACAATTCATATTCGAACAAGAAATGATGGATTCGAATCCAGCAGATGCATATTCGAATACGCTTCAAAACTTAGAATTGTTTTCTCTTTCAGTGAGTTCATGTAGAATCTACTTTCAAGATTCTTAATTCTTTTCTATTTTCTCGACATGAACTGATAATTTTGAATTCTGACATATTTATCTGATATATTTCTCTGACACCTTTATTTGGGTATAGTTTGATTAGTAATTTCAGGTTGACTGTCAATTTTACATGGACAGATAATTTTCAGAATTCTGAAGCAAGCGACCTACCATCCGATCAAAAGTGTATCATTCACCACATCCTCTATTATTAAGTTGGTGCAAAAATAATGACGTAATAATGTCGTTTTTTGACGTTAAAAATACGTCAAAAAATGACATTATTACGTCATCATTTTTGCACCAACCTAATAATTTTCGAAGCACTTTCAGAATCATTAATTCGAAGTTAGAACTCATGAAAAAACTCGGAAAATGTGAGAAGTATATGATGTATTAAGTTAAATTGTTAAGTTGATTAATATAGAGTTAACAAATATAACATTTTAATCATTAGAAAGATGTAATATATTTTAGCGTAACTATTATAATAATAAGATAAACAAGACGTTTATTCTAAAATCGGACATTTTCCGAACAAGCTAATAATTTGCCATTTCAGATTCAAAGATTTCAATGAATAAAGATACAAGTTTCTATGAGAATATTATACGCCTGGCGGCCAGATTATCATGTTCCGAAAAAAATGCGCCTACAATTTTTTTTTTCATTTTTTTCTATCTTGTATTCACACAGGACGTAAGCGATCATGTTTCTCGACATATTATTTTTTGTAGCTCTTAGAAATATTTGTCCTTTTCGATATCCAGCGGACACCGTTATTTCTAGCTACATAAACTTGTTAGGTAGGTTAATCGTTGTTAGATTCTGCTCTTGTTAGGCAGGCGAATCGCTGTTTTACCTGTACTTCTTACATTAAATATACCCCGTGAGCTTTCCTTTTTTCTTAGACTTCACTGCTCATTACTGATTCTGATAAATTCTACTATGTTTCTGATTTAAAGTAAGCAAAACCATTTTTTTATCATATTCCTGCTAGCTTCTTCGTATCGCACATGTTAATTCCACATTATTCTCTGTATCCTTCTCTAGATTAAAATCTTTATTGTCACAATTATACAATCTATCCGTTTACTATTCATCGCTATTTGATTTTAAATATCTGTTCAGAAGATTTCTTAATTCCTATCGAAATTCCACTGATTCTACATAGTTCGTTTAGCAGTTAGAAGACGGATCTCACACTCTAATATACAGGAATTGATATTGTCCTGGGTATGACGATATACATCTCGCAGCAAGGCGTTTGATCGAAAGGTTTTGAGTCACCTCTTAATTGCTGTTGTTCCCAGGTTCACCCTGACCTAGGTAGGTAGTATTTGCTAGGGTACCAGCAGTATATATTCATAGTAAATAATAAATAAATTACAAGAAATATATTATGGAAAGAAAAAAAAAAATATTACCACAACTCAAAATGAAATGACATTTCGACATTAAGTGACCCATAGGGAGTTGATATGCCGGTAAACACACAAAGCAGGAATCAACAAATAATCTGTCAGAAAATATGTATTTCCCTAATTATTAGGTTGGTGTAAAAATAATGACGTGATAATGTCGTTTTTTTGACGTTAAAAATACGTCAAAAAACGACATTATCACGTCATTATTTTTGCACCAGTATATTTTTTTTTCAAGTTCTTCAGTCATGTTTTTTCTCTGCTTGACTAAAATACTGAAATATCGGAAATAATAAAATGATTGTAATATTGTTTTGTTAACTCGTCTCTGCTTACGAGAATGTTGAACACAACATCTGTACATATATTTCCTCTGTCAATGTAGAACATTGTACTCAATGTAATTATTACTATCATTTTTGCTTTCTCTTGTCCTGTCATCTCATTTTAACAGATAAATTACTGTAGTTCTCCAAGAGAAAACTACTCATTAAAACGGGCATCAAACGTAGAGAGGGAGGAAGTGTAGCCTGTTGGCTGAAAAAAAAAATTCTTTGAAACTTGTTAACAAGTACAAGTCGTTTTCTGAGAGATTGCGTTTTAATATTCAGTTCCAGAAACTTAAAACTTGTGAGCCAGGCAAAAGATTGTATGCATTACTGATAATGATCTTTAAACATCTTTAAAACACCTCAGGAATTATCAGGAAAAATAAATGGTCGCACGGAAAAAATAATTTCAAGTTTATATTTTATCATACCTGAAATCTTCCAACGTGGGCAAATGATAAACATGGCTCCCATATTGCAATATTTGCATCCGAGAAGGACAAACAGGGAGAGATCTATAACCAGTTAACTTCTCCCCGACGTTTACATTCAAGGGATTTCTTACTTTTAAAAAATTTAAGAATTCGTGATAAAGTTTTCCCTTAATTGCTCCTGCTCTCTATACTTCATCTGATAGAGAAGTCAACTTTCTTCAGGCAAATGAAATCTTCAATATATTGATTTCATTATTTAATAGGTAGTATATATTATTCGACCAGACATTTATGTAGACATCTTCGAGGTAACAAATGGCAGTAAATTTCTCTAAATTGCAAAAGCTTCATCACCATTTTTATCGATTCTTTCGTAATGCAGTCGTTCTGTTTTAATTTCTGCTATTTAACATAGGTTTGTACATTTTTGGCAAGTATCATGGGGTCTGTACAAATTGTTTCGGCTATTATTATTGTGTAGCGTGTATCTATAGCGACCCGTGTTGACAAATCTCACAGCCGGGTTCGATACATACCCATGCGCGCAAATACCCTTAGGAAAGCTATGAATTAATTGCTTTAAGCCACCAGCTATGGGTCAAATAGCAGGACAGTCGGAGTCCTAGAGCTTTTGTCGGCAATCCTTCTAAGTTTGATGACTCGGTAAATTCATTCATCTTTTAGAAAGCCTGGCAATGCATCGCATCATGAAAATGCATAGTAAATGACATTATTCAGTTGGGTAAGTTTCACATTCTGACATAGGCGGAGAAAATATTTATCAAAGTCGTATATTATAACTTTGTCCTTAAACATACAACTTTCATAATTTTCCAAGTCTGAGACAAGTAAATGATATTTTCCTAATCTCTTGCATAACAATATGTTACGCAGAATCCCTTTAATTATTTTAATTGTGTTATGTACGAAAGCTTGATTTTTCACCTAGTTTAGTAATTGAATTCCATACCCAATTACCATACAATATTATTTGTAACACTTATAGTACGACGTTTTAATTTTTGCTCTTTATTGATTGCATTATACCTAATTTCAAGGCTTATCACTTTGAAACGCGGTTATCGGACGATCACTAAACATTCCAATGATTGTCATGTACAGCTGCTTTCGCAGATACATAGATTGAAAGACGTTGAGGGAGTGAAACCTGTGAACTGACGCTAGATTACCACAATTAAAGTACTGTACAAAGTAACAGAAACTACATCACCTGAGGACTTTCAACAGCAGCAAGTGCTAAAATGGTTATGAAATGTATCTAGAAGCTAAAATAAGGACTAGATCAAGATTTCGAAATTCCATACTACTTCGAATAATAGATTAGCGACAAAAAAAAGTTGCCGATAATAGCTATGTGGCGTGAGAAACATAATATCCTGAAAAAATAATTAAAAAAAAATATTTCTTAAATTTCAGCCGCCAGTGATACTGAATAATGAATATTATAAAATGGCTGATATTATCAGGAGAATGAAAACTATTTAAGAATTTAACTGAAAGTTGTTATTAGGTTGGTGCAAAAATATTCTCGTTTTCTCACATATGTTACTATGTGAGAAAACGACATTATTTTTGCATCAACCTAATAGAAAGAAAATATTACTCGAAGTATATCGGTTGGTTTTGAGTCTATGCCACATGCTGCCTGTCCGTTCTCGCTTGCTGATTGCGTCTGTTGTGTTTAATAATATGTAAACCGGTTCTGAATGTGCATATCAAGAAGCCAGAAACTCAAATTCATGACCTATGGTGTATGAGAATGTATGGACATGCTCAATTCAGGACAGAGTGAAATATCATTCCACAATAAATAATATACCCAACGAAGTCTAGAGTGGAGATGACCTTAACTTTATCAGATTAAATAAATCATAACGCAAAAATCCATAGGAATAAAAGACGATGCAGGAGCATCAACAAAGATCATCATAATAATAATAATAATAATAATAATAATAATAATAATTATTATTATTATTATTATTATTATTATTATTATTATTATTATTATTATTATTATTTTATTATTATTATTATTATTATTATTAGAAGAAGAAGAAGAAGAAGAAGAAGAAGAAGAAGAAGAAGAAGAAGAAGAAGAAGAAGAAGAAATAAATGATCATATTGTATCAGGTTGCACAGTGTTAACTTCCACTGAAAAAAAATATCGACATAATACAGTGGGCCAATATCTGTACTGTAAAATATGTAACTATTTCTGAAAAGAAAACTGCAAGAATGTGGTATAAATAACTTCCAGATACACTTACAGGACCCGTAAAAATTTAATGGGACTTTAAAATACAGAGAGATCAATAAAAGCTAATCGTCCAGACATCGTGATCAAAGACCACAAGAATAAAACGGTTCTTATTGATATGACAGCCGCTGTACATTGTAATTTATCTTTGAGGATTTTTAAAACACAAGTATATTGAAGTGCAATTTAAAAAAAAAATGTGGTACATGATGACATCAGTAAACACACTTCTAGTTGAAACCCCAGGTTTGATTGGAAAATTTTCCGATATACTAATTGAAGAGATTCCTGGTAGCCCAAGCATTAAATATATATAGAAAATTGTACTCACAACTACAGCTCACACTTTACGAAGGGCTTTATCTATGTAAATGTATTTTATTCTTATTTTTACAAAAAAAACCCTCAGTGGAAAATTTCATGATGTCATTTCTAATCTTTGGCCTCTGTTCGAGAGTTTAAAGACCACAAACAAAAACGGTGCCTCCTTATTGATATGGCAGTCCCTGCTGACTGCAATGTATCTTTGAAGATATTCAAAAAGCTGTCAAAATACAAGGACCTTGAAATAGAAATCTCGAAAATGTGGCATATGGGAACATCAATAATCCCTGTTCTAGTTGGAGCCCTAGGACTGGTTGGAAAAGATTGCAGTAGACTAATTGAAGGTATTCCTGGAAGTCCATGCCTCAAGGAGATACACAAAATTTTTCTGGCAAGTACAGCCCACACATTACGAAGGGCTTTATCTATGTAATTTCTTTTTTTTTTTTTTTGTCAGTGGAAAGTGTCATGATGCCATTTCTAACCTTAGGTCGCTGGGCGGGATCCGGAAAGAAATGTGTAAACGCCAGAAATCAAAGAAAAAAAAAATAATAATCCTTTACGCATTTGTTGACATAATCCTGTACAACTCTGTCATATTAATAGCAGATTAAGTGAAAACTTGTTTTCTCAATGCAACACCACATTACTTAATAAGAAATAAGTAAATCTGTGGTAAGGATGGTTTGCGTACTTCTTTTTCAATTTCTTCAGAAATTTCTAAAAGCTCGTTTTGAACGTTGTAAGCATATCCAACATGGTGCTTAAATTTCGTAATTTCACTCAGAAACTTTTGCCATTTATTAACACGCTGTATATATTATTCCATGATTTTAAACATTTACTAGTAAGTTTATTCGCGGATATTAGATACCTTAATTCATCACCATGTTCATTTGCGTAAAAATTTGAATTACCCAATATAATGTTACTTTTCGTAATATATACAGGGCCTTTGACACAGTTTTATGCAATGTGTCAGCAATTTCTCAATGATTAGCCTGATTCATAGCAGACAATATTATTACGTCTACATAATATGTATCTTTTGGGTTCCATAATATAACTAAGGATATATGATATGTGTCGGAGCAAACGGTTAGTTGTCTTGATTATGGCGTAATCAGCCAATTCTTGACTAATGAATCGTTCGCAATTTCCTGGTTTGTATTAGATAACGTATCAGTTTATTGATATATAAAAAGAATAATCAATGAAATCTAAATACATATTTGCTAAAGAATGTCAAAATATATATTTAAGATTTTGTTATGAACATAGTCGTACTGAGCAAGTCTAAAAATAGTAAGAAAGTTGTTCTAATATATATATATATATATATATATATATATATATATATATATATATATATATATATATATATACACCGTCTGTAACAGCAAAACTGTGCAAATCGTGTTAAAGCATATTTGTCCATCCCACAAAGTATTTAATATCCAAAAACCCATACACTATTTTTTTTTTCCAGATTTTCACATAAAGTGGTTAGCCATCTTGATAAGAAAGACCCCGTGAGATTTTAAACTAGAAGGTGAACAGTTTAAAATCGTTTTGATTCAGCCACACTATCTGCTCAACAGAGAAATTGTGAAAAGAAAAATTATTCAAGGCTTCAGTAATTGTACTAATATTCGTATTTGGTCTTCCGCCTTCAAAGTCTATTCAAGAACGATCAGAAGCACGACAAATTTGCAGTTACACCTGGTACACACACATACACACACACACACACACACACACACACACACATATATATATATATATATATATATATATATATATATGCACAATGTTTTTCTTTTTATGACCATATTTTCTTTCTTTCTTTTCTTCTTTCTTTCTTTCTTTCTTTATTTATATGTATGTTCCTTAAATAGGATAAAAGTGGAAACTGTTAATAGACGAATATTTTTCATCTCTTCCTTTCCTCAATGGATAAAATATTATTCTCCATGGGACAGAAGGATAGGACAAAGCTAGAGCGGCAAAAATATCTGTCCCAATATTGTGATGGCAGAGTGATATGTTGTCAAGTTTCGATCGGGAAATGGTGAGACAGTTAAAGAGAGTACTGTGACAATAGCTTAGATGTACCTCGATTATTTTGAAGACACTTGTTTATCCATGGTTCAACAATAATCCAATCACTTTGATGAAAATTTTGATCTCCAAACTAAAAAAAAAATATTCCATGTTTTCTTTTTCTTTTTCTATATTATTTTATCTAAGAAAATCAAATTATATCCGAAAAAAATAGGCTTCAAAAATACTCACCTGAAGAGGTTTTTCCATCAAGGATATTACGACTGAAATTTTATGACAGTTTATAAACAGTAACATTTGCTTACTCTTTGATAACAAAGTAATATAAACATGGGCAAAATATTCTTGATGTTGTGCAATCCTATCCATATCGAGAAATAAATTAGCACAGCAAAGAATATTAAACGATATATTCTAAAACTAGTATCAATGAATTATGAGTAGATTTCAAATCTGTTTATAATTTCCTTTTTATTCTAAATATATTTCTTTACAAATATTTCAAAATATTAATTATAATCATTTATGACAACCTATTAAATGGTTTTTAAAAAAACACATCAATAAATTGAAAATCGAAAATTATGGAAACATTCATATGCCTGCTGCAGCATAATAACGGTAACAATTTATTATAATAAATATATATGTGTTTGTGTGCATGTATATGTGTGTGTGAGCACGTTTGTGTGTATGATATTAGATCAACTATTTCCATGTGCCCTTTTATGGCTGATAACTTTGAAACCTATATTATATTTATATTTATAATTTTCATTTTTATTCTAAATATATTTCTTTGAAAACTTTTCACACGTACTTTAATTACAATCATTTATGAAAACCAATTAATTGGCGTCGAAGTAACGACTAAATTGAAAATTGGAAATTATGTAAACATTCATAAATTTGTTGCAGCAACATAATAGTAACAATTAATTTATTGTGTGTGTGTGTGTGTGTGTGTGTGTGTGTGTGTGTGTGTGTGTGTGTGTGTGAATTTTATTTGGGCAGCAACCAGTCTTTCACGCATTTTTAATTGAAAACGGACGGTAAGCAAGATTTAATTAATGTTTTATTGATTTTTTCTAGCATTCTAACATTTTTCAGGGTTTAAAAAATATAGGATTTGTCCATAGTTATAAACGTTCCGGGCGCTTGTTTGTTTGTTTTATAGCCATTATGAAGGATTTTATTTGAATGGTGAATTTCTGTGTGTGGTTTCTACATGGCAGTCTTCATCTGTGGAGTAGGTGCCGTGAGGGCTTTATGATTTATCGGCGATCGCGTGCTATACGCGATAGGGTGAGCTGGCGTCACTTTTGTTTTTAGAACACTTTTAACAGTAAATAGTGTGAGATTGATAGCGGGAGAATAGTATTTGTTAAGCAATGCCTCGCTAATGACGGGGCTGTGCACGAGAACGTGACCTGAAAAGAACCTTTGTCTTATCGACTCCGATTTTCCTTAAATGCTCTTGTAAGTTATGAGTTAATTAATGTTTATTAATCACGCTCTGCTTTAAAGGTGGCATGTTTGACGTCTACTTAAGCAGGTAGTGGTGTGTCCGATATTGTTCATTGAATTTTTGAAAAGTTTTTTTTACTGGACATTTTATATATATATATATATATATATATATATATATATATATATATATATATAAAAAATTATAATATTGCATACATTAAAATATTAATTTTACAAAACAATAGAAGTTAGAACACCGACACATCAACAACAACTAAACTGACCCCAAGTATGACAACAACAGCAACAATAATAATAATAATAATAATAATTATTATTATTATTATTAATATATAAAGAAGAAAAACAGGGTATATATATATATATATATATATATATTTGTGTGTGTGTGTGTGTGTGTGCGTGCTCGTGTGTGTGTATGTTTGTGTGTGTGTGTGTGTTATGTGATCAATTATTTCACTGTGTCCATTTATTCTTTGTAGAAAACGCACGTGGAATCAAATGATACAGAGAATGTGATATTCATTTTAGAAGTGCTTCGTATTATTTATTATATTATCATTGATTTATGTATTTGATAGTCATCATTGATAACATATGAATAATATTCTTGGCAAGTAAACGACAATATCAGATTATCAGTGTACAAAACAAGAAAAGAAAGAAACATCGCCTTCTCCTAAGCTGGATTACACACATTTGTCAGAGTTTCTTTTCACTTGACTGGGTGATTAAATCTCATTCTTTTTTTTCTCAATTCCCGAATATTCTAATCGCAAATGCTTTCGAAAATATATTTATCTTACAATTCTGAGGTCCGCTTCTGCATTTGCTTACTAGGTTGGAATCATTCAATTCAACACCTTCAATGCACAAAGGCTATCTACGAGAGAAAAGTTTATCCCTGAGTCAACAATAAGCATACATATATTATTGGCATTGTCCATCGTCAGTCTTCAACCGAATCGATGAAGTCTTTGACACTTATTTTCTGTCACATTGGATATTTTAAACACCTGTTTGGTTTAATTAATTTCGCAACATACACCCAGTTTTTCTTCTTTATATAATAATAATAATAATAATTACTATTATTATTATTATTATTATTATTATTTTTATTATTGTTGTTGTTGCTGTTGTTGTCATACTTGGGGTGGATTTAGTTGTCGTTGATGTGTTGTTTCTCTAACTGCTATTGATTTTGCAAATTAATATTTTAATGTATGCAATATTATATTTTTTTCTCTACAAATATTTTTACAGTCTATGCTCGTACTGTAATTAAAATTTACTGTAAAGTTTGGAAAATATCTTTGATTAAATGAGAGAATTCTTTTTCTCTGGCTCATAGATACAAGTAATATTCGCTCTGAATATCCTATATAATCGAGTATACTGTGAATTTCTATGATAATATTTTACGCAAAAAAAAAAACAAAAAAAAACATGGAGGCGCACTATACACGGGTAATCTTTTTGAAGGGGTAAAAAAATCGTGTATTTCAGTACATTCTTTCTGGAGGGGTTAAAATTTGCGTAAAAATGTTCAGTCGCATGAAGTCGACTTATACACCAGTATATACAGTATATTTCTTAATGCAGAAGATAAATGTAAGAAATAGACTCCATTTCATATCAGATGGTTATGCTGTGACTGAGTAGAAGCAAATTCTGCCGCTCAAGTTCATCGCAGACAACGTAAAGTAGGAAAGACGGACATACAAAACCCGTAAGAATGCGTTAACCATTATTAATCATTGGGACTATCAGTGGAAAATAAAACATATTACTTTGACGGAGATCCCACGTTAAACCGGCCTTGTGCCACATGATGCCCTCGTGGTGGGGCGATGATTAAATGGCGTTCAGCCCGATGTCGGGCGACCGGCTGACCGGCTGATCGGTTGAACTCTCTGCCTTCGGGCGAGTAGGACCCCGACTGAGGCTACGCCGAAGGACGGAGTCTATTTCGGGGAGGTAAACCGACCCTGAATCCATATATACGGGTTCAAAGGGCCTATTCTTGGCCGATCCCACGTCCTCGGAGATCCCACGTTAAACCGGCCTTGTGCCACATGATACCCTTGTGATGCCCTGACTAAACACTGTTCAGTCTGAAGTCGGACGAACGGCTGTCCGGCTGATCGGTTGAACTCTCTGCCTTCTGGCGGGGAGGGACGCGAACGAGGCTACACCGAAGGACGGAGTCTCTTTCGTGTAGGTAAACCGACCCTAAACCCGTTTATACGGGTTCAAAGGGCATATTTTAGGCCGAGCCCACGGGCTCGCAGATCCCACGTTAAACCGACCCTGTGCCACATGGTACCCTAGTGTGTGGTGACTAAATACTGTTCAGCCTGATGTCGGGCGACCGGCTGACCGGCTGATCGGTTGAACTGACTTCCTTCGGACGGGGAGAAACCCGAACGAGGCTCCGCCGAAAGGCGGTGTCTCTTTCGGGTAGGTAAACCTACCCTGAACCCGTTTATACGGGTTCAAAGGGCATATCTTTGGCCGAGCCTACCGGCTCGGAGATCCCACGCTAAATCGGCATTGTGCCACAGGATGCCCTCGTCGGGGGTGGATGACAAAATACTGTTCAGTCTGAAGTCTGGAATGAAGTCCGTCAGGAGTCAGTCATTCGAGTCAGATGCACTCCGAAACAGAGTCGCGTTCAGACAATTACTGAAAGACATTGGAATAGTGATACTGGTTGAGACTACATTGTTCTCTCTACTAAACCTGATTGTTCGTACTAACACTTTCTACTTCTATGTATATGTTCCTCTTTGCAATATATTTGTGTTATTCCATATCTGTCTTCGAGTTCTTCTTTATTGGTTCTACCTTGGACTATCACCATGGTACAAGGAACCGGACCATAACATGTTGTTTGGCTAAGTCTGCAGATCCTTTTTGTTTCAATAAATCATGATACACATTTGGCCTTTTCTTGAGAAGTAGTCGTTTTTAGGCGTTCATTAAGCAGTATCACTTTTATCAAAAGTATACCTGAAATACACATATGCAGTGTGATTAAAAGCTTTTGATAACTACTGAATAGAATAAGCCGGATTAAGATATTTCATCAATTGACGTTATAATATTAGTTGGTGCAAAAAAATGTCGTTTTGACACATATGTTACTATGTGAGAAAACGACATTATCTTTGCACTAACCTAATATATTTTTTCTAATGTAAAGTTACTTTATGAATACCCTGTATGTTCGTTCCTTTAATATACATTTTTTTAACTTTTTATCTTAACTATATATATATATATATATATATATATATATATATATATATATATATATATATATATATATATTCTTCGTTTAGCTAAGATCATTTGATATTCTCTTATCCGTGTTTAAGCGAGGTCACTAGAGACGTGAGTTTTCCTTCTTTTTTCATATACATATTTTGAAGGAATATACAAATGCCAAATAACTGGAGCCTATATCTCAGGCGCACAAATCCTCTGTCATTTCCATATGGTGCCTAATAAAATCATCTTTCGACTCACGATCTACGCAGAGTTCTCATAAATTTTTCATTGCTACTACATTTATTGTGAAATTCAGCCATAACTCTTGGTTGTATCTTGCAAGGGTTAGGATTTGGTATTTGGAATTAGCTTAATAAAAAGAACTATAAGGGAAGATCAATGAATAAATTAATTACATCTTAGCAATGCAGGCAGTTATTTTCTAAGATTATTTCATCATAATCATTTTGATATTTCCTTTTATTCTTTTCCTCTATGGTCATAACTAATAGCTTTTTGCTATTTACTTTTTGCATATGACAGCTAAGATCCCCTCCAAAATATTTGAATTTTCAGATAACCTTGACATATTTGGGAAGTATCAGGAAAAGGATTAAGTCCGATTATTTTAAATAGATTTCCATAATAATAAGACTGGTTCTATTCCTGTCGGGGAATGCATATTTTTAACGAAATTTCTCGAAAAGAAAGGCCGGTAAATCTAATTATTACTTTTTAATTAAAAACAGAGCATATACATATATAAATTCTATCTATAAAAATAATGTATAAACAAAAGAAATATTAAATATTTCGGAAGAATATAAGAATAATCCAGAAACTAGACTGAAAGCAAACCGTCTGCACATAGGTAGAAACTGAATTCCTTAAATATACAAAAATAGAAAGTTGTACAAGACTTTCTTCTTTTTTTTTCTTCTAAATATTCTACCTATATATGGAGGGAACTCTGAACGAATTAGAAGTTCTAACAGTCTTCATTAGTCTGGCCACAATCTTATTAATATAAGATATATAGATAGTAGAGTCAGCCATGCGTGATACACTATTAGACAATCATGTCGTCTTTCAATACCATTTCTTTCTGAGGTAGATCAGGTGCAATCCAAGGCTACAGAACACGGTCTGTTCTGCTATTTATCCATAGCTGGGGGAGAACAAGTGGATTCATACTTTTCCCAAGTATATTAGCACATAAGTTAATGTAATGGTTTCAACTGGAATTCGAACTCGGCTCTTAAATTCCTCAATCCGAGCCGTTATCTATTACTCCTCCGTGTCTCCTCCTAGATAGTAGTACAGTATTGTTTATAGGCACAGAAGAAATCTGCAAGAACTTCTACAGATTGCAGTTACTGAAAGGACGGAAATTAAA
Source organism: Acanthosepion lycidas (assembly GCA_963932145.1). Classification (NCBI taxonomy): domain Eukaryota; kingdom Metazoa; phylum Mollusca; class Cephalopoda; order Sepiida; family Sepiidae; genus Acanthosepion; species Acanthosepion lycidas. Next base: position 43,546,798 of record OZ010579.1, read on the forward strand.
TTGTAAGATTACAGAATGCTCGTATGTTAGCGAAACAAAGCAACTAAAAATGCAAAGTAAATTTTTAGGTATACCAAAACTAAACAACTACAACAATTTAAATATATGCCAAGTGTTTTAACAGAGGACGCAAAGTGCGATACTGAATCCGAAGGCCTGTCGGGATAGCGATGACTTCCCTTCTAAAAGCTAAGAACACTACTAACATCCAGAAAATGGCATTAGATACAAAGACGATAATACTAAAGAATTCCGCAATATGAGTACGACTATATGGTAGTGAGCGCTTGCCAATTATGTCACATATCTTCACCTACGTTTTCCGGGGACATGAAGCAACAGAAAATCAGTTTTGGGGAAGTCATCAACCGAAACTATGAGCAACGCGAAAGTGTTAGAGAAAAATGTATACTAAATGTACATTTATACGTAACATCTGAATGATGCAATTGACATTTCTACGGCACATAATGAGGAAAGATTTTAATTATTTACATTATTCGGACTATTTAGTCATAGTAATTTTTACGTATCATAATTTTACACAGACCCTGCCACACGTATATACGTGCATGCGAGGAAATATTATTCAGCGAAAAAATAGAAAAATGCTCTGATTGCTGATATGTATACATTCACGATACCTTCACGAGAAATTTTCGTTACAGTTCCAATCATTGAATTTCAACAAAGAAATGCGTATGTATAGACACAACACCACCCATATACATACATATGTCAAATCTCAAACTGCCCACATATGTTTATATCTGTATGAGTCCCGATGGACGAGCAATTGTGTATGTGTGTCTGCATACCTCATCGGGTGTACGGACATGCATCTATGTTTGCGTTAGCACGATGAAATCACGACGACGATTCACCCCACTCCCATAATATCACCATTACTCGCAATCTACATAAACGCAAAATTTAAAAAAAATAATCAATTTGTCTGACGATCGCAAAAACGTGAAATCCATGGTCACAAACTCACATCAATCCAACCAAATAGGTTAGCTCTATCTCTGATATTGAGCACTTTCTAATAAGTAACCCCCATATAATATATAAATAATTATATATATATATATATATATATATTTATACACACACACACAGATATATATATATATATATATATATATATATATATATATATATATGAATATATACACAGATATATATATATATATATATATATATATATATATATGAAAAGTGTGTGTATATAAATATAAATAAATATATATATATGTATAATTATTTATATATTATATGCGCGGTACCTATTAGAAAGCGCTAAATATCAGAGATAGAGCTAACATATATGTTTGGATAGATGTGAGCACAAGCTCACATCTATCCAACCATATATATATATATATATATATATATATATATATATATATATATATATATATATATATATATGGGGGGTGTGCGCGTGTGGGTGTATGTAGAGGGATATGTGTTACACAAATCTTTAGATATTGGTGTGCATAAGGGTTAATGTTCTATTCTCCCCGCTAAAACATTTTGATAAATAGTTAAAATAGTGTTGCAATTTCAATAAAAATACCTAAAATCGGGGAAAAAAGTAAATAAATAATTTCAAGTAAAAGCACATTACCATGATTTTTACTTTAATGGATATGATTGATATTAGATGAATGCGTTTATGTTGAAAAGTAGAAATGACGTATGATATTTATAGAATTTCGTGTGTCCTGAAGCGAGCGTGCTTCTTTAGAGACGTTTATTTTGTGCGTCTTCTCAATATGTCATACAAAAAAAATAACCGGAAATTCTGAATGGAAATAAATTCAGAAAAATATAACAAACCAAGGAATAAAATGAAAGAAAAATCTTTGGTTAAATGAGATTGTGTTACAAGTTAAAGAATATCAGCCTTATTCAGAGACAAACTGAAACAAGGATAAAATAACAAAAAGTGGAAAGATTTGGGAAAAGTAATAATGAAAGAAGGAATGGAATAACTAATTGTGTTCAAATCAAGATTCAATTTGCGAGGAAAAGAAGAGAAAGTGTATAAAGAAGTAAATTAGATGAGCTGTAGAGGATTCATGAAGGCACTGTAGTAGAATGAAACAAACAACGAAAATTGAACTCAAAAATAAACTACATTCACTTCCATAATGGAAAGAGAAAGAAATAAACGGAACCAGAACGATAGAATTAATGAAAAAAAAATATCCTTAAAATGTGTGGAATGAAAGGAAGAAGAGAAAATAGGAAAACAATGGAAATAAAGAAAATTCTAAAGAAAGTTAGAAGAATGAAAACATCTAAGAAATACATTGTGGCAAAAAAAGAAAAGAAAAGAAAAATAGATTAAAAATCAAATTTGGAAATATTTTACTGAAAGCAAGAAGTAACAGAAGTAAAGAAAAAGATTATTTGACGATAAAAAAAACAAATAGAATTTGGAATGGTAGAAATATAGATAAAGAATAAAAAAAGATAAGAAAACACATTCATAACGGATGAAAGATTCAACTAATGGAAAAGACATGAATACGAAATTGAAGGAATGAGAGAAAGAAAGAAAGGAGAAATAAAATTACGGAAAAGATGTTAGTAAAGAATAAAACATTTAATTAACTGAAAGAAAAAGAAAACAGTAAGAAAAAGAAAGAAATTAAAATGGAATTTAAACTAAAAATAAAAAGAAAAGAAAAGCAGAAAGAAAGAAAATAGTAAGATTTGGACAAATTTAGATGAGGATATATAGAAAGATGGACAAAAAAAATAACGAAAACCTGTCTACTAAATAAACTGTAAAGTAATATATAGATATACGTTAAGAATGTATTAAAGAAACAAAGAAAATAAAGAGAAAATATAGTAATAAGGAAAGATAGATAAAAGGAAAAAAAAGAGAAAACATGGTAATAAGTAAAGACAGAAAGAAAGAAAATGGAGAAAGAAAGAAAGAAAGAAACGTAAGAAAGAAAGAAAGAAAGAAAGAAACGATTAAAAACAAAGTCAGAGTGGGAGTATAATTTAAAATTAAATGATTGGAGGTAATGTAGCAGATAAAATAAAAAAAAATACAGAGAAAAATATCTATTCAGGAAAAGGATGAAGGGAAACGATTTACTATGAGTTGAAGTTTATAAAGAAAAATTACTGAAAATAAACGCTTCTCGATAAGGACAACGATAAACCAAAGTAAAAAAAAATGAGAATTTTAGTATAAAATATTGCAAAATCATGAATTCATGAAGGTATGAATAGTTATCGAAGGAAAGTTCATGATATATTGAGTTATGAAATCTGTCAAAGAAAAAATTAAAATCAAAAGATTTATAAGTTAAACTATACAGAAGTAAAATATCCCCGCTGAAAAATAAATTAAATACTGAAAAAAAAAAATCATCGAAACCACTGAATTATTATGTACTAACGTCAATAATTGGAAATAGGAGCGAAATGTAAGTGCGTTGAGAAAATAGATTAAAAATATGAAGTTGAATAAAATACTGTCTATCAAATATGCAAAGGTATTAATATGTATTCAACGTAAGAGATAAATATAGAGTGGAAATACAACGGTGTGAACGCAAGAGGAGACAACGAAAAAATTCTAAGAAAACAAAATCAAAACAGTTAACACCAACTACTTGCTAAAGGCCATATTCATGAAATACCTCCAAAATTGAACTTAGAGTTGTGGAATATAAAAAGAAATCGGCGACAAATATAAATATTAAAAAAATATTAATATAATAAATATAGAAAATGAATAAAATATTAACTTTAAACGATATTTAATCATATCGTATACTTAGTATTCTGCGTAGGTCATTTAGAACGTTTACTATATATATATATATATATATATATATATATATATATATATATATATATATATATATATATATATATACTCATAGCCACACAAAGTGACTGAAAAGTAACGGCCCATTTTCAAATACTCATAATTTATTTATCAAGTATAATTTTTACAAGAAATGGATATGCGAGGAGAGAGTTTAGCATGAGGTTTTATTTAATATTCGATATGAGCGCCAGATTTCGCTACCCTTTTGTCGTGAATAGCATAATCTGATTTCAGCAGAAATTCTTGTATTGGGGAAGGCATAATTTCTTGTATTCGTCACTCATGCTCACACAAAGTCTTGGTTTAGCCCGGTATACATATATGCATAGTGCTGAATATCAGAGATAGAGCGTATGTAAATATAAATATAAAAGTTAACATCGAAGTGAAAACGACAGTCTGTTTCATGCTAGACGCAATGGTCTGATTTCCTGATGATTGAGTCTAGCATGAAACAGCCTGTCGTTTTGACTTAGGTGTTCCCTTTTATATATATATATATATATATATATATATATATATATATATATATATATATATATATATATATGTATGTATGGTGTGTGCTTGTGTGTGTATGAGTGTGTGTGTGTGTTTGTGTTTTATGTATATACGTATGCATGTATGTGGAGAATTCAACATTTGAATTTACCGTATATGTTATATGTAAATGAGATTAATATGGCTTTTATTTATATTTTGTTTTACTGAGCTGAGTAATGAAATTAATTAAATTTATGTACCGTATTTTATAACTTATTTCTTCGTTTAATAATGGAATTTGTCAAATCGATTCGGGTTTATGCTGACATTTAATTGTCGTTGTAAATCTTTCTGCACGCATTCAAAATCAGACATATTTCTGTTAAAGTAATCTACTAGCAACGCCCACCTCCCTAAAAATACACAAAAAGAACAGAAAATCAAATTTATAGCCATATTATCCATTATACTCTTCAGTTGTTTTAGATATTGTTTTGAAACGTTAAGTGATCATTCCGATTTAATCTGTAAAAGAGAATATTTCAATATGCAGCTGAACCGGAACGCTGTCATCTGTTATTAAAAAAAATGCAAAAATATTGTTTTAAAAAATAATACAAGAACAGGTAAATTTGATACGAAGCGAAGAAATATATTTTCTTTATGTGTAAGCGTTTTTTGATGAGTTAATTTAATAGATGATTTTCCCCCAACTTTAGAGTAATAGTTTAATATTTATTTATAGACATCAGAGAAAGAATGATACGACAAGGAAAGTTAACGTCATATAAAGAATTAACGTATTCAAGAAATCGTTCGGGGAAGTTTGCCTTTAAGGAAATGGGAGAGAAGATCAAAAATTGAAGGCCTTAAAGCTAAGAAGTGACGGATGGTCATAGAGTTTCCTTCTTCAAACCAATAACTGAAAAGTGTTCAAGAAAGTTTAGATAAAACCAGATAAATCATTTAATTATCAGCAATATATTTATTCTGCAATGAGGAAATATTTGTCTAAAAAAATATTTTTTTTATTAGGGGAAGAGATAATTAATATTGAAATTATTTAAGTGCGAACTATTCTCCTTATTATTGTTGTTTTCTCACGAAGTTGCCACCTGCTCTCTGTCCCTCAACTTTATGACGATCCGCGTAAGCCACAACCATGGGAAAATAACCTCGTGAATTACGGCGTTGCTTCCCGCTTTTGCTGAGATAGTAGTGGTGATTTTGATCACTAGGCCACGCAGTCTGTACAGGGAGTGATTAGTAACAGTGTGAGCATTATCTAAGCGAGACTAAAACTAAGAAATAAACGAGATACACCTAGACATGAGCAGTTTAACCTGAACAGTTTATAAACGCAGATTAAATTAACTTTATTGTTCGAAATTCCTTGTTAGTTACCCAAATCGACATACACAGATGAATGTAGTAATTCAAAATGGCCGAAATATTGTTAAACCAAAAATAGAGGAATGCAACATTCCATGTGTAATTAGTGTGAATGAGAACTCCTTGTCTCAGATATTCTGACATATGTCGTGATTTTTATATAATTTATTATAAAAAATAATATGACGAATAAGGTATTTTTTTTAAAATTTTCGATTATACTTTTTTATATAAAATAAAAGTCCTTTTAAATTATATATAGCTTTATTCATTCTTATCCATATTTACATATATGAATACACGAATAAAGAAAAAAAATACGCATTTCGCTCTCTGGGAGGCTTCATCAAAGCAAATGCATGTATTTATTTTGTTACAAGTATTAATATACAAAAGTAAAAATATTATTTTTTTTTAATTTTTTAGTTAAGAAGGTACATCAATATTCATAATTTCGGTCGAAAAGTGAGACAAGCTAATAAGCAAAAATATGTAATTTTCCCTTTTGTCTTTATTCACATTGTCCTTTGAGGGTTATACAGAGTGCGATGGATAAATTGCCGTTTGAATGAAGCATAAACTGAAAATAACATTGCCATCTCATATTAATAAATACACTTACCAGAATCGCACATAAACACCTTGAAATACTAAAGATGAGGTTTATTCAATAGAATCGCCTTTGAAGTCCTACAAGTACACCAGGCGATTTCGGAATCTCTCGAATCCTTCTAGACGGTATCCTTGTTTAAGTTGGTGAATACTCTCATAATATTTATCTTCAGTTCATCTTTGGTATTGCAACTCCGCACCACTCATGATATTTAAGAGGGTTTACAGTCTGGGGAGCTATGTGTTCAAATGTAACCGGTGATGAGGTCGCAGAAATTCTCTAATGACCTATCGATACTATGTAAGACCTCGCTATAAAACATGAATTAATATATCCATACTATCCATACCCATAACAACTGTAATGCTCTTTCCCATAATTATAACAAAATTCACGTATATAAGTGAGTGCAAATTATGATTGTGCGTGTGACAGTGTGTGATTGTTAGATTATAGCGTATTATGGCCCTTATTGTCTGTTGGCTTGTAAATCAGCCCATTCCGAGTAGATGTCTGTTTTAGTTTCTCTACTGCCTTGTATCGAGAATTGTGCTTTTAACGATTTTTTTATAATTGGTCAAATTATATATAGTCCTGGTAAAGGGAAAGCTTAAAATTCTGCATTGGTAAATACAAAAGAAAGTGCATATAATGATAATCCCAATAACCATGACAAATGGAGCAACATAATCCAAGATTCCAACTTCATAATAGCTACCAGAGAAAGTAACTTATCACAGCTTAAAACATCAACACCAGTACTACAATATCAGAGTTATAGTTAGCATCAAATGGGATAGCAGGAACATCAGAATTGAGGCATATATACATATATATATTTATTCATATATATATATATATATATATATATATATATATATATATATATATATATATATACATACATACATATATATATATACATATATATATATATATACATATATATATATATATATATATATATATATATATATATATATATATGTATGTATGTGTGTGTCGGTTTAATGTAAACACTTGAAGAATTTGGCGTAATTCATCATATTTAAAAAAAATTTGTAGCTGGAATATTACAGAGGTTTTACTCGTCAAATCTGAGAATTGTATGCCCTATCACCATGAAATATATAAATTATTTTTTATGTTATTTCAACTGTTCAAAAGTATTCCTCAAATATTTAAAACAGTTCAAAGTAATTTTGATATTATATTTGCTCACTGTATTACTGTGCCTTTCCAGATATTACTGAAAAAGTCTGCTGGAAAAAAAATCCTATTTTCAAATGTATGGGGACTGGAAATCCTTAAACATTTGGATGGGTCATGTATATATTTTACCCTCAAATACTTGAAATCATCCATTGCCTTGCCAGCCTTGTGAAATTGCAAATATTTTATGCCAAGTATGTAAGTAATGCAAACTGTATTATAAATGAACGCATTAAAGGAATGGAATGTGGAAACCTATGACCTCAAAGGGGAATATCATTATACCGTTTCATCTCTATGTTTATTTCAACAAAATGATATTCCTCAGTACATAAGTTGGGTTGAAATATTCATCGGTTGTCTATGGAGAATGTTGATAGCGCTGTGAAATCTTATATGCATTAATTTCAACTCTTCTTATTAATATCTGCATTGATTCGTTCCTAGTAAATTGACATCTGACTTCAAAGAAGTCTGTTCCTTCCGTCCGTCGAAAAATCATCAACAGCCGATATAAAGTTATTATCACTACAGTGCCGGTCCCATGTTCTCACGCAGATGGTGGCCAAATCAGAAGAACAGGGGAAGGACGAACCAAATAATAGTCAAACACAGTAATCACGGAAATTAAGGAATGCTGTGCTGGGACATTCTCCTGATAAAACAAGGGATCTTTGTCACTTTTTATGATAGTTCAATTTTCGTAACTGTCGCAGCAAGTTCGATTACCACTCTCCATTGACGGTGGGCTCTTTTGAATATAGTCAATACCTTTTGATTGCCAGAAAATGATGCCATCACCTACCTTCTCTATTGAGGAACGATCATTAATCTGCATGGGAAATAGTGAGCGAGAGTGTGTTTCCACTGCATGGATTATCTCTTTGTTTCAGCCTCAAACTGATGAAACCAACACGTATCCTGGCTTAGAATCGTTGAAGGAAACCAGCTGGATCTGCATAAACATTCCTTTGATGAGATAAGTTTGGTGCGCATTTTATCTGGTGCGAGAAAATGCGGCACCCAGATAGCGGAAACCTTTGTCATGGCAAGTTCATTGGCCAGAATATTATCAATGCTTTACGGGATATTCTAATAGAATTGTTTATTTGATTTGTCGTTAATTGCATATCAAACATCACCGGGTTGCAAAAAATAATACTGAAATTTGCAGAACACTACCCCTTCGTCTCTGAAGAATTAAAATGTAAAGATTTCTGTAAGTGTTCTTTAATTTCCAGATAAAAATGTTGCAAACATTATTCATTTACAATCTATAATCCCTTCCAAAAATTAAGAAAGGTAACCTTATAATACTAGGATATAACTGTAACAAGTCAATATGAAAAACAAAATGTTACCAGTTAATATTTTTTTATGGAAGACTTTTGTACATCGCGCTTGGCAAAAGTTCATATATTATAAATCTACCATTCAATATTGATACAATTAGTATGAAAACAATTCTAATAGCTAAATGATAATTATGAATATGAAGCATAATTTGAGGTTTCAAATTTCGAGTTGAAATTTATGTTTACAAATTAAACTTAAGATGCAAATTACCTTTAAATATTCAGAAGAAAATAACAATGATAAAATAATGATATCAATGTAGTTAAGATATAAATGCATGTTTCATTTAAAAATAACAAATCGGCACGATACATTTGAAATGATTCTGTTTCCATTACTGTGAAGAAATAGCACTGTAGTTCTGGGAAGTGGTTTCGGTATGACCGAAAGGAAAATAAATAAAAAAAACATATTTTGTTGTCAGCCAGAAATTTATAATGCAACGTTGGACAGAAAATCACACACGCATACGCACACACACAAATATATTTATATATACAGTGGGCGGAAACAATAATTCGTACACAAAAAAAAAAAAAAAAAAAAACTTTTATTTTATTGTAATTCCAAATAATGAATAAACACACTTTTCATATAATTAACTATACACAGATGCATAATAACTAACTACGCATAGAAAACAAAGGAACATTTGTTGCAATATACATAAATCCATTTTATCCATTTTAATATGTGAAAAAAGTATTCTTACAATATAAAAAAAAGAATATATAGTCTTTGTAGAATAACTATTATTCACTTCTACAGCAAACAACGCCTTCTTGTCGTTCTCAATTAATGATTTGCAAATTTTCCTTAGTATTTGGTTCCATTCTTCTTCGCATATGGGGCTTCAGATCGGGGATGATTCCTGGGGCTCTCGATTAGATTTCGTCGTAGATGTTGCAATGTGCTTAGGATCATTATCTTGTTGGAATGTCTAATCAGGATGTAGTTCAAGTTCTTCAAGCGAAATCATTAAATTTACTATCAAAATATGTTCATATGCTTCGGCATTCATTCTACAATATATAACTGATAGGTTGCCAGTAAAAGTTCCACCAAAACATTCCCATAGCATAATGCTGACACTGTTGGAATTGTTTTCTTTTGTTTGAAGGCCTCGTCATCTTTCATTCGGACATGATTTGTAGAATTACATATACGCAACTCAGTTTTGGTTGCGTCTGATCATAATACTCTTTCCCAATACGATTTTTCCTCACCTCTTATTTCCGAACGAATTTCAACTGAGCATCCCTGTACCTTTCCAATAGCAGTCGAGTTTTCGGAGTGAAACATGATTTTAGATCGTTCCTATGAATTTCATTGATGATTGTCCGTTTAGCGACACTAATACCTGATGAAAACAAATCATTCTGTATCTCATGACAAGTAACCATTTGATTTTGTTTAATTTGACGCACTAATTTCCTTGAAGATCTTGAAGAAATCTCCCGTTGAACACCTGTCTTTCTTTGGTTTTAGGCAGTTTTGGGGTTTATACCTAGCAATAAATGAACTAATGCTAATAAATGGAATATCCAGGTTATTTCATATTTTCCTGTAACTTTGACCTTCTTTCCAGAGCTTAACAATCAGTTCTTTTTTCAAATTTGTCAATTATTTACCTCTTGTCACGATGATATGTGTCTTGCATTAATGTCATTTTCAAAATTGTCTGTTTGTATTTATAGGCTAAAAAATAACTAATGATGACATTATTGGGACATTTTGGAATATTGGACTTAAATAGTTAGAGGATTAAGGCAATTTAAATATTTTAAAATTTGAAATTAGAATTAAACGGGTATTTTTCACCTTTTGAAATGTATAAACGTGATTTTATTTCTGGAAAAGCCATGTTTAGGACACCAGATTCCAGCGGGCCGGAATAATGGACCATATGACAAACAAGGAAATATTCTGCAAACAGGAAAATATAGGTCTTGTTTGTTTTTTCCTAAATTGAGGAGCACGCTCCGGGGTTTCTGTCTATATCTGGGAAAGATATATTCTCAAAATGAAAAAGCGTTTTGTGCTTTTAAGTTACTGCAGTAGACAGATTTAGCCTCGGACAGGCCCAACCACTTGATCTAGGCTAAAAAGCAAATAATTTAATCTAAACAAACATATATAATAGTAAACAAGTCAAAAGGATAAATAAATAACATCATAAATAAACAATTTAATATAAATAAATATTTCGGATAAATAATTAATAGAAAATAACAAACTACAAATGCCCGCATAACCACCCGTAACTAATGTTAATAATAATAATCAACTATTTGCATTATTCAGACAATTGTCTTCATCTTTGTCGCCATATTTATTACAACTCTTCGACCGTTGTACGCTCCGGCCTTCTACAGGGGGTTGAAATGTCTAACTGAACCCTTTATTTCGCTCACTGGGCTAGACTGTTCTAGTTACACGTGCCATGTTTAATGGATATCAGTTATCAGTTATCTCCTGTTAATTCCCATCTCCAATTTCTTCACTGTCTTAACCGAAGGCCGAAGCGTACAACGGCCGAAACTTTGTAATAAATATGGGGAGAAAGATGAGGACATTAGTCGGAATAATATAAATACCTCATCTTAGAAATAAAGACAAATAATAATCAACAAAGAATAAATATTAAATAAAAGTAACCCAAATAATCTAGAATAATTTAAGGAGTCAAATTCAAGTAGGAACATTATACAACAACTCCAAATAACAGAACTTTGGCCCACGAATATGTCGACATAATAATATTTAGAACAATTTGAAACATGACTATTGCCACCAAACCAATAACCGTTAGGATAATGCAATAAACCGGAAATTTCTAAGCTTACTACACATAGAACTTCATTGAACAGCATAAATAAATAGCCCAGCTACAACCCACAAAACATAAAAGACATTCTCCACAATTGTTATTGAACTCAGTGTTCCTATTCTTAACGGGTGTGTAAGCGCGTCTGTATGTTTCTGTGCGGGTGATCCTATGTCCGAATATATTGCTAACGACACAGCAAAATAATATACGTAAACACTATTTAATTTACGAGGTAGAATAATGGATGATGCTTCCAATATTGTTAGGAATTTCAAGATTTTCTGGGAATATATGTGCGAGTTCTCTGTCCCTGTATGTGCGAATGTCTGTGAGGCGGTAACTTATATCGAAATATATCTAAAATACTGTATTACGCTCGCCGTTAAATTGGCAAACATTTTCTTCCTTGTGAGGTTCATATATATATATATATATATATATATATATATATATATATATATATATATATATATATATAAAGGTGCGAATCCTCTTCTTCCTCCAGCTATGGGTAAATAGCAGGACAGATTGGGTTCTATAGCGTTGGATGGCAACTGGTCTAGTAGGACAACTCTGAATTCAAAACCTGCAGAGGGTCCTTTGGGGACCTTGTGGCACTTAGTGCTCCAGCTCTCTGTATTCGACCCTTTAAAAAGTGTGGATGGTCCTGCACGAAGCCTTCACCACTATAATCATATCTCATGTGCTGTTGTCAGGCTATCGGTTTCCTAGGTATTGATCTGCTTGACCCTCATATGTCGAATTCGACGGGAGAGTCGAGTATATTTAAATATATAGCAGACACATATGGGAACAGGCATGTTCACAGGCATTTCGACATTTCGATGAGAAAATGTATCGATTCTACTAAATATTACTTGACATAAAGCCCAAAGAGAGTTTATAAAGAGCATCCTTTCTTGCTGAAGTTGAAATTCTTCGTACATTCTAAAGCCAGTTTTCTAAACATTTTTTTTTGCGCCATCGCTCATATTCAAAAAGCAATATATTCAACCGCCCATCGCAGAGTACATATTCAAACGCATACCAAAATTGTTTGGTAAATGTTTGTTACTGGTTCATAAAATGATAATGTTATGTAGTAAAAAATAATCCCAAAGGGAAAAATCAATAACGCGGAATTACGCGGCTGCTGCTGCTACTACCATATTAAAGAACAAACGGAAGTGAACTTGTTCATTGAAAGCTATATAGAAACTCCACAAATATTCCCTATTTAGAAGGATATTTGTATCTGATCTAGTCATGTTACCCGGTTATTCCCAAATATCCTTCTATTTTTTCAGACAGTTTCTTTGCTTATCTTTTTTTTTATTGAGTAGCTTATCTTGAAACACATTTTTCATACTCAAAATTTTATATCCCTCGTCAAAATTTCCGATTACCCACCACTTTCTCTTCATTTGCGTATCACCCACCCAACAGTTGAAATCGCCCAGATTTTCGAAAACCGTTCCATAGTAGCTCACATTACGTGACAATAATTGAAATATATGATGTAGATATATTAACGTTCCTTATGTGAGATGAATTGTTTATAAATAGAGGTGTTTCTATAATTCTATACGTAAAGTTCTTAGAGAGAAAAGTGGAGAGTATGGATTGCATTAACGCCCTTTATACACGGAGGCATTTTTGAAAAAAGAAAATGCAATCTCCTTGGAATAATTCGGAAACGCAATATGCATGCGTATTGATTTATTAGAAGAGAAAACAAGATTATTTTTTATTATATTACATCTAGATTTCCAAAGAGAAGGAATGCATTATGTGATTATTTAGATTTACGTTATCTGAAACTAAGAACATTTAATCAACCCACCCGTGTTTGATACATCGCTGCTTATCAGAAATATATGCGTACACGCATTCAGTTGGAGATAGATAGATAGATAGATAGATAGATAGATAGATAGATAGATAGATAGATAGATAAACAAACAGGTTCTGCGTACAGTGGAATGACTTTCGGAGTCCACTATGGTATTGGCAAACCAAGTTCAATTTGTAAAGGAAGACATTCATCACTACGCATTAAGATCTCCATTTCTTCCTACGTGTTGAATATGGGGCATTAATATTTTAGAGATTGGAAAACTTATTCTGTGGAATTGGTATTGGTTCTGGAAGAGAGGCACCCCGATGCGAAAAAATATTTTTAATAATGGAATACGCGTGTTTTAAGAATGATTCTTCCCAGTGTAGAAAACATGGCGGTACTTAGATGTGAAGTTCGGAACTAGTAGAGAAATGGATCTTATCAAAATATTTCTCATAGAAAGTGCGATATATTAACCATATTCTGGCGTGATTTCGCGTTTGGGAAATCGGTTTTAGTGTAGAGAAAATATTAACCATATAGAATGCTACGAGAACGCTTGGAGGCTACAGCCCATGTATGACATCAGTGCTCCATCTTCGGTCTGTAACAACGAGGTTTTAGAGAGAGAGAGAGAGAGTGAAACAAAAAGAAAACTTATATTTAGCACCAAAAACAGGGCACGTAATGAGGATGTATGGCTCGAAAATTCTGATACTCCCAAGGCAGATAGTGGGAAAGAGGGACAGGTAAAGCAGCGAATAATATACTTGATGAGCTTCAGTTTATGGATAGCAGAACGGGGTTTGGGAGAAATAACAAAAAAGGCAAAACATATTAAGAGCAACAAAAGAAAAGACGAAGTGGAGAGCCATGATAGCCTACGCCCAAAAGGAACACGATACATAAAAGAAGTCAATAAATATTTCTATCATCTACAGTATGTGTGATTCGGATACTAGGAATCTCACCATCATTTGTAAGAATATTATATCATGTATTTAAATTTTGTTTCGGAGTTATTAACATATCTACATAGACTATTTATTTTTCAAATTCTGAATATCTTCATCTCATAGTTGCTTTCGTAAACCTAAATGAAAACTTATTTTAAGGAATCACTATTTACAAGCATTATTTTTATTGTGGCCTTTTGAGGGCCAGAGATAAAGACACAAGAGAGGAATCGAGTTAAACAAATATATTAGCAGATAGAGCAATACCATCAAATACAAACGAGAGTGTTACAGCAAAAATGCTCGGTCCGACTGTCAGAGTTGACAGCTAGAAAATTCCATCGTCAAAAGGCTGTACCTCCATCCATTTATAGCTGGGAGTGTCCATGCGTGCGTGGGTAAATTACCATAACAATTTTATAATGTTCAGCTAAATCAAAACAATATTTCCGATAAGTCAACGGATCCTTTTTCCGTCCCGAGGCCAATATACTGATCATAGAGAGGGTTTTACCAATAACATAGATATTACTATTTGGAGACAAATTGAAGAGAATGAATTCAAATCCTTTGAAAAGGGAACGGCAAACCATTCTATTTTCGTTATATTTTCAAAGAGATTTTTTCAAGTCACAGAAAGTAAATAAACGGAATGTTTGTGAAACATTATCGCTACGATCTGAAATGGCAGGATATTAAAGCAAATGAACAGCACACATAATGTATGTATAACGGCCATTTTAATTTCTATAGATTGAAAATATATTATTGAACCAATGAACAAACTGGCAATCTCTTGGAAAGAAATGCTAAACTAGTGTTTATGATTTTCTTTGCGTTGGTACATTGCTAGTTTTAGTTACACTTAAGTATATATCAAAATATTTCCGATATAAACGCCAAAAACGAAACCTAATCCAAATCCAAACTCTTCTTATTGCTGTTGGAAGAACACATCCTTGATTCATCATATTTTAAGAGGTCTATCGATACTCACCATGCTTGATTATTTGCGATTTGGTGAGGCTATTTAAACAATATTTGCTAGTTTTGAATTCAAAATTGAGCTTTTCCTAAACAGATTGCCACTCAAGGCTATATAACTGAGTCTGTTTCTTCTATTTACTGATATCTCTGGAAGATTTGCTTGATACATACCTTTCCCGAGAGTTTTAGTCATGTAAGTGAATTCAACCATTTTTACTCTACGATTCCTCAAGCCTATCTGCTATCTAAAATTCTAACATGCCTTCTATAATATAAGATATACAAAATAAATTATTTGTGGGGAAATAGCAAGTGAAATATATCAAAGCAGCCAGTAGACAAGTTGCCAGAAAGTCTCAAACCACAGACAAAGACAAATCCCTAATAAAAGTTTTTAAAAAATCACTTACCTAACTAGGAAAGTACTCAACGACAAGATTGTCTATAGAGAGCAAAATACCTTTCACAACGTCCACACTTGACAAACGGGAGCTCGATTCGTTACTTGGCTTGAACGCTCTTGCGATCCTCAGAAAAATAGAATGTTATAGTCGTCTCAAGGTCGCTAATGTTTGTAACTCGAGTAATAACTCAAACACTCCTTTGCACGCACGTACACACACACAAAGGATGTATGTATGCATGCATATATACATATATATATATATATATATATATATATATATATATATATATATATAAGAAATATAGTCTTAAGGTGTGCTATATTTATGGAATAAAGTGCTCAATATCAGAGATAGAGCGATATATATATATATATATATATATATATATATATATATATATATATATATATATATATATATATATATATATATATAACTGTTGCAAATCGGTAGAGTTTCGATCCCGGTTTGAAGCAATCGGATGTCTACGCAACATAAATGAGCTCTGATACAGAGAAACTGTCTGTCTGTGGATAACAATTTAAGGTCACGTAATAATTCGGCTGAGCTCTCGGAGACGGATGGGTGATTTATAACCAGTCGCTTCTGCTGTTAATGCAATGCTATCTACTCGAATCGAGACCTCCTAACTACCGTCGTCTTTCTCATTGTTTCCCTTCCGCTCTGCCGTGCGACGATATCTTGGGAGTAGAACCTGTGACTGTTGCCAAATCTGTCGGTTTTCGATCTCCGCTTGAAGCAAACGGGTATCTAGACACACTTCTGAGCTGTGATAGACCGGAAAACACACACACGCACATACTGTTCTGCGAATCTATGTATAAAAATTGTGTGATGAATTTCTTTAGGTCTGGTGATAAAATCCACATTTATAATTATCCGAAAATTAATCACCGTCTATTTTCTGAATTTAATGTACACCATAGCGAATTTAGTATCGTCACGTCTGACGAGAAACGAGAACATGTTAATATACATATCAAATCATAAATATGGAAAACTATTTAACTTGAAAATTGACTGGAGATATGAAACGAGATTTGAACGAGAACACCATAGAGAACACACCTTAAAATATCTGTTACTCTCTAGCAAGTTTTTGCTATTTATTGCGCCAAAATATATAATTATGACAAATAAATCAACGTCCTGAGCATAAGTGCCATATGTTGCACATAAAATAAATACATTTATTATATCATTTTCCCATTAGATTTTCATTATTACTGTGATTTCAATTTATTAACATACATACAGTGTAAGGTTGTCAGCAAAAAGAACACCACAATATGCGAAATTAGAATTTGAGACACCTAAATAAAGCAAGGACAAAAATATAAAATATCGGGGAGTTTTTTAAATTGAGAACAAATAATGCGACACTGAAACATGGAAAGTCATTGGGATAACGAAAAAAGCTTTCCAAAAGCTAAGCAAAATATTAAGAAATAAGGAGATTTCGTTAGATGTTAATAAAAGAAAACTGCGATGATATCTAACATTCCAATATATTATGAAGTATATTTTTAGAATGGCAGGTTGATAAGTATAACATTTTCTCTACAAAAAACTGTGTAATATGTGTATATAATATTACAACGTCTTAGACGCCACATCCATTTGTAATATTGGATTCAATCCATTTTTCTTGAATCTTCCCTTCGATGAAGTATAGAGCTAAATTGAACTAAAGATATACAAAGAAACACAATAATATTCTTATATTAGGTTGGTGCAAAAATAATGACGTAATAATATCGTTTTTTGACTTATTTTTAACGTGAAAAAACGAGATTATTACGTCATTATTTTTGCACCAACCTAATATATAGAATTAATACGTGTATTTGTTGAGAAAATATTACGCAGAAAAACATGCCATTGTCAAAAAATTTCATGAATCATTTCTTGGGATGTAGACTGCAGGAAAAAAAGTAGAAATCAAAGTTTGTACAGCCATTCAGCGAAGAGTTTAATAGAAACTTTAACATTTTACGTGAGGTCGAAAATTTGGGTGAATTTATAAAAGTAAATACCATATATTTTATTTTCACTTTTAAAAAATATGAAGACATGTGTCCTAGTAAAAACTAGCAATAAATTTGCAAAATAGAATTAGATGAGCCAACATGTTGCAAAATTTACATTCAGGCTGAAGAAATTTACGTCTGTGGATTTTAGCACTGCAGAATACATTTTCTTTTATTTTCCATATTGATCAAATATTGTCAAATACGGTCGACACCGAAAGAAATCTTATTTCTAAATGTTCATTAATACGCACTAAAAATCGCGACACACTTTTCCTCATACTAACAACAAACCGTCAACCAAATCGACAACGCTCAACAGGAGATTTGCATTTTCTGTTGATATTATTCAGCAGAAATTCAAACTTACCGGCAGCCATTTCAACAGCAGCATATATTTGATTGAAGACAAGAACCTACTGTGCGGATCAATGTTTTTGCTTTAGGATATTAATTTGCCGTATCACTCAATTTTATTGAGTGATGATTTCTCTCTCTAAACACACACACACACACACACACACACATATATATATATATATATATATATATATATATATATATATGAAAAATTTCTCAGTTAACCTGCAGAAAAAGCCAATATTTATAAATGTAAAAGACAATATATATATATATATATATATATATATATATATATATATATATATATATATATATATATATATATATACCGGTTGTAACAGCAAAATTGTACAAATAGTGTAAAAGAAAAATTGTCAATATATCGATGAAGATCTGAACCTTTGCATCTTAAATATGAATTAATGATATCTTACTGGATTTCTCCGAGGTTTTTGGAAGACTATTGGGCTCTACTTTGAGCAATAAGAATGTATAATTACTCTCTAAGCTTTAAAGAAGAATCGTGACGCAATCGATCACAAACGCTATATATATATATATATATATGCCGTTAGAATTTTTGCCGTTAACAATAAATATAAAAAAAAATCCAGACGACATGCATTTAACGGATATCAGAATTCATTGAAAAATACATCCCTACCCCTACCAAAACATAACTAATAACTGATACAACAAAATACAGCGATAATGAACTGGTAAACACCCCTTGTCTAGATGAATGGATTTCTCTGTATCCTTGGTAAAGTGAATTATGATTTTTTGCTGTGCTTCTAAAACCCAGTAATTTTAAAAATAGGTTACTCCAAAATTCGCTTTAGGATGAAATGGAAGTAATGTCTTTAATTTAATTACAAAATTAAATTCGAAGCTTTTAGCTTCCATTTCTTAAACATGGTTAGATCTGTGTAGCGAACAAAAAAAACATATTTTAAATCACTTAATTTTATATATATTTATATATATATATATATATATATATATATATATATATATATATATATATATATATATATATGTATCTATGTATGTATACATTCAAGTATTATTCAATAATCTTTGGACCTCATAGCTGAAACCACGCATTAGCAAGCCAAACGTCTTATGAATTGAGTTGGATCTTTTCTAATTGATTTCTTTAGCACTAAGTTGAAATGATGATCACTCATCCTGTTCTAACCTCCTGATTCAATTTTCCTGTTTTCTGTCCCTTTTTTTTAAATTATTCACCATTCTTTTCATGGTTATTCAATAGATTTTGAAAATGGCAACCAGCGTCTGAATGCTGGTGCCATTACGTGACATTTGGGAAGAGAGTTGGGGTGACACAAGACGATTTTAACCTGTTCTCATTCTAGCTGAACAGCTCAATGGATATATCAGTGATTCTTTCGACAAATGGTGTCAAAATGAGTAAATGGCTTATCTTGAATTTTGAAAGACGAAACTCAATTAGTTTAGCATTTTTCTTTCTAGATATTAAACATTTTGTGTGACGGACAATTATGCTACTACACGATTTATATAAATATAAAAGTGAACATTGATATCAAGACTTAGAGGCGACAGGCTGCCTCATGTTAGACGCAATAGTCTGGCCTGACAATTGAGTCTAGCATGAAACATCCTGTCGCCTCTAAGTGCTGACTTCAATGTTCACTTATATATATATATATATATATGTGTGTGTGTGTGTGTGTGTGTGTGAAAATAAATAGGAAATAGAAAAGAACTGGTTAGGTAAATAATCCAAAGTTCTTTAGTATTTTTGTTATTATTTAAAAAAAAAAGTGGTCGATACAAAAGTAGAGCATAAATAAAATTATTTATTTAAAAATAGGATTCCAACACGCTACATAAGAAAATGTAGCGTGTTGGAATCATATATTTAAATAAATAATATATATATATATATATATATATATATATATATATATATATATATATATATATATATATATATATATATATATATTGAGAGACAGAGACAAAGAGAGATGGCGCAATATAATCGAAAATAAATCGTCGCCCAAAAACCGTCAGCGGATGCGACTTGAAAGAAATGTTGATAAAACATATATGGCAACTTTCTAAACACATTTAGTTTTCAGTAAGCTCAACAGAGGTAAGCAACGCGGCGATGGGTGACTACCTAGTTAGGTGATTATTTTTTTTAGTAATATTAAGTAATCTTGGATCTGCGTGTGGTGTAATTGATAGCGGATCGGGATATGAAACCGGAGAGTCAAGTTCTAATTCCAGTCGATTTTGTTATATACACTTACGCGAAAACGATGCATCCACCTTTTGGTTAATCAGTATGACGTTTATGAGAAAATCGTTATTATATCTTAAAAATTCTTTCTATCTAAGAATATTTTCTGCAGATTATGTGTTATATGTACAAATAATCAATGCCATTCTTGCCATTCCATAAACACACACATATATGTTTTTTTTTTTTTTTTTGTTTTTTGTTTTTTTTTTACGTATATATCTTACATATACGATTTACGGTAATTGTAGTGATTTCGGCAAAATGTGACTGGAGGAAAAGTTAAAAATAATAGCATTTGTAGACACCAACAATTCTACGGAATGAAAAATCAGAAATAATGATTCTATGCATGCATTTATTTACTCCCACTCCAATAAAATTTCAATGCTCTTCCTTTTCCCCTCCTCTAATATTGCACTTGTATCTATCTATCTATCTATCTATCTATCTATCTATCTATCTATCTATCTCTCTCTCTCTCTCTCTCTATATATATATATATATATATATATATATATATATATATATATATATATATATATATATACAGAGAGAGAGAGACAGATAAACAGGCAGACAGACATATATATATATATATATATATATATATATATATATATATATATATATATATATTATATTTTGAACAATAAAAATTAAAAAATTAAAATCCTCAGACACACTGGGTTGTAGATTAATATTCTTTCGTGTTTTTATTATTATTCCATTTAGATTCCTCGACTAGTTTCGGCCGAAATGGCCATCATCGGGAGGAGAAATATTTCTGCTTGCTGCTAGCACTAAACTACAGAAATGAATGTCTTGATGGAGAAAATGAACTTTTGTCTGTAGTTTTCATTTGTTTTTTTTATTTTTTTATCTTTTTAACATGAATCTTTTAACATTCCTTGTGTTGGTCAAACAGTCTCTTTTAAGTTGTTATTTGAGATAAGAGCTGGATGCTGCTATGAATTCTCTGGTCAGTTTGACAGTTTTATTGGACTTGGTGAGGGGAAGTGTCTCTGTTTAGTGTTTGTGTGTGTGTGTTATTTGGTTCTTAGGGAGTCAGTGAGTATGATATGTGTAAGCGTGTGTATTGATGTGGGTGTGTGTTATCATTTGGCTCATTAGGTAGGTGAGTGCGTATGATGTGTGTAAGTGTGTCTATTCGTGTGGGTGAGTATATAAGTGTGAGGCCTCCACACCTCCGTAAGCCTGTCTGTCTTGTGTGGGTGAGAAATGTGGGTAGTTTTTTTTTATTTGTTGATTTATATCTATATATTGTTAAATTTGTGATTTAGCCCGGCTAATATATATATATATATATATATATATATATATATATATATATATATATATATATATATATATATATATATATATATTAAATCTTATATATATGGATCAGCGTTTTCATAATACAGCTTAAAAGATACATAATATCCCTTCCACTCCTGGAGAATACCTCACGAATGCATGACAAATTGCATTTAAATTATTCAAATTATCCTTGAGTTAGTACCAATTTTTTTGTTTTGATGGTATTTTAATTAGGAAATTCTGTATTTGATTTCTACACACTTATAACAATCCGCTTAATAAACAAACACATTCAAGTTATATTTCAACTCCTTTTTTTTAAAAATGTTTAACTTTAAGTAATATGCAATAGATTGATAAACCGCAAGAAAAATAAACCAATACAATCAATCAATTAAAACTCTCCCACTTAAGCAAAATGTTTGGAATGAATATCTCATCAAAACGTGAAAGGCCGACAACAGTTACTGAGCATAAAAGGGAGAATTACCTTAAAAAAACAATTCAATGAATGCTGAATGATACCCTTCCGGGGGAAAACGTTATTTTCTTAACTAACTTCTCGTTCACTTGCAATGCTATAAGAATACATCATATAACATTTTTCCTTAAACTTAACTAGTTTTATTTCTGTTCTGTTACTAAAGACGCAGAAATATCTATAAAGAAAATCCATTCAGTATATGTTTATATTTCTGAGAGGAGGTATTATATACACTATTTACACTGTTCGGACTATGATCCTTAACTTTGTTGCCATAATTATCACAACGTTTTGGCAGTTATATGCTCCGGCTTTCTTCCGGTGGTTGGAATGTCGAAATGAACTCTTTAATTCGCTCGCTGGAGTAAACTGTTCTAGTTCCACGTGCTATCTCTAATGGATGTCAGTTATCTCCTATTAATTCTCCTCTCCAACTGCTCCACTTCCGTAACCAGGTATTGAACTCAGTGTTTGGTTTCTCTCACTGGATCTAACTACCGTCTTTATCCACTGTGCCATGTGTCCTTGAGGATCCATGCACATAAAATAAATTCGTCACGAAGGCAGATATATTTTCACTTGAATAAATATACATTTTCTCTCCAAAGTCAAATGAATTATCTGACTGGAATAATGTCCAATTTACCTTCGTTCTTTTTAAACCATGCAGTGCATCAACTATTATTGAATATAACGGACGGTAAAAATAAATAAGTGTAATTTATTATTGTCCATAATCTTTGTCGTTACTGTTTTGGAATATAATACATATTGACAGCTTTCTACTTTCTTTTTTTTTTTAAGCGTTTCACCCCAAGCAAGGCGGGAAGGCGCCAGGACGCAAGGGGTTACAGATGATTTGGAGCAAAATCATAGAGGATGATAGAGGAAAGGATGAGGAGAAGGATAGTGGATAGATCAAGGCAACTGTTGATGTCGATTGACATTACATTTGAATAGTTGGAGATTATAGCTCTCAGATAAAACTGTAATAGGGAAGGGAGTTCCACAGGCGAAAGGAGCGATATATGAAGCTATTTGAGTAGAAGAGAAGTCTACATTTAATAGTTTCGACAGTGAAAGGGTAAGAGCGGCATGCCAGCCTCGTAGGGCGCTAGAATTCATGAAGTCTGGGACAAGCGAATGTAGCTCCGAGGAGCGATTGCCATGAAAGTATTTGTAAAAAAGACAGAGAGAGGCGACGGCGCGTCTGTGGGAGACGAGATGCCAGAACAGGGCCAATTATATTGCATATCCGCCTCTGGATCTTATCAAGAACCCTGAGGCAAACAGAAGGAGCTCTACACCATATATGGCAGCAATACTCCATGCAAGCGCGAATTGTTGATTTGTAGATCTGAAGGATCGATTTCGGGGAGAAAAATTACCTGGCGCGGCACAGGGAGCCAACTTTCCTTGCGGTGGACGAAGCAATTTACTCAATGTATTTATTCCATCTCAGGTCAGCAGTCAACGTGAGACGGAGCAGCCGCAGAGAGGTGCTCTCGAGAAGTTGAGCGTCAGACATTCTAATGGAGGGAAGGATCTCTGTGGTGATTAATAGAGAGCAGTTTTGTTTTTGAAGCGTTAAAATTGACCAGCCAATTCCTGCTCCAGTTCACAGCCGATTGCAGGTTCTTTTCGAGACGCACGTCCAGGTTAGTTTTGTCAGCGTCACTAGTTTTGTTTTTTAGGCAGGAGTAAATTGTGGTGCCATCCGCGTAAATTCCAACTTGGGAATTTATGGCGCCATGAATGTCATTTATGTAGATATGGAATAGAGTGGGGCCTAGGATGGAGTCTTGAGGAACACCTGCGTTC
Organism: Acanthosepion lycidas; assembly: GCA_963932145.1. Classification (NCBI taxonomy): domain Eukaryota; kingdom Metazoa; phylum Mollusca; class Cephalopoda; order Sepiida; family Sepiidae; genus Acanthosepion; species Acanthosepion lycidas. The sequence goes on from OZ010579.1 coordinate 43,571,080, forward strand.
CTGCTATACAAACTGGAGTAGAATCAGTTGAGAACGACCTTCAATTCACGGTTTGAGAGGAATGATTGTATTAGGTCAAACAATCGACCCGTAATACCATAACTCTGGGCTTTGCGAAGAAGGCCGGCATGCGAAACCCTATCAAAGGTTTGGAGATGTCTAGGGCCACGGCACGATCTTTCCCGTTATTTTGAAGAGCTTGGTAGACACTTTCAGTGATGGCCGTGAGCATATCAGCTGTAGATCGGGCAAAGCGGAAGCCATATTGCTGGTCCGAGAGCAGATCATAGGATGTAAGTTGGTTAACCACTTCGGCATTGATTAGGGCTTCAAAGACTTTGCCGAAGAGGGGTAGGAGACTGATAGGACAGTAATTAGAAGGGTCAGAGGGGTCGCCAGAGTTCTTGAAGAAAGGAATAATCGAAGAGGACTTCCAGCATTCAGGAAAACAAGATTACTTGAAGCAGTAGCTATATGGTTTACAGAGGACGGGTGCGAGTTCAGGCGCGCATTTCTTCAAGACAATGGTTGGTATCCCATCCCCACCACTAGCCTTGTTGCGGTCGAAATTGGAGATAATGCCCAATACCAAAGACGGGGTTATGTGTAACCCACTCAATAGGGCCTCAGTTCTAAGAGGGATGTCGGGTATGGATACACTGGAAGTGTCGAGCGTTGAGTTGAATGAAAATTTCCGAGCAAAGCATTCAGCCTTATTGACAGAGGAGGTCAAGACTGGTTGAACAAAGGAGGTATAGAGAGTTTGCAATTTTTCAGTACGCACTTGCAGAGACGGCAATAATCTTTGGAGACAAATTTGCGAGATGCAATACGCTCCTTCATCCGAGCAGCAAATAGTGACTTAGCATCGTTGAGGACACGCTTACACTCGTTACGGTGGGAACCAAAGAGCGTCTATTGCAGTCCGACATCTCGCTACGAAATATGTGAAAGAAGTGGTTCCTATAGGCAATGGCGGCTGAGCAAGCAGACGAGAACCAAGGGGAGGAGCGCGGTTTAACTCTATAATTCCTTGAGAGGATGAAACCCTCGATTCCAGCTTTGACACAGGATGGGACCTCAGAAGCACATTCTTTAACGGGGAGCGTAAAGACAACACCCCAGTGGACCTCGCAGAGGAAATCACTTAACGAGTCCCAGTCAGCTTGTTGATAGTCGAACGAAGTTCTAGTGGTAGGATGTTCTTTATTGGGGGTGGAGTTGAAGGAGATGTTAACAGATACTACAGCATGATCGTAGTTACCAAGATCAAAACACTCTCAGAAAACATCTTCAAATGTGTCGAAGACTACAAGTATCTAGAATCACACATCAAGAACTCTGTGAAAGACCTCAACATTAGAAAAGGCATAGCATGGACTGCTTGTAACAAAATGGATAAGATCTGGAAATCCAATCTTGCTCGTCAATTCAAAATCCAACTTTTCCGCGTACTTATTGAGCCAATCTTACTCTATGGCTCTGAAACTTGGACTCTCTCAGCAAAAAAACAGCACCGTTTAGATGGATGTCATACACGTCTTTTAAGAATAGTGCTTAATCGCTCATGGCGAAACCACCCAACTCTAGAAATGATATATGGTGACTTGCCTAGAGTATCAACTTTAGTTTGTAAGAGACGTGTCCAGTTCGCCGGGCATTGTGCACGTGCCACAGATGAACTTGTGTCATCATTTGTACTCTGGAAGCACCCATCATCTGACAATCGATCACGCAAGTTAACCTTTCCAGATAGGATAAAACGAGACACATTGATCCCTAAGGAAGATCTTTTAGGTGCTATGATAGATAGGGAAGACTGGAGAGGTGGAGTGAGTTCAATCTCGGCTGAGGCCGCAAGATGATGGATGAGTTACCAAGAGGTCAGAGTTGAGAGGCGTTACAAGACTCTGGGATGGAGGTAAAATACAGATCAAGAAGAGAGGCCTTACCTCCCAGGTTGAAGACAAAATGAGTGGGGAAGTCAACTATCTGTTTGAGGGATTGAGAAACTGAAAAGTTAATTGTTTGAATGCCTGCGTGGTCACTAGTAGCATTCTTAAGCCACTTGGTATGATGGGCGTTAAAGTCGCCAAACACAAATATGTGAGCAAACGGGTGGAGAGAGAGAGACTTGTCTATGCTGTCAGAAATGCTATTGAACATCCCACAGTCTTGAGAGGATGGAGAGCGTTAAAGGAAGAAGATATAGCTTACCACATTGAGAAGAGATAGTCGGAGACACATGTACGACTGGTCTGGTGATTCGAGAGACAACTCTCTGGCCGGGGGGAGACGTGGACACCAAGGCCGTGCATGTGGGCTAGAGAGTCTTTTCTGAGGAGAGGAAGGTAGCCTAGGATCGAGAGATCAGAGGAGGGAATAGACGAGACAAGGTTGGTCTCACATAGAGATAGTACATCCTGGCAGTTTGCAGTGAGGAAAGATTCCATACTGCAGAAGTTTGTTCTAATGCTACGGATGTTGGAGAACGAAATGTTGAGGGGTTTAGTGATTTTTGAAGCGTCTGGTTTAGGATTACTTTTTCGGTCTTTGTAAGTCATCATGTGCAATTATGGTTGGAAGATGAGAAGGCCCGAAATAAAAGAAGCAGACAGTTATCGACCGTGATGTGGGCAGAGACGAGTTGGCACAGCCTGCATCATAATGTGGCCACAGGTTTGCCCACCGGTGTTGACTGCAGGAACACCTTGCCATGCGCGACATGGCACTAAAAACACCACGGTATTATACAAGTGTTGATCAGAGTGGCTGCTCAAGACGCTACGCAAGAGTTAGGGCTACTAACTACCAGTCGGAAACAGCAACCAGAGAAATGTCAACCGTGTACCCTCAGAAAGAAGAGGTAATGGCACAGAGTGCACACATCACAGGAGAAACATAGCTGCACTAGTACAGAGGCCAGAAAGAGAGAGAGAGAGAGAGAGTACCGGGAACACCTAAGTAGAGGCTTACACCTTGTTTCTTGTTTACAAGAAACTAGGTGTAAGCCTCTACTTATCCATCAATCGAGTTCCATCCGTATTTAATACGAATCTTTTGAGCGTTATTTTTGGAAAATTGAGTGTTTTTTTTTTTTTATCTGTACAATTACTTAATTATTTCTCTATTATCGTGTAGATATTGTTCGGATTTCTTGACTTCTATACGCTATCCCTCCGGATAACCGACATTTGATAGTAACCTACAAATCCATAACACTTATTTCCGTAGTAAATCCGGATATGTTTGACATTAAGCTAATCGTATCATTGAATTATTTTGTTCACGAGGTGAGCCTATAAATTTCCAGTCGTCAAGTACGATTGATTCTTTATTCGTTTTATCAAATCCGACATTATCTATACCAAGCATTCTTTTGATTCTAATCTAGACTGCCCCTACTCTCCGAATTCTTCTTTTTAAATGGAAATGTCTAAAACAAATATGCCTACAATGAAGATTTCAGGTCCATTGATATAAGAAAACCTAACTACATCATGAAAGCGAAAATCAATTCTAAATTATTTAGTTAAAAATTAAATACTATTTCTCTTCCGGCGATCATGACTCTCCAAAGAACCCATTTTGTTATTAAATGTGAATCAGAAATTTTGGAGAAGATATAACCCTCGTTTCCATTTGCTTTCTCCACATTTAGGCATTCAAGATTTTACACAACTTCTACCCAATGTCTAAATCATTTTGATTGCTATTCAATTATCTTGCATTTCAATTATCCTGCAATTCGATCTATGTTTGCCGAATCCTTTTTCCATGAGATTAATTACACATTCATCATATCCCAAGTAATTGGTTACTTACTATTAAATTTTAACTGTTGTAATAAGGTTGTACTACTATGTGGCCTAATTCTTTTTTACTATATTTCTTATGACCTTTAAATAACTAATGTTTTTTTTTTCTTTTTGTTTTTTGTTTTTTTAATTTTCTAATCGTTTCACTCAATGTGACAATTCCCCTACGATGCAGGCGATCATAATGAGTGAAAGTGAATGAGAAAATTTTAACGTGGAAAAGTGAAGATATGGCAAGAAATAAACATGGTTAAGTTAGAAAGATGATGGCCATTGACATTGCATTTAAATTTGGAATATTTTTAGTTGTCAGAGAAGAAACAATTCTGAAGGGAATTTCACAGGAGAAAATTGAGAGAAAGGAAACTATTAACTAGAAATGGCTGTTTTATCTAGTTATTACAACATTAAAACGATAAGACACATGTTGTCAATACAATAGCATGCTTAAATTTTTGTATTCGAGTATTATTATTGATATGGCTTTGTTATAATTTACTTAAAATATTTATTTACCTATATTATAACTTAACCAAAAATTACAACTAAATGCAACGTATAGTTTTAAAGATATGTCTAAGCTTCAATTCACTTTTAGTGTTAGATATCTTTTATGATAATTAACTAAATCTATGAAAAATAGATTATGGTCTCTTTACCATCCGTTAGCTGCCAAGGTCATTTCATTTTTATGTATTGATAGAACGCTATTAAGTGTTTACGATCCTCATTGCGCGAAATCTTTCATGAATTCTGGAAAATAAGAACAACAATGTCAATATTTTAACAGTAAACTGAGATCAATTTCGTTTCCTCTATTCAGTTCATCAGAGAAGAGACGTGATATTAAACACACAAATGCGCATGCGTTTAATCGATGTTGAAATGTTTATTTGGGTTCGCTTCAACTTGACTAGAAAACTGGCTCTCAATAATCTTGAAAACAGAGAAAATGTTTTAAGAGGATGGATCAATAATTGTGTAGCCTCACACATACACATGACGTGAAATCTATAAGAAATTATTGTCGATTGAACTGAATAATGACGAAGCGCAAGATTAATTGATTGACAAGGAAGATATTTTTTTAAATTAATATTTGTTTCCTATGATAAGATAAATTCATCATTAGATGACAGACTTACTAATGTACCCACAGAAGGGGTTATATCAATATATTTATAGACTTATTGTCTCAGATATTCACTCTATAAAATTGGATACGTGTTTTTGATACAATAGCGTTGGTATAAGTGTACTGACAAGGGATATTGATAAGGTACAAGTGAATTAATTTTATTTTCATCATTAGGTTACAGATGTAATGATAAATGTAATAGCCATTACGCCGTTGCTAAAAAAAAGGCATTCTATGTGTAATTTAACCCGTGTTGAACAATGTAAAATTTACTAATTTGCACGAAAATACGGGACAATATTCCGTTTAATAAATTACAAATATTTCATTGACAATATGTGAAATGATAAGGTTACTATGTAATATTAATAAGAGGGATGCAGTATTTCCAGAGGGATTCTGAACCCAGTTTCGCTCCCTTAAAATAATCTGAAACATTTCAGAATTATTTCCGAGTGCATATTGAGTTCGGAATATTTCAGTAATTTCTTCTTACAGGCATCCGACATTTTTAAAGAGATGTGTGTTCGAAGTTAGGTCGATATGAGGCATTTGCCTGGGTTGATACTGAACCAAGAAAATGTAATTTTAGCCATTCTTTATAACGACAATTTTGATAACCAGAGTTATTACCAGTTTTTCGATTATTCATGATATGGTTTCCTTTCTAACCATTTGTTTGAAGTAGTGGGGAAAATCAACATGTCCTTCATTTACAAGTTACATGGCATCGATTTTATACTTAAATGTTTACCTCTAAGGTATTATAAATAATATGCAAATATATTTACTATTGCATTTTTCTTGTCTTTATTGTCATATATATATATGTGTGTATATATATATATATATATATATATATATATATATATATATATATATATATATATATATATGTTCACGTGTACTTAATTCTTTAGAAAGGGTTTAGTATTTGCCCAGTTTATTTTTCTTTTTCTTGAGGCCTGCTCACCTCCCCCGATATATATATATATATATATATATATATATATATATATATATATATATATATATATATATATATATATATATATATATATGTTCTTAATTCTTTACAAAGAGATACATATTACATATGTACACGAATTTTTATTCTTGCTGGGGTCTGCTTGAATGTTTATCATTTAGGTAAGTTTTATATATACACACACATACAATCACACACACACACACACACACACACACACACACATATATATATATATATATATATATATATATATATATATATATATATATATATATATATATATTGCTTGTCAATGTCAAAGTTAGATGGCCATTTAAAAGGCCCTTGCAAAAGATATTTCAACACCTAACAAACGAAATCTCCCCCTAGTCAAAGACGGTTCACCATTCTGGTAACTCACTTCAATCTCCTGCCATTTCCACCTACACAATTAGTTCCAATATCATGAATCTGGCATTGTTTGGACGCTTCACCCCTAACTCCCCTTCTAACCCAACCACAACGCATTGAATTTGGCTACTGAATTCGAGATGTATATCTGAGGCGGCCTAATTTTCACTACTCAATTTCACCATTGATACAAAGTCTGTGATGTATCATATGAAAATCCACTTGTAAGTAAATTAGAAATCAGTCGGCCATGATCTTAGTAATTGTTTAACTGTATTTTACTACTGTATTTTTTATTT
>OZ010579.1:43585215-43602468 GCA_963932145.1 Acanthosepion lycidas
ATTACGCGAAAAAAATAACACTGATGTCTCATTGTACCAATTTTAACAATATAGTTATCAAATCTAAACAAACATTCCTTCAAATATTAATGTGTAAATTTCTTCAATATAAGTCGCTATTGTCTTCACAGTCGGCCTTTAGATGACTTCGAGATCTCCTGCATTTTCTTATTGTGAATGCTGCGATAATCAATGTCTCTCTTCATTTTGTATTTCTTTTTAAAAGGCGTTCTGTTGGTCTCAGTCTCAACTCTGCTAAACATATAATAATTATTGGGGTTGAAATCTGGGGTGATGTAGTCACAAAATTATCTGACAGGTCATGACGATGTTCTAATGTTTGTGTGTCACGGTGCAGAGCCTATTTGCCAGACATAGTGTCTTCCAGCTGCTGCCTTGTTAACCGAAGACTGCATGACCTCTTCAAGCGTGTTGAGTCGGAGCACCCCACCAACAAATTTGTGTGTTCTTTTCTTATTAAAACGATCAGAATGAGTTTTCTCAGCTGCCCTGCGTTCGAATAGATCATTTCAAGAAACGAACTCTCCCCTCTCCTCATATTGACTACAAAATACTCTGAATTTTTCGAATTGGTACTTTCGGCACGAATGCCAATCGCTATAGCATGCCTTTTCTAAAATTATGGTGGAGTGAATTGTTTCTTTTCTCATAGACGATGCCCATCTGACTCTATGATACTGGGCAGTAGATTAAATAATAAAAGAAACAACACGCATGCGCGAAATTAAATATATAAAATGGCAACAATTTACTCACCGTACTCTATATGCCTGCGTGCGTTTTTTTTTTTTCATTCAGTTTGTGATTATTCCACTGACATTCTTATTAACAGAATGTTTATATATCAAACTAATCAGTAAACGCGCTATTATGGTAATTTAAATGGCTGGATTTTAACGCGATCAAATATTGTAGTAATCGTAACCGAAGCGTAAGATTTTAATAAGTGAAATATATACTGTACAACATTTCAGTATGCTACAAATATGACTCACCATTTTTTCTCTGGCCATCCTCTCTCTCCAACCTCTCTCCCTTATCTTTCTCTCCTCTCTCTTCCTCTCTCTACTTTTAGGAATACAGGAAAATGAATACATTATTTGCAAACAGATTTTATAAATATTTGGGTTATTATACTTCTGCGTTCATGACCAATATCGTCATTTCTTGTCAATTCTTATAGTCATTCCCTTCACTCTTCTGAGCATTGGATAACGATTTTATCTTTTGTTTGGCTCAGTCGTTATGCTTTTCATAGAGATGGGGGAATTGACAAAAAGCTTAAGAAAGTAATAGATTATAAACATAAAAACACAGAAAACTTAGATAAATATTTAAGTCAATAGACAGCCATCAAATACTGCTGACAAAAAATGATTAAAAATTTTAATTGTTTCTACAATTCTTAAGAAAACATACCATAAGGGATGTTCCTATTCGTGCATGCAATTTAAAGCAAAAATTTTTTTTTTTTTTTTTATTCCGACCAACGAGAAGAAAAAGAGACCATTGGGGATTAGGAAATACGGGAATGCCGAATAATCAATTCAAACTACTGAAAAAATTGATTCAACAAATACTTTTTCTTAATGACAACTGAAGAACACTTTTTTCTGTTTTTGGACTCTAAAAAGGGACAGAATGGCTTAAATTATCTAAATACACTCACCGCGCGCGCATAAGCAGATATATTCTTCCTCGAATAAATATTCATTTTAAAATAGACTATGCCATTAGCTGGCTATATTAATTTGGACTCTTCGACGAAATGTAATGTCTATCAAGTCTGTCCAGCTAAATCTATTACGACTGTATGATGAATTCTATCACTGGGTACTCCATACTTTTAGCCTTGTTCCACATGAAAACTGCGCTTCATGAATCGCTATAAAAATGATTGCATGCAGAAATTCAGTTTACCGATAGTGTCTGCCAGTAAACGGTGTTATTTTCTAGATTGTTCAAAGTCCGGATCATTTAAACACATCTCACCTAAAGAATATTCTACTCACCTCAAATACATAATATTTTTAATATATACTCACAATTACATTCCAGTTAATAACGTAGAAGCAATCATTGAATTCATACATAGACATGAAATAGGCAATCCTATAACTTTCTTCATCATCCTACTAATTCTATCATAATAATTCAAGACAATAAGATTTAGAGTTTAAAGTTTGCGGTAAATCCATAAACAAAAAGCATTTTAATCAATTTCTATTCGCATAGCAGCCAAAAAAATAAAATTATGGCTAATCATACTGATTACCTCAAGCCCGTATCCTATGTAGACAACAATACCTAAAGGAAGAAGAGAAATGCATTGAAAAGTTGTTTAGACTTCTTCACTATGCACATTTATTCCTGAAATCTAGAAAAAGACTACAAAATCCACAATTTCAAAAGTAGTCTTTCTCACCAGCAACATGTGAATCATTTGTTTTGTTGTCGGGCGTGCAGCCCGCGAACAAACAAATGATTCACAATCCTACCTCCAACACTATGAAGAAAATTTGAAATCAAACTAGTTGACCCAACATTAAGATCTTTAATACAACCTACAAGACAATAGTAAAATAAATGCGACACCACATCAGATTTAGGAACAAAATCTGTGCAATATAGGAAAAGCTACAATGATAGCTACAATAAAATATGCTATAAGGATTTTATAAATGTTGCCTAAATAAATCATTACCAAGGAAACATTTCATTACGTAGGAAATATATAGAGGGAGTTCTAATAAATATGTTGTTATATATAAACTCACGCCAAGCACACTTTATAAAATACACTTTTATAAAATCCATATTTAAAGAATCTAAGATATGTGGATATACAAGAACAACTCTTAGTAAGATTTAATTTTACGTGGGCTCGACCATACACATGGTCGCAAATAAGTTTATGTGTTGCTTACTATCGTATATATTAACATATGTTGCAGAACAGTATAAAAGTCTAGCGACTGAAATTTTAATAATGCAAATCTTTTAACACAGTCGTCGGGTAAACATTCTCAAGTTTTGCCTAAAATCTGTTACATAAATGAAATACGAAGTAATGCATTTTAAAGATTTCTCTATTTAGAAATATATAATTTTTCCCTATTTTTCTTCATTTTGGAACGCAATAATATACAAAATATCGCAGCTTTACTATTTAAATATGCGAAAATAGGAAACGGGAATGAAATTTATAATCAGAATATTAGATAGTAAATTTACAAGCAGCATATTTAATTAAATGATCTATAATGAAAATATCGTTCATATATATATATATATATATATATATATATATATATATATATATATGTGTGTGTGTGTGTGTGTGTGTGTGTGTGTATGTGTGTTAACACGGTATTGAAAATTAAAAATTTATATGAAGCTCTGTACACTTCATTACATATATACGAAGTGACTTTTAGAAATATTGAGCCTTTTTTTAGTATTTTCGACTCTAGCTCTCCGATAATATTGTTGAGTATATCATTAGAATATAAACAGGCCTACAGACCTTTGCTATTCCACATTGAAAGCGACTTAGTAAATACGAGGTACATTCCAGAAATTCTGATAAATTTTCGATTCTCAAAACGAGGCAGTTTTAACTGTATTTTTAGTAGTCGTGTTATCCTCGATAACAGATAACAGTTGTAACTGCTCTTTCAACACAACTTAAAGAAACACTTTTTTTCATAGCTGAGTAATTTTTAGAACAAAGTCAGTTTGTGAAGATAATGTGACGTCTTGTTATGCAGTAATGATAGAGTTGAAAGAGATGGGTATCAAAACTCTCACTCGAACTCCCTATTGTCAAGACATTTGTCCCTGAAGACTGAAGTAGAACAAGAGGGACAGTAATTTTGATGACACTGTTGGGGATGGTGTCAGCTGTGAGAAGTGTCGCTGGCACATTCACTTTGGATGATTTGCATGACATTTCCACGAATTGTGTTGACCGTTGAACCAAGTCGATTTCTCTCAGAAGATCCTGAGTTGAAGGACATTATAGATTTATGTACATCTTCGAAATAAACAAATGTTTCTCTTGAACAAGTCTGAATTCTTTTGAGGGGATATCATACTAATGAATACGTTATGCCTTGTTTTGGAATATACATAAACTCGTCTTTATAACCTGAAGATTATGCTTCCACGTGTAACTGACAGTTGCAGAAAAAGATCATACTTTCGGTCACACACAAACACACTCATAGACACACACGCAATGATCGATTTTTGATTTATCAGGAAAGTGGTTTCTTGATGATATAAGTCTGGTGGAGGCGATCACAGCGTCCGCAATCGTTGGAAATTGCCTGAAATACATACCACATGTTTATTGAAATAGTGTACACGGAGCACCCGGGAACGTCGATGGTTGTGATATCACGAAGTCACAAGCCATGGAGACAAAGCGTTTGAGGGTTCAGACTGCTGATCTCGCTAGATAACCCGATCTCCACCAGAAAGTGTAACTAAGGGCCGCTCCTCATAGTTGCAGTATAAACCACAAGATATGTTGAAAAAATAGAAATGTGCCTGAACAGGATTCTAAAAGAAGTATTAGCTAGCCGCTCTAGACACTATATCTATCTCTCTCTCTCTCTCTCTCTATATATATATATATATATATATATATATATATATATATATATATATATATATATAGAGAGAGAGAGAGAGAGAGAGAGGAATTATAGATATATTGTCTGGAGAGGATAGCTAATAACAACATAGGTATAGTCTATTTCAAACCGTCCTTCATACGGCTATCGTCAGCCTCTAAGTGCTTCTGCCAGAGCGTCGTTCTAAATTTATTTTCAAAGTCAGTCTTTCTTTGAATATATATATATATATATATATATATATATATATATATATATATATATATATATATATATGTATATGTATATATATATATATATATATGTATAGATATATATGTATAGATATAGATAGATAGATAGATAGAGAGAGAGAGAGAGAGAGAGAGAGAGAGAGAGAGAGAGATATATATAGAGAGAGAGAATTCAAGGAAGACTGACTTTGAAAATAAATTTAGAACGACGCTCCGGGAGAAGAACTTAGAGGCTGACGATAGCCGTATGAAGGACGGTTCGAAATAGACAATACCTATGTTGAGATATTTTTTTTACTGTAATATATATATATATATATATATATATATATATATATATATATATATATATATATATATATATATATATATCATCCTCTTTTGGCTATATTTCGGAGAAGTTCTTCAAATGAATATACAGGTAAAACCCCAACTATAGAGCTCAATGTATAAGTATATTAATCAATCATACAGAACAGTATAATTAAGAAAAATTTCAGAGAAAAAGCTTACATTTGAATTTTCTATTCATAAATTTAAATTAATTTCAAAGTTTGCTTAAACTGAATCTTCAGTCGGCTTTAAATGCACCAAACACGGGAACAAATTGATTTTGAAAGAGAAAGACAGTCAAAAAGTAAAGAAAATAATTTTTTTGTTAGCATTAGTAAATAAATGGCAGGAAGTGGCAAAAATTCAGACACAAGCGAGTGGACGACATCTTGTTTGATGAAGTGATGCAGGGTAAATTTTTAACGAAACTGTCAAACATATCTTCTGTCAAATGCCATAAGCATAGGTGATCATTTAAAACAAAAGATATATTAAGTGTGACAGAAGTTCGATTGTATGTTTCGTGAAAAACTGACTACCGAAGTAACATATATATATACACATATCTATCTATCTATCTATCTATATATATATATATATATATATATATAAATAAATAACGATATATATATATATATATATATATATATATATATATATATATATATGTGTGTGTGTGTGTGTGTGTGATAACAATATATATATGTAATTATTTATTCGAAAATTATTATATAAATATGTTATAAATCACTACAAAAATAGTCATTTTGTCTCAACATTTCTGGTTTCTTATCAAGTGATGGTGATGAATGTTCAACAAATCACTTGATAAAACACCATCAATTGAAAGGACACCAGATGTACTGAAAAGAAATGGCTACTTATGTTATAGTTTTACAGGAAATAATAACCTATGCTCTACGCTGTATTGAGCACTCTTTTAAGAATAGTATTTATTGGTTATTGGAAATTATTCTGTATACACCAATCCTATACTTATATATATATATATATATATATATATATATATATATATATATATATATATATATATATATCAAGAACTAGATGAGTAAATTGTATGAAAAATTGAGATAAGTTTACCTGGCATTTAATGGAAACCCCACAAAATTATTGGGCCGGCATTTTTATGTGTTTTCGTTGTTCACTGAAAACATCTGGGTTTCAATACAAAAATGAATATGAGATAATTGTTACAAATTTTAGAATTTACTTTCTTGTATTTGTATTTAGATTATTTAAACAACTTGGGACACAACCGGATATTTTTCAAGTGATCGCATCTATATGGATTACATGACTGACAGTTGTTTCTTGTTAGACGTTGTTTTAGATTGACGGTTTAAACATTAAGTAGCTCTCTATGACTACTCTTGGTTTAGCATTTTTTCCCCTCTAAAGACTACATTTCTTGTTAAAAGGGTAAACCGGAATGAAAACAAAGGGTGCTATCTATCGCAGAAGAGCAACAGTTTTGAAGCTGACAAATTAGAAAAACATTCGGCACAACCAACACAACAATTTTGAATCTGCTAAAAAGGAAACGTCTACTTGTGTCCTGAGAAACAATTAAACACCATGTCGGCCAAGGCCAAGAGCAGCAGTTGATAACCTAGACTTTGTGAAAGATTTGAGAATAAATTTAAAAAAAAAAAAAAAAATAGTCAGTGACATCGCCAAAAGCCTCCAGTGTGCAGTGGAGGAGATTTCACAATCCACTGTTCGAAGAAAACTTTGAGAACAGAAATAAAGTAGCCAGACCACAAGATGCAATAAGAATCGGAACACCAGACTGGAAATTACAGGGGATTACAGATATGAGTGAGAAAGTTTCCCGAACAAATTTTTGTGTACTGATGAGACCATAATTAATCTCTATCAAAGTGTCGGAAAAAGTATTGAAAAAGAAAGGATTTCCTCGTGATCCAAAGCGCACAAACTTATCAGTAAAGCATGGTGGAGTCGGTGTCTTCGTTTAAGCTTGTCCCCGCTTCTGGAACAGGCTAATTCAGATTTATTGATGACGTAACTCATGATGGTAGCAGCAGAATGAATTCAGAAATCTGCAGAATTATTCTGTCTGCCAATTTACAGAAAAATTCATACAAGCTAATCAGAAGAATGTTTATTATGAAGTACGGCAATGATACAAAACGTTCTGCCAACAAAACAAAAGACCTCATCAGAGGAAAAAAGAAATCAGTTTCGATCACACGTATGTAACCCAAGCGAGTGGGCTCTTCATTTTCTGAAGAGCCGACATAAGGAAGTACACCCCTACCGTAAAAATCTCAATGAACTGAAAGAGGCTTCGTTAAAATTCTGTAAAAGGATCATGAATTAAGAATGCAACAGTTTACTGATATAATTGGGTCTCAGGTATGATGCAGTTATTGCAAGCAAAGTTTATGCAAAGAAGTATTAAATGTTATTCACTTTAAGGCTTTCTCTTCCTTTGATATTGTGACTTTATACAAAATCGTTATGACGTAAACTTTTTAAAACGTATAAATGTAAATACAAAGAAATACAACCTGAAATTCTAAAGTCTTATCTCATATTCATCTTTTGATATTCAACTCAAATGCCTTCAGTGAAAAACATAACTGATTTAGCCTTACCCGAACAATACCTATGGAGAGGACTATATATATATATATATATATATATATATATATATATATATATATATATATATATATATATATATTACTTAAACGTTATCTTTTGTTGATGCACATAATTATCGATGCACATATTTGTGAAGGTGCTCCGTTTATCCATTCCCAGTGTATTTATTTTTTCCTCTGCCACCCTGAATATTCGAGAAAGATTATTGAGCTAAAATATATCATATGATCCAAAGTGATTTAGATCGACGCAGCCACGTAATCTGTAGCCTTTCAAGGAAAGACAAAATGGACCAAAAATACTGAACTACTTTGGCAAATTAATATATTATAAAACTTTTAAATAAAGAGCATTCGCATAGGCAGTTAATAATACCAACAAACCAATATAAGTTTTTTAATAATACAAACTAAACATCTATACACCAATACAAGATATAAAAATACTAACAAAAATATTATCAAATTCAAAGTTTAAGGATATTACAAAGTAAAATGTAGTTTATACGTAAAATTAACTGCCAGTTCACTTCTTTGGGTTAATAAGTAATTTTTATCAGAAAATCTGATTTATAATTTTTCATGTAATTAGAGTAAACAGAGTTCATTTAAAGATCAATGTTTTAGCTTTTTTTTAAAAATCCCTTTTAACTTGGGCTTTGAATTTGCTTTTTTTAAATTACAAAAATATTTAGAAAGGCATACTATTTTTACAAGTACTATTTGTAAAAGGTAAAATAAATTGATACCGCCTAATCTTAAAATGAATTCTTAGTAATACCAATATAAAATTTTCCAACATTCGGATTCTCTATTGTAGAAAAAGTATTTAGCTATACAAGAGAAGTGGTTAAACTTTCGTATTCGTTAGTATCCTTGCAAATACATTAGTTATTATTATTAACAATATTTAACTTACAATGTGTATTATCCAAATTTTTTCAGTTGTTTAAATTTTTTTATTATGCTTATTTAATCTTCTTAGTGCATATATATCTCAGTTTAAGTGAGTTTCTTTTAATATTTTACAAAAGTGGTACATTTAGGGAAATGATCGTCAATTAATTGAAGGAAATTAAAGCCTAAATTAATATTGCTTAATTTGTTAAAGAGGGTGTGTAACAAATGATTTTCCTGTTACTATTCCTTTTTCTTAGATCAATGTTATTATTTTTATATACTTTATTTCAGCGTACATGTAATCAATTTTTGAAAGCTGTATTATTAATACCACTGTATTTATTTTATTTAGCTAGTTAGATGAGTTGTTGCTAATCCTATGTTATATAAGTGAATGTTTGTGCTTGATTACAGATGGATTATGGTTAGAATCGGGGTGAATATATATTGGGTTATCATTATTTTTCATACAAGGTTGAAATACATCTTTAACAAGAACTAAGGTATCATTACTAAAATCAACCCGTTTAACATTAGTACATATATTAACCTTAAGACATGACCTTTTTTAATTCTGTATGTCTTAATTTGAAAACTTGATTTTATTAGAATTTTTTATTACCGTAAGAACATTATTTCTGTATAAACGTATACTATCATTATTGACATCCTCTTAAGCGCTTAAGTTAGATTAATATCTGTTTTTTTACCCTATAATATATATATATATATATATATATATATATATATATATATATATATATATATATATATATATACGTTACTGTGGGTTTATTAATTCAATTCAGTTACAGTTTGAATAAAATGTCCCTTTATTTTCCTCTTAGATTTAATTAACGTTTTCTCTATATATAAAAGGGAGATTATGTCTAGCATCAATAATTTTCAACATTTTACATTCTGCTACGATCGAGCGCTTTTGACATTAATTCCGATTAATATCACATAAAAAAAATTCTTACAATACTCTTTAATTGTTAAGTATCTTAAACAATATTTGTATGGACATTAGTGTTTATGTTGGGTGATGAATTAAATAAAGGTAGCATACATACTCGAAAATCTGTAAGATGTATCTACCAGTTTCTGAAACAGATATTCGTCCATTAACTCATGTATGTGAAATTAATAAAACTATTCATGAGATTAGCTATTTATCAGGTTTGTCGTATAGCATATTCTAGTAAATGCTTGCGCTACATTCGTACATACAAATACACACACGAATCTTCTGGAAATTTCTTACTCATCCACTTTCTCTCAATTAATATTTTCGTGTTTTATGCAAAATACTCATTTTATGAGGAGGGTCGTATTAGAATTTTACAACTGTAACTCGTATATATTTAATCAATGTTTTAACGTTTACCTCCACACAAGGTAAAAATAATGCATTCGGAATCAAGTAATAGAATTGTAGAAAAGGGATAATTAAAGTGCGAAGACAATAAAAGAACACCTTCAAGATGACTGAAGACGAGTTTTGAAGGTACATTTAAATTTTTGAAAATCAATTTTGATCGGAAAGCAAGAAGTCGGAAGAGAGTTCCACAGGCGAGAAGTATGAGAGTAGAATGTATTAGGTTGATGCAAAAATAATGACGTAATAATGTCGTTTTTTGACGTATTTTTAACGTCAAAAAACGACATTATTACGTCATTATTTTTGCACCAACCTAATATTAGCATAAAGCTTACGCTTACGTCAATTTAAAAAGTGACTGGATAAATTCAACTGCCTTGTCCTGAGTATGAGAATAAAGGACACCCAGCAGCATGATTGGGAGTTTGGGTATATGGAGGGTCATAGAAATACCTCTTAATTGCATTTGTTCCCAGGCCGACCTTGACCCAAGGTTGTAGCACCTGTTAGCGCCCCAACTATGGGAAAGTACTGAACCCACCCTCCAGAAAAAAAAAATTATGAAAGTATGCAATTACTAATTATATTAAGAATACCAGAGGCAATACATAGAGACAAGCAATACATTTTATCGTAGAATTTTATTTGTAGTTGAATGCATACAATTACGTTAAATTTTCTTTAGATGACGATACAATATCGATTTTGACATTAAATATCACATAGAGAGTTATATGCCGCTAAACAAATTCAACCAAATATAACTGCCAAACTTGTACTGCGCTTAAATTCGTTAATTCGAGCTAGTAATGATGGAAGCTCAATAGAAACGTTATCACAAAACATTTATTGAAACGGCGCTTGAAAACTACGTGTAGCGGTGGGGAAATGAGAGAAGCCGTGATGCCCGGTCAGGGAAAATATTAGGCTGGTGCAAAAATAATGTCGTTTTTGACGTATTTTTTTTTTTGACGTATTTTTTTTTTAACGACAAAAAACGACATTATTTTTGCACCAACCAAATAACGCATTGGATTTTTTTTCGAGATCCTCTAGATAAATAGCAACTGCATCAGACCAGATGTGGCAGAAATAGGCAAAACGTGGGCGACTGGTCGACATGTAAATGTAAAGGCTATATTCTAAGAAGATGAATTTGTCGACAACACTGTGATTCAAAATTTCTAGCATCAGACGAAGCAATTGATTCAATTTCATTTCATTTTATTGCAAAACGAGAGATAGCACGAAGGCATAATGAGTCACTATCCTTGAAAATAGCTTCAGCCATTTATACAAAATACAACTTAACAACTGATGAGAGCTACCCAAGTAATTAATTAATAATTGATATTTAATGAATGACTTCTACTTGATAAAGTATACATTTCTTATATAAATCATTGATTTTTTTTCTTAATATAGTAATGATGAACATCCGAATCGGAAGAACTTCCTATAAAACATATTTATCAATCTTATATTTGCATTTTCGAGGGCGGGAATGTATTTATCGGAAACAAGTAGAAACGAACATTTTATATCAATTGATTAGAAACGAGAATGGATATGGATATATATATATATATATATATATATATATATATATATATATATATATATATATATATATATATATAGAGAGAGAGAGAGAGAGAGAGAGAGAGAGAGAGACCATTAATTTCAATGGGTAGAGTTTCAGGATCGTCTGGTAAAAGTGAAGAAAATTCAAATTGACAGAGATTAAATAGCTGCAGAAAATACTACGTTTCCAGAGCCTTACAGATATTGTGAAAGATGCAGCTGACTATTTTGAAGAATATTAATACGGCGCTGAAAGAGTCATGAAAAGAGGGAAAACAGCGTTGAGTAAATGGAAGCAGGGGATGAATAGAAATGATACAGATATAACCATTGCTTAAATCAGCCAGTAGACACGGTAGCCGAGTGGAATACATGATGTCTCCTCAGTGCTTCATCACTGTCCTCGCTATTTTAGCTGATCTCTGCCAGGCTGTCATCTGCACAGAGTCAGTTCTTGCACAGATTAATAATTCTGACACAGTATTTATAAGATTTTTCGGGGATGGTATAAGCGTGGCAGTAAAAAGTTTACATACATCCAAATATATTTTCATGTTTTCGTTTC
This sequence comes from Acanthosepion lycidas, assembly GCA_963932145.1. NCBI lineage: Eukaryota > Metazoa > Mollusca > Cephalopoda > Sepiida > Sepiidae > Acanthosepion > Acanthosepion lycidas. The sequence continues at coordinate 43,597,527 of OZ010579.1, forward strand.
AATTAACTCGTCAGAATTGCACGTAGACCATATCGATTTTTTCTTAATATATAATAAACGGGGAGAGGTGTATTAATAAATGAATTCTAGAATTTTTTTAAAGAGACAAAATGTTCGTAATTTCTAAAGAGAATTGTCTTAATAATCCCAGTGGTAGCGGAAATTTATCTAATTAAAATGAAATATCTGCCCAGTATATTAGGTAATTAAGAATAAATACTTTAAAGGTTTTCCATTCTTCAAATAAAGTGATATGAGCTGCAATGAAATGGATATTGAAAACTTGGAACATTCTCATTATTTACATTCCGACTATTGTCCTCATCTTTGTTTCTGCTATTACAACGTTTCGGATGTTTTGCTCATCATATGTATAGTGAGCTGAATAAACTCCAGAGAAATCTGAACCCAATTTTTATTTAATATAAGGTTCTAAGATACGCACAGAAAATTGTCCTACGAGACAATACACGAGTGGGTTAATGCGTTGGTACGTGAATTTTCTAACAGTAATTTTGAGATCAATACCTAGGCTGGGCACTCTGTACTTGGATTCAGTGGAAAAGGGGAAACCATATCAAATCGCGAGGAAATATATCCCTAGAAAAGAGCAGTGGAAAGAGACCAGTCTACGACTGTACATTAAATAAAAGGTTAATTTCAGAATTCCAACAGAGGTTAAATATAATTATAAACAGCGGATGAAGGTCCGGGGACAAACATTTCGGAACGTTGTGATATCAAAAACAAATATCAGGTCAACAGTCCCAACGTAATTAGTGTAAATCATGATTATTCCTCCAGCCAGAAATTAAGTCTGACATTCTATTGAATATAATAACCGAAGTATCATCATTAACAATAAAGTATTTTTTATTGACTCAGATTTAGTTTTTTACTGCATCTCAGCTAACAGTTTGAGACGTGTGATTTTTATTATAACTATTTTTATGCTACCTAACTCGTCACTTATTTACTATTCTTTTCAATAACCAAAAGATTATGGGATCAAACACATAAAGAAATATTGTCCTTTAAAGATTGCTCATATTTTCAAATATATAAAATAATCATTTTTATGTTGTTGTTGAATGCAAATGAGCATTATATTTCCCTGAGGTTTAAAATGCCATTATTATTTTTGTAGCATACCTACGGGCGATAATGTGTATGTCCGAATCCACATAAATGCAGTAATAAATACTGTATGTTGGTCTGCATTTGGAGATTCGTCTCCAAATATGTTGGCCAAACTCTCTTCCTGCGTGCAGAGAGGATCCCCAGACGAGTCTATGTCGAAGGGCAGAGTGTCGTCTCGGGAAAGAGCTACCCGATCCCGTTTTCTACGAGGTTTACCGGGGAATGTTTGAACGAACCTACGGACTCGGATACCCCATATTAAATTCGGCCTTATGACACATCTGACAGCGTGGGGAGGTGGAATTCACCTACCCACGTCTAGCAGTTGATTACTATTTCTACGCGCCTAAGCATTATCGTTCATTACCAACCTTTGTGTAATTATTCTATTCAGTAATCTTGCCTAGGTTACAAAAATTATATTATATTCAATAATTAGAAAGTAAAAAATAACATTTCATGTTAAACTGATAGAATGATAAACAGCAATGACTTGTGTTAACAACTTATAATAATGAATTTTCCAATAAAGAAACTGAATGTTACCAAAATTATACGTGAGTTTAATAGTTATTGAAAATATAATGCTTTGAGAGGAATATGCTTTGTTTGTTTAGACATTAACCTGGGAATGGCATTACTTGTGTCCAAGACTAATCTATGCAGTTAATACAAATATCTATGTGTCATTCTTCTTAGATCGCGCTGGTTACTCCTTACCGGTTAGAAAGTGGAAATTAATCAAGTAAAATTTTTAAAAAATGGCCTGAACAGATATCGTGAAAGAATCTCCACTTACATCTGGAAGGATAGAAAAAAATCGTTGCTTAATATCATTTTTATTATTAAAAGAAATTATATACACAGATTCTTTACGAAACAAATTAAAGCAAAATCATTTTGTTTGCCTATCTTTACAATACAACCGAATCAACTGTGTTAGTATAATAGAAAATAGACTGTGTCTATATATGAGAATGAGTGTGTAAGGTATTTATATCGTTTTATGTATGTGTGTAATTTCTTAAAGAAGATGACAGCCGATAGACAGGGAGTTGTAACCGAAGTGGGCTCTGTTATAATTCTGTTAATATTACTGTTATTGACAATAAATCCATTCGTATGTTTTTTGTGTTTCTTAACACAACGCCTCTGGAGCTTTTTTTAATACAGTATAATGGAATAAATACGCCAAAATGTTTGTATTAAGTAACGTTTGAGAATTTCAACTTGTCTAAGAAAAACCGAACAACACTGGTGAAAGTTTCCAAGACAAAATAGAAAATTCTGATTTTAGTGAAAGAAGAGTTTCACTTTTATAATCAAGACACTGGTTTCAGAAAAACTAAAAATTAAATTTAATTAACTTATGAATTTTTTGGTTGATAAGTATTTTTCCCAAATTTTTACTATTTAATTTTAGGACGGAAAATATTGCTGATCCTATTCTAGTGTTAGTCTTCAAAATTTCTTAGCAGAACAAATATGAACTGTCTGAAAATTAAAAGAACATCAGCGCATTTGTGATAACGTCGCTGATTGGTTAATAAATACGACTATATAAATTCAAATCTGTAAACTATTAGGTTGTGTAAAAATAATGACGTAATAATGTCGTTTTTTGACGTATTTTTAACGTCAGAAAACGACATTATTACGTCATTATTTTTGCACCAACCTAATCCAAATTGCACAAAAATGAGTCGGTTTCTCTGTGAGTCTGCTTTGTAAAAAAAAATAAAACAAAAAACAGGATTTCCCAGCAACAGTACTATAGCATTTTCTACAATTCTTTAGCAGTGTTATACACACACACACGCACGCACACGTGCGCACACTCACTCAGTCTGTTTCTCTGACTTTTTCTCTCTTTCTTTCTCGAACAGACGCACAAAAACAGATACAACTATATAATAAATGCGGATGTCAGTGTTTCACTGTGTCGCACTTTTTCAACATGGCTTCCAAAGGCCGTAGCTCAACATAAACCATTTGGAATCTGACCGTCTCCCTGAGCAAATTAAAAACATTCTGGGACGGATAAGGAAGCGCAACAATGAAATTCTGGATTCTCATTATTTCATTACTTCGATTGTTTTGGATTTCGCCATTTTGACTTCTACTAATAAAAAAACGAGACACTAACTCTCTAACTTTATACAGTTCATGTACAAATGAAAATAAAATTACTGTTCTCAAATTATACTTTTTCAAAATTAAATTTTCCGTGTTTTCATCTTTATTCCTAAAGGCCATACACAACATACCACGCCTTTTCGGAATCCGACCTAATCCATGAACAAATTAAAAAAATCGGGGCCAGATCAGGACGTCCAATCACGAAATTTGGGATTCAGTGATTTTTATGTGATGTTTTGAGAAATTTTTAGTAAGATAGCAATTTTTGTAAATTGGAAATAAATTTAGAAATAATTCAAATTAATTGCGAAATCCAGAGAAGGTCACCCATGAAATTAAAATAATTGTTCGTATGGAAATTAAGGACCTACGTACATCAAATTGTCTTTAAATTAGGTGGTGGCAGAAGAATTATCGTTGAACTTTTAAAAGTAAGCCTAAATATTAATGCAATACGTAAATGCAGCGATCAATTTTGAATTATCTTGTATTGTTGCCTATCGTATATCCTCCTCCTCACCTACTGCGATGAAGGCCTAATCAGGAATCCTCCCACACACATGGTAAGTTGATAAAGCGAATCTACATTATTAATGTATGTTGAATAAACCAATTGTTTTTAGCGGCTCTACAGGGAAGAATCCAATGGATTGAGTTTGGCGGTTCGAGCAGAAGATGGAACCGGTCCTCCCCTATGTATCCGAATTTTATTTTAGATTTCAGCCAGTGCATTGCGAACATCATGTGTGAAACGTATGCGCCTATGTATTAGCATGGCTATAATATTTGAATGTGCGTTCGAAATAAAATCCCTGTAGATATCTATTGTAAGACGCGCTTGGAGTACATAGGGGCCTACCAGTCTGTCCCCTACAATTCTGGCCAACACTGTAATCGTAAAATAATGCTGGCGTCTCGACGCTAATGTAATATGTGCAATCCAATCCGCCCACAAATGTTGTTTGTGTAAATTTTTTATTCCATCGCTTCCATATTTTTTCTCGTTCGTGAACAGGACTGAAGTGATAAACAACGGATCGGCAGTTTGTGCAATGAAGCATCGAAAAAGAAAAGTCTCCCCTGGTGAATGATCACAGATTAAAAGAGCCAGCGCAAGTTGCAAATAATACGGATACATGCGCTGCACATGAAGTACTTTCCATGCAGTTCTATGAGATGTACGGCATTTTAGGGACATTTGATATGTGCTCATAACTGGATCATTCCCGAGAGCTTGTAGAATGTGTTCTTCGTGGTCAGGCTTACGGGCGGATGTCGGTCAGCCTAGATCTATGGTTTGTGGTGCCACAATCAAGCGGGCGTATATAAATATCACATCTGCCTCCTCACGATAAGAATAGTCTGCCATTTTTTAACGCAACACTTATCAGTTGAACGTTGAAGAGAATATACACTATTGAAAAAATATCCTACATTGGAACACAGTGCCATCTAGCGGAAAAATAATTTAAACATAATAACACAAAAACAGAGAATTTGCAGATATGTTTGTATGGATGTTTGTCCTTGTTTCCTTGTAAGGAACCCGCTCCCAAATTTTGAAAATCTATCTATCTATCTATCTATCTAGAGAGAGAGACAGAGAGAAAGAGAGAGAGAGGGGAGGGATAGAGGGAGAGAGAGAGATGAGAAGGACAAATAT
>OZ010579.1:43602668-43615168 GCA_963932145.1 Acanthosepion lycidas
ATATATATATATATATATATATATATATATATATATATATATATATATATATATATATATATACACACACACACACACAGAGGCACATGCACATTCACATTCACATTATTCCTGTGTTGCATAGGGCTCACTTGCGTGCACGTGAGTTCTCTATCCGTTTTTGCCAGTGTTTTATAGATTTTGTTCTCCATGGTTATCAGTTTGCGGGTGCGTACGAGTATGTATGTGTGTGGTCCGACTAGTGTATCTGGCCATCATGTGTGCATGTCGTGTGCCTTTATGTGTGGAGTTATGATCTGTTTAGTGATGGTTTAAATTTGTGTATGGAGTTTCTTTATTGAATTTGTAAGAAAGAGTAGTTATCTATTTGGCATATTGGCATAATTTGAAATTTGCCTTCATTATATTCGTAGAAGTGTTGCGATACAATGATTTTTCTGTTGTCGGGTCATTTGATGCAACTCTTTTGCTTGGCTGATGCTTATATCTGAATTCTTGCATTTTGTGGATTTGATTGCATAGATGACATTATTGTATCATAGTTTCAGTTTAAATTTGTATTTATTCTAAATGTAAGTGTGGGGTTTTCAAAGAGAAACAACGACCCTGTTTTTACCAAGAGAAACACTCACTGGCTAGAAAACACAAACCGTGTAGAGAGAGCTTATCTTTTGGAAAACCCGAAATATTTGAAGAGAAATTATCATTATTTTTACAGGGACCAGTCCAAAAAAGAAGGCCAGACACAAAACCCAAAATAATTAACCTATCTACGTATACACTTACAAAGGAAGAAATCAGCCTATTAAAATTAGGCCTAATTTTTTGCCCTGCTCCGAAAAGCAATATAACAGACCTAAAAAAAAGAAAAAAATAACAGGAGGCGTGTTCGAAGAATGGATAAAGAGTGGGACGGGGAACAACATCAGGGCATCAGAAGATGTCGATTGATATTACATTTGAATATTTGAATATTATATGTATCAGGGAAGAAGCTAAGAGGAAGGCAGTTCTACATATAGGAGGCGCGAGATAATAAAATTTTGGGCTTAAAGAGACGGCTGTATTTAACCGTTTTTACAGTGAAAGGTTAGGACCGATAGGCCAACCTAGTAACACGCTAAATTTCATAGAGCTTGCGAAACAGCGAAAGTAGGACGTCGCAGTAATTACCGTAAAATACTTCTAGAAAAGAGAGACGGAATCTACATCTCGTCTGTGAGAATGTGACTGTAAACATCAGCCAGTGTGATGGGAGGAAGAGAGGGTTCTTTGTGGTTGGCAAATGAGGGCAGATTCGTTTTGGGGGCATTAAAGTTTACGAGCCATTTCTTGTCCCAGTTAACCACAGATTGAAATCCTTTTCGAGATCAACACCCAGGTTAGTTTTTTTTTACGATACCAGATTTACTATTGAGGCAGGAGTAAATATAACTATTGTCTGTGTAGATGCTATCTTGGGAACTGATGACATCACGAAAATTGTTAATGAAGATAAGAAACAGTGTAGGACAAAGAATGGATCCTTGGGGTACACCAGTTTTCGTGCGAAATATAAATGGAGAACACGTTTAGGATGTCCTTTATTTGACAGCGTGACAGGAATCATTGTATTAATTCAAACAATCGACATATAATCTCGTATTCCTGAAGCTAACGAAGATATCCGGCATACCAAACACTATCAAAAGTTTAAGAGACATCTACAGCCAAGGCTCGTGCTTCTCCATTATTGTGAAGTGATTGGTATACAAATGGAGTTAAGGACGTGAGCACGTCAGAGGTAGATCGGGCAAAGCGGAAACCATATTGTTTGTCAAAGAGCAGATCATGGGATGTAAGGTTCTTAACCACTTCGGTGTAGATTAAAGCCTCGTAGACTTTACCGAAGTGTGGTAGGAGACTGATAAAACGGTAGATATATGGGTCAGAATGGTCTACAGATTTCTTAAAATGATACAACAACTGGGGACATCCAACAAGATGGAAAGCAAGAGACAGCGAAGCAGTAGTTATAGAGTTTGGAGAGGACAGAAGCAAATTCAGGACAACGGTTGGTATCGCGTCTCCACGACTAGCCTTTCCGGAGATTAATTTAGAGAAAATATCAATTACTATCGACGTGGTTATGTGCATCTCACTCAACAGAGCCTCAGTTCTAAGTGGAATCAGGTGTGTGTTCTATGAATGAGTCGATCGTTGAAAAGGATGAGAATTTCCAAGCAAAGCCTTCAGCCTTATCAGCCGTGGAAGTCAGGACCTCAAATGGAGTGAATAAAAGTGATATTGTGGATTTGTTGTTGTTCAGCACGCTTTTGTAGAGGCGCCAATAACCCTTAGATCAATATATGCGAGATGCAATACGTTGTTTCATTTTTCAGCAAATTTTCACTTCATTGATTACACGCTTCATTGACTACACGCTTGCACTCATTATGGGCAGAAACAAAATATCTCCTGTAATCAGTCGCTAGGGTACAGATAGAAGGAGTGATTCGTATGACCGTCAGCAGCTGAGCTAATAGCTGGGTTGCAAGAGGAAGACCGTAATTTAACTTGTTGGGAGGAAAACCTCGATTCCAGTTATTACCCAGAATCAGAGCAAAAACGCATATTTTTTTGACAGAGTATAAAAACCTCATTCCTGGGGACATCACGGGGGAAATCACCGAAGGATTCCCAGTCTGATTCTTTATAACAGAAAGTTATTCTTTCGGTAAGAGGTTATTTGCTGGAAGAGGAGTAGTAGAAGGAGGAGTTAACCGACACTATGGCATGACCAGAGTTGCCAAGAGGGCAGAGCAGCGTGGCACAAGCCATGTAGATATAGATAAATCAGAGATCGTGAAGGGAAGGCTTACTGACATGTTTACTGGGGAAACGCGTACGTCTTTCAACCACTTGTGTGAGAGATTGAGTAATTGAAAAGATAACGGTTTGAATGGCAGCAAATTCAGTTACAGAATGTTTAAGCCATTTGGTGGGGTGGGGGTTAAAGTCACCAAACAGAAAATATATGCACAACAAGCACCTAGAGAGATAGACTTGTCTATATTATCGGATTTGATGCTTACTTGATCTGTACCAGTCAATTGCCTTATATCTATGCATATATATATATATATATATATATATATATATATATATATATATATAGCAATTATCAAGTTAGGAAAATAAGGTGGGTTAGTTCCTTTGAACTAACTTCGAAGTCACACTGTTTTAAAACATTTAGAATGAAACTCTAATACGTTTAGACTATCCAATGTTTAAACCAATCCATCTTAAATACTAAATGAAACATTGCCGGTTTACAAAATTAAAAGATAACAAATTACTTAATAAAAGAAAAGTGTTAATTCTACAGAAATAAGATTCCATGAAACTAGTCGCGTGTTACCCAGAATAAAACTGAACACGGAAATGTTATATCAATATGAATATTTTGCGTTTTGTTTCGTCCAGATATTAACTAATGTTTTGCCGCAAAAAGAAACAGATAGATGCAAACCAAATTAATTTTTGATGCCAGGAACTCTAATTCCCTGTTCGTGACTGTATTCTGTCTAGGTTTACCCCAGAGCCAGAGAAAACGTGATCGAAGATTTATATAAACGACGGCCCATGAGCACCAATATTTACTCATTCTATAATAACAAGAAACAGAATATTCGGTGAAATTGTTTGTAAAAAAAAAAAACATGCAAAATCACCGTGAAAGAAGCCGTGTATTCGTCGAGTGAATAATTCTATTTTATCTTAAACAAGAACTGTTTAAGTTAAAACAGATATATAAAATTGAAATATTCTCATCACACAGTAATATTCCTTATCACACAGTAAAATGTATGTATTATACATTTCCAACAGAATATATCTGATGTATCAGGTTGGTGCAAAAATAATGTCGTTTTCTCACATATGTTACTATGTGAGAAAACGACATTATTTTTGCACCAACCTAATAATATACATTAGAACGATGATCTATTTGGGTAGAGCTATACCACTTCAGACATAGTGTTTTTTTTTTTTGTCTTGTTTTTAATTTGTTGCGAATTCGTTGAGTAATTTTCTGAGAATTTCAGGTTTATAATATTATCATAATATTATGGGAGACATTGTCTTGTGTTTAAAAACTCAGGTACAGTTTATATTGAGTGTTTTGTCTACTGGGATGCTGATGAAATGATTGTAAGCCGGAACTGGAGTTAAGGGAAAAATATTGTAAGAAAATTGTTTTATATTATATAATAGTCAAAAATAATCCTTGCTTGTCGTCGCCAAATAAAAAAAATCTGTCTATATCATATTATATATATATATATATATATATATATATATATATATATATATATATATATATATATATATATATATATATATATATATATATATATATGTAGAGAGAGAGATTATATATATACATATATCTGTGTATGTGTTTAATTCTCAGAATTAACATGTAGAAAAAGAGAATAAGTATACATGGAGAAAAAAAATAGAAAAAGCATTTAGCTTTAGCCGGCGCGTTTCGCCCAATATGGTTTTTCTAAAGCAAAGAAGAAATTAATTTGTTGAAACAAAGTATCAATAAACAAAATGTCGTTAGTAACTAACAGAATGTAGAAACGCTATCGTGTATGTATAAAATCCAAATTGTGGTTGAATTTTAATTTTATAAATGCTACACTCATAAATAATAAAATAATTCACTCCGAAGGAAAATCAATGAGAGCGACGCCATTGAATATTTTCCAAATATTATTCTACGCTACAATTTTAACCCAATCACACATTTTCTAACAGAATCAGTAGTCTCCCAAGTCAACGTACACATCTAATATTTTAAGAAATTAAACTAAAACCGATGAATTCGTCAACACAATACAAACAATATTTTTAAATTTGAAAATATTATCTTCAAATATAAAAATAATTGACGTAATTTTTCATTTGACCAAATGTATGTACAATAGAGTTTCTAAATTTTTCTGGTTACTTGTTACATTTTGTTTTTGCTTATCGATACTTAGTTTCAAAATATTCATTTCGTTTTCTTCCTTGAAAAAATCTACATTGGACAAAACACGTTGTCTAAAACCACAGTTTTCCTATTATCTTTTTCCTATATATATATATATATATATATATATATATGTATATATATATATATATATATATATATGTGTGTGTGTATGTATGTGTGTGTGTTTCTGTGTGTGTATGTGCGTTGTGAGAGTGTGTGTGTGCGTGTGCGCAAGCGCTCGCACAAGTGTGTGTGTTAATAGAATATTTGCATGGATATCTCTTCGTAAATATGCCATTTCCTTTTTAGTACGTGAGCGGTCATGATACACCCATATATTTTTCTCGTTATCACCCATGTTTGTGCCAGCCCTTTATTAAAAATAAATGTGTCTGCGGGATGTGCGTGGATGTAAATTTTAAGATTTCATCACAGACCAAATATTTGCATTAATCTTGTCTGTTTCATTTAATTTTTCTAAGATAAAATATCAAATTATGCTTACCAACTTGTAAAATTAAAAAAAATAACATTAAATAATATTTTCCCAACACACAAAAGATTATGATTTATTTGGAGTCTCTTTGCAGTTCCATGGCTAAGGTTTTCCTCTGGCATGAAGTACAAAGTTTAGATTTAATATATTGCTGGGTCTGCTGATATGTTTACTGTATCAAGACACTTTTTCTCGCTAGAATACATCTGAAACATTTTTATATCCACATCCATGAACTGAATATTGCTAACATTAATAGTCTGGTCCTCGCGTTATCTATTTACATATTCTTGATAAAATACAAACATGAATGTGCAATGTTATTGGTCCTAATCTGATATCTCGCCTTCAATCATTTTCCCATCTCCATAATTTATTTTTCTGTACATTTTGTATAGAGAATTCCATCATAATTGTTCTTATGCTTTTCCCCCACTAATATGAATTTAAGCTTGCCACTAGATATAACTAAATGTCATCCGAAACCTTTCTGCTGACAGTTTCTCCCAGATTTCTATTGTGAATTTCTGACCGTTTTCGCTGTGAAATTCTTTTGGCTTCTGGATTTATAATCAAGTTTCAACATCGAAAATTTAAATGCATTATTAATCGTTATATTTTATTTCCGTAATTCCTGCTGTTTTATTTTTCTCTCTACTTAATAAAGTTTACATTTTTGCTACTATTTCCTTACACAGTAACATTTGCTACTTATTAGCCTTTTTTCATTGCTGATCAAACCTGTTATCTGTTCCAAATAATAACAAACACATTATATTCAATGGACATGTGAAATAATCATTTAGCTAAATTCTAATGTCGTCTTAATACTGCATCTATTCATAATATATATGACTTATATTTATTTTTTGTTTTTTTATTTACTGAAAGAATCACTAAGGCGAATATCTGGACTCTCTTTTGACATAATGAAAATATATACAATTAGAATGTTAAATATTTAAGAATAATTAATATTTACGAATGCAGAATGTTCGCGGGTTATGTCTGATCCGAATTACGGCGTTTCGTGGTTACGGTGATATCTCCCATTATATAATACGACTCCAAGACGACGTTATTTCTTCACCGGCTGTACGTCATGCTGGATTGTGTTACATTAGCTATCTCTCGTTTGTATCGTTTTGGGAGTGGGGACGTTTTGTCATTTATTATGGCTCCCAAGAGTAAGGCAGACTCGTTGGTGAGTAGGTGAGTTCTGACCTACGTGGAAAATCAGGTTACGTCGCGCCGGAGGAAAGGATCTCTGCCGTAAATTATGTACCACCTGTAATTAGAAATTAATATGGAACGATTCCACAACTGTTTGTAGAATGTACGATTTCATATCATTTGTCACGATATGTACTCAGTTTCATTCGCCATCTCTTCGATGACTTCATTTCCAAACCTTTCATCAATGAAACATTTGTGAAAGGAAACTGAGTTTTAATTTGGGAACATCAGAATTCAGAAATTTGTAGAGGCACCGGAAGCTTGCAAGAACGATGAAAATATAAACGCATTGAAGAAAGACGTTACGATAAAATGAAATGAGTGATGAACTGATATTTCCTATCAACCTTCCTCTATGTCAGTGGCTGCTGCCCAATTTGTTTCCATATGAAGAAGATTGTCGAAATGATACGGATGTTTGTTGAGAATAGGGTGGAGAGAACACGTCCGCTACGAGGAAATCTGAATTTAAATGGGAACTAGAAGAATCACTTAATGTTAAAATCTGAAAAGGAAAGTTGAACATTCATGGAACACATTATGTGATTGATTTCTTCTTATGGTTTATCATTATCAACATGTTATTTAGAGCCAAAGTATATATATATATATATATATATATATATATATATATATATATATATATATATATATATATATATATATATTCCTTCTAAGAATTTTCCTTCTGAGTGAGTTATTTTCTTTTTTTATGAGTGTAGAATTTTTAAAATCAAAATTAGTTCTCAATATTTATTTAAAGAAGAAACATTCATAGAAAACACATTCAAAAAACCTACAATACCCATATCATTTCATCCACAACGCAAGAAGAAAGGAATACAAAATATACAACCGCAACAAGACTAATAACATAAGCCGCAATAGTAAATCACATGAAAACAGATACATAATACTACCGACCAATTCTGTCACGTCCACTATCCAGAATAACCTATCCGATCTAAATAATCTTGAAATAGTCACAAACACTTCCCAAACCATTATGGATATACTAAGATCTTCAAACAATAATAGCACTAATATTTCTGAAGCAGGCATTTATAGAATAAATTGCCAAAACTGTTCCTCACAATATATTGGAGAAACTAGTAGAAGTTTGAAAAAACGCATTTATGAGCACAAAAGAGACCTCACAAAAAACAACTTAGCTAATGCACTAGTCATACATAGAAATAAATTCAACCATAATTTTGATTTTAAAAATGCTACACTCATAAAAAAAGAAAATAACTCACTCAGAAGGAAAATTCTGGAGAGTGCCGCCATAGAAAATTACCCAAATATTAATCTACGCCCAGGTTTTTTTCCCCCTTTCACCTTTCTTAACAAAATTAATGTTCTTACAAACAAATATACACAACAGATTCATAAAATCAAACGAAAATGGTTGAATACATCAACACAGATATAATGACAATATTCTCCACACGTGACAATTACTGACGTTATTTTTCAGTTAAAAATATGAAAATAGCGTTTCTCTACATTCCAGTTGCTAGGTACATTCTGTTTTTGTTTTTATTAGTTACTTTGTTCATTTAATTTCATTTTCGTATTTTGCTTTGATAAAGTCCACATTGGACGAAACGCGTCAGCAATTACCAGTTTTCCTATTGTCATTTTTATTCATAAATATTGTCTCTCTACTGGTTAAATCGGAGAAATTATATATATATATATATATATATATATATATATATATATATATATATATATATATATATATATATCATATTTTGTTTTGAAGTAATACTAGCTTACCAATACAAAGTTTACTACTTAACCAATAGCAGTGGATCAAGAGGTGAATTCCACTTCTGCTGAAGGGTGTTTACGTGTAAATGAATGTAACGCACACGACTGGCCTTGTAACTATTCTCTCCGATTTCCAATCCATTGCATCATGCGTAACTTAGTTAATCTTACGGGGACCAGTGTCTCAACATGATCAAGCCATAAACATGATGCACTGAAGAAAGATGGGGCAGAAGGAAACAGAGGCTAGACTACCTAATTTGTTTAGATGAATCGATGGCAGAGAACAGAAGATATTTATGGTGAAACGTTGATTAGAACAACAAGGAAAAGAATATTGTAGAGAGGTATGATCTTCCCTGTCCAGAAATGGGAAAAAGAAACTCCTATAAAAAACGTTGTTTTTAATTATGAAGGGAAGTAAAAATATCATGATACTTCAAGAAAAACTTGCAAATAGCGTAGAGATAGTTAACCTCTTCATTTTTGAGAACACTATGAAACTGTTAAATGCCTTTCCTTTTTCAGAATTTCAGTAAAAATACAAAAATATATTAAGATTTAATTAAATTGTCTATAATATAGGTTTCATAAAATTTTCAACCTCGTTATTACATCAATTTTTAACCCGACGATACAATTATTTCTTTGTAGATTTTAAAAGAAAATTACATTTAATTCTATATTACAACGATTTTTAATCTTTTTCATCCTTTTGCCAAGTATAATTTTTTTTTTAAACCAAAGGATTACGAGTAGTTATTAAACATAATTGTTCCCTAATTGATTTCACAAATATGCATATTAAACATAACCAGTACATTAACTTTATACTTCGATTGGAAATATTTCGTTTTAATATTACGTTGAACATATATAATAACTGTGTCGATAAAATCCAGAACACATGCCAATAACTATTTAACAGATTTCCTCTCAATCAAAATTCGAAACATATTCAGTAATAGAAAATAAATCATAATAATCACTTTATAAACATTAACTAAACTGGATGCGTCAATTGACTATTTTCTAAATCCCGCTTCGTTCCACGTGCAGCCACAAGTCTAGGTCACTCAGTGAGGATATAACGCACTGATCTTAAGCTTCTAATGCATTACATAAATTTGTAGCGCACAAAATGTATTAATAACCTTGGCTTACTTTAGTCATATGGCTGTAAGCGCTGACTACTCAGTGAGGCTTGCTTTAAAAGACAATCCCGCTAACCATTACACTAAGATAGGTCTCAAACCTTCTCCTCATTTTCTGTTGTTGATTTAATCAAACAATTTCGTAATGCTTTTGAAAGTGACAGAGGGCAGGATTTGGTGAGTTTTCAAAAGCGAGAAGACCCAGGTGTCGATTGTCTTCTTCAATTTTTTTAAGTCCCTCCACTGGTTTCCACCGTCTTAAGTATCCTGTGATTCTAAAAGTGACACGGCACGCTGTCGTTGGTACAGTTTCCGAAAAGGGTCGATCGATATTTCATATCAGCAGGTATCGTTATAAATGATCACGATTATCTTTTATCCGCTTGAAAAATGGGGTATGATCTTTTATCAGATCGACATCTTCAGCAGGTCTGCTGTTTCGGCTATAATGCATGGGGAACATGTGTTCAATAAAACCCGGGAAAATGCTTCAAAAAGCATGGTTGCTGACATGAAACAGACGCAAAATGAAAATACAGCAACAAATCGAAGTATTTCATTGTTGCATACCTGTTTATACAGAAGAGAACAGAAGCGAACAAAATAATAGAGCTACCTAACAAGAAAAAAAAAAGCTCTAATTTAAGAGAAAGGTATAAGTTATCATCAATGTAATTTCAAGAGTAGTACCTCTAACGGCAAATAATATATATGATATATTGATATCAGTTGAAGAGCGGGCGGATTGATTCGCGGAATGTCTGTCTACGAAACTCTAGAATCGAGAACCACAGGTTAACATCAATCGGCTAACTGAGAAAAATTTAGTTGTATCATATCTCTCTCTCTCTCTCTCTCTCTCTCTCTATATATATATATATATATATATATATATATATATATATATCTATATATATATATATATATATATATATGCGTGTGTATATCTATCTATCCATCCATCTATCTATCTATCTATCTATCTATCTATCTATTTATCTTTCTATCTATCTATCTATCTATCTATCTATATATATATATATATATATATATATATATATATATATATGTGTGTGTGTGTGTGTGTCTGCGTGCGTGTGTTTGTCCAGATAAAATGAGAACTAATGGAGTATGATTGCACTGTTCATAACATTTAATTTAAAAGAGAGGTCAATACATAGTAGAGCTAAATATTATTTATTCTATGATATTAAAATATGTTAAAAATCGCTACACACCCACAATTATTTTTCCACGCCATAAATGGGTCTATTCAGGCAGATAAACTACTGCTGAGTGAAAGATCTAACATCGTACATTGAATAGTTAATATTATTAATATCTTATAAAGAGGCATATTAACGATTGCATAATAATTTGTCATCTTAGTTCTGTATTATTGATCAGGTATTTTTCCCGAACCTTTAAATTGTTTGCCAATTTCATTACAACATTTTATGTAAGAAGGTGAAAACTTGCTAGCAATATGTTAAATTATCTCCCCATCTCTTTCGCTTTTGCTTTTTTGGAAGTTTCACCGTCTGACTTCGATAGATCTTCCGAAATAATGTAAAAATCTATATCTGCCCATAGGGAAATGTTCAAGATTTTATATGCAGAAAACTTGGTCTCATGGCCCATATTTAATTTTTTTCCGATGAAATTGATTTAACGTAAGTCGCCTTCGATTGGTTAATCACGGCAAAGCCACAAGTCTATTTTTAAAGCATTCTGCTTTTTGAAAATAAATTAAAATTTCACTCGTTAGAAATTTAACATCTCCTGAAGAGACGCAGTTATAGTTTTACCCTATCTGGCGTTTATCGACAATAAAAGAAAAAGAAAATGTGTATCTTAAAAAAAATCCGTTTAACACATATATTTTTGTATTCACCTTTTTTAAGTGTCCGAGTTCTAAGATAGAAATTCTTCAGAATGCGTAGAAAATAATACATTCTTTGGAATAATAATATGAGATTTATCTATTTTAAACAGACACTGTTCTTTTATAGGTTGAACCGGTAGAGAGTCCATATTATATTTATTTAAGTTTGTACTTGATACATCAATCCCATCGCCAATACACAGTGATAGAACATTTTACCCTGTTTTGTTCCCATAATATCTTTTTAATAATCTTTCTTCAATCACGTTTTATTTAGAGCATTAGATTACTTCTTTTACACCTTCCGAAGTAATAACATTATTGAACACCTATAATCAATTCTTGTAAATATTAAATTAATGAAAAAAGATTCTTACAAGATTCTTTTAAGCAAAACATATTAGGTTGAGGAAGATAGTTTTCTCTGGATTTCTACTACTTTATCACTTCATTCAATGTTTCATCTTCAAGTAATTTTACTTTTACGATTTTTACACGTGAACATTTCCTGATTTTCTCAATCCAAAATTTTCTTCAAAATTTCTGATGAATCGTAATTCATAAGTTAATGCCTGATCTATGACAATAAAATATTCGTAGAATTTTTCCTATAGTATCGTTAAATGTTCGAGATTAACGACTTTAACAAAATATACAATTATAAAAATGAATGCCGGGCGTTATTTTGAGAAGCAAGCAGGTATCAATGTCAACATTCTTTAATTTAATTGAAACAGAATTTAAACACTTCTATCTTCCTTTCTTTCTTTCATTTTCTGATTGGAAACCAAATACAGTGTAACCCGGATATAAGAGAGTTGTCGGGACCGGAGAAGAAATCTCTTATATCCGTATTTCTCTTATATCCGGGTTTGGTCTATTTTGTTTCGGTAAGTATGGCTCTAATTTGGGACCAGAGAA